>OY744532.1:107097082-107129582 GCA_963556195.1 Sepiola atlantica | reverse complement strand
AGGCAAACACGCAGCAGGTTTAAATATAAAGAAGGAAAGAAAGAAAGAGGAATAAACGTGAACATAGTTGACACGCAAACACAAATTGAGGCGTGTGTAGAAAGAAAAATGACGGTATTCTACTTTTATTTAAACTTTTATTTAAACTTGCTGCGTCTTTGTCTGTTTTTGACAGTTATGTCAAATGCTGATACACATCTTTTCTTTCTTTCTTTCTTTCGTTCCTGACGTGTTTGTTTAGTTTTTTTTTCTTTTTCGGACGCGTCTTGTACAATTTATGTTTCTGTTTGAGGATGGTTGCTTTCTAGCAACTGAAATATCTTGGTAGAGCTTTTATATGTGTTTGAGTTTATGTTTTTGTTAGTTTGTTGATTCGCTTATCCTCAATTCCATTTTTATTTTGCATATATATATATATATATATATATATATATATATATTGAATAATTAAAAAATGCACTTAGATATAAAAATTTAGAATCTGATGAAGCTTTTGGAGAAGTATATACTTTTTTTACACAACCTAGTCATTATTTCTATACTGTTGATATATATATATATATATATATATATATATATATATATATATATATACATATATATATATATATATATATATATATATATATATATATATATATATATATGTACATACACATCCAAAATAATATATTATAAACAGATGATGAAAAATATTTCTTAATATTTTTATTTAATTGACTGGGAGAGTAATAATTTTTTTAATCACAGATTTGTTGAAAAAAAAAAAGAATTATTCCATAAAGTTTAATCTACGTAAGAATTAAAGCTGACCCAAAACATTCTAAAATATTTTTGGTCAGTGAGCAAACACACCGTTTTTGATGTTGGTAGTGCTAACTCCCATTGAATAAACCCTCATTTTTTTACAATATATTTTCAACAATTTACTTATACAAGCAAACAGAAGAATGTGTCTGTTATTATGTGGACGTTTTTTTGTATATTTTCTTATCTTAGATTTCATAATAAAATCATTTTTGTGATATTTCACATGTAAAATGTATATTGGTTCAACCCTGTCATACTGTCATTTGGCTGTTCACACTGGGTTACCCGCCCTTAGATTTTCATAATCACTTCATTCATGGTAATTGAAATTTTTTACCCACGAGATTTTCATAAAATTCTTACTGTGAAAATGTATTGTTTTAAAATAGGATAATTTGTTAAAGTTAGTTTAAAACAATAAATCTTGTACATTTTCAGAATATTGCATGTATACAAATTTTGGTAAACGTTACTATTTGTATTTATTTTTATTTTTCTTCTTTCTTGTCTCATGCTGAGGTTAGACGTTTCGTAAATGACTTCCAAGTTTTCCTGTCTGTTGTCATTTCACTTGTCGCCAGGATCAGGTTGTTATCAACTGATCGCTTCCATATCTTAAGCGGCTTACCATGTGGCTTTGCGCCATCGGCATCAATTGATTTTGGATGACTGATGTAGAGTGACGTGGCCATATCACTTGAGACATTGTGCAACACACTTTCTCATGGAGGCCTGTAGAGTGAGTTCTGCAATTTTCCCCATCCGATGCACTACAACATAAGTTATTTTAAAGGAAATATAGTCAAGAAATTAGTCCCAAACAATTTATTTAGGTTTACCTACTTATGTGTGACATATTTGTGCTTAAACAAATGATACTTAAAAGCAAATATAAACAAGTAAACATTACTAAATAAACCTCAACATATCAGGAGAGTAGAAAGTGACTAACTTTGGTTTACTTTCGGCAACCTGGTGACTCTCGCTTCCCTTATTTTGTCCTTTAGTTCTCAAATTTCGATGACAAAGGTGGAAGAATTGCTGTTTTCTGGGTCAAAATCTATCCATCTAACACTTATCGTTGGCTAGTTTTTGACCTTTGAAGTAGTATTTTTTTAGCTCCTTACATCAAGTGGTTTCATGCCTTGTCTGGGGCGATTTTCATAAAAAATATATATATATCCCCTACTTCCGGAAGAAATAACATGGCTGACAAATGATTACTTACTTATGACCAATATTAACGGTAACGTTTACCTGTTTATATTTTTTAGTAAATATTAATTTTTGAACACAAATACATCACAGGTGGGTAGGTAAACCCAAATAAATGGTTTTGGACTAATTTCACAACTGTATTTTCTTTCATTTATGTCGCCACGAGTAATGTTTACCCAAATTTTTATTAGCGAAATAGAAATTATGAAAATTCTAAGGGCAGATAACCTAGTTTGAATAATCACAGTAAGAAAAGAGCTCATTCTCTGGAAGGGCCATTGTAATATGTTATAGAGAAGCCGTTTACTATTTGCAGCACATATGACTACTGGTTTATTGCGATAGTTGCACAGAAATTGCAATAGAAGTCATAGAAAAGTAATTTTACACGCGGGTATCAATTTGAGCTTTAAAATTTACAAAAATTAAGAAAATATGATCACACTTTACAGATTTAGGAAATTCTTTATAAAGGGAAATAACTTAGCATCTTATTTCAGACATGCGTTTTTATATAGTATAGTATACAAAAAAACAAAAAAAACAACAACAAAAAAAAACAAGAGAATCTTTTTTATATAAATAAAGAATTAAATAAAGAAGGCCTTATTTAATTCTTATGACGTTTCGGTATATTATACACCTTCTTCAGATATGCAAAATACAAGAGAAAAAAACACACATTTTCTATTCATATCTGAAGAAGTTATATGATATACCGAAACATCAAAAGAACTAAATAAAGTTTTTTTACATAAAAATATTTTCTAGTCATTTTTTTTGCCATACTGCTAGGTATTTTCCCCTTTTTTTTCTACACACGCATATACACGCACACGCACACACCCACACACACACACATATATATATATATATATATATATATATATATATATATATATATATATATATATATAGAATATATACATATAGAATATAGAAAGAAAAAATTCACATACACATTGCAACTGTCAGCATTTATAATTTATTTCGACTTCCTAAAGTGTTTCTGTGGAACGAACTGGATTCGAACCTGGCACGTCGTTAACTACTTTGCCACCGTCACACACACACACACACACACACACACACACACACACACACACACACACACACAAATATAGATTTCATCAAAGTTACCCGAAGAAACAATGATACGTTTATGTTATTGTCCGTTCCCTAACTTGATACTTCAGAATACTAACTGGACAGTTACATATTGGACATTTTTTCCAATATGTAACTGCCCCGTTAGCATTCTGAAGAGACTAGGAAGTCGAAATAAATTATAAATGCTGACAGTTACAATGTGTATGTGAATTTTTTCTTTCTATATTCTATTCTTGCTCTGTTTTCTACATTGAGCTCTCTTACACGGATTTCTTACCAAAATTATTCACTTTGACACTAATATATATATATATATATATATATATATATATATATATATATATATATATGTGATTAAAAAATAAATACTAAACATCATCCATCGAAACACCAAAGTATAACAATCTTAGCAATGCTTGAATGGGTGGCTATATATATATATATATATATATATATATATATATATATATATATATATATATATATATGTGTGATTTTATGAAGGCTTACCAAAGCATTCCTTTCAGGACACCAATGATCACCATTAAAGATATTTTTTCTTACAAATATTATTTATTCAAATTAAATTTAATTTGAATAAATAATATTTGTAAAAAAAAATATCTTTAATGGTGATCATTGGTGTCCTGAAAGGAATGCTTCGGTAAGCCTTCATAAAATCACATATAAATGCTCTGTACTCTGTAATCGAGTATCATCGAGCTTGTTTTTATTGGAACAACACCGGTCTTCACTGAATAATCTATTTTATAAGTGAAAAATCTAAATCTATATATATATATATATATATATATATATATATATATTTATTTATACGAGGCCTGTCTAAAAAGTATCCGACCTTAAGCCAGGAAAAAAATTTCAAATACGTGACGGGGTTGGGACCCTAATCCTCTTCAATATGGCGACTTGAAGTTGGGTCCATGTTGTGACCGATGTTTGGAGGGAGATTTTTCGCTGATAATCTTCTTGAATGTGAGTTTTTCCTTGTTGTTTTTCATCTTTCTTCTTTTTTGGTTTGGACTAGTATGACTATTTGAATCAAGGTCTCTGATGAGCAGCGTATGACAATAAAGATTGTATTTTTGTTTACCCGTTGCGAAACGTTTGTAAGACGATGAAAATATAAGCATTCGCAAATTAGAAAAATAAATTAAAAAATTATGATTGTAGACTGAAGTTTTATCTTGGTCATTGAAATTGAACCAATCAATATATATATATATATATATATATATATTTATATATATATATATATTTATATATATATATATATATTTATATATATATATATATATATATGTATTTATTAAAGTAAATATTAAATTATTTTTACCTACATACGCCGGCGCTTCAAGCTTTTGCTATCATCAATGTTGGAGATGTTAATTTCAGACGGTCGCAAGATTCGAACCCAGTTACAGAATCACCCTAGACTCCACAAGCAAGCGTTCTAACCACACGGCCGCATAAAATTACCACGTAAAGAAATAAGTTCTATTTATGCCTAAACAAAGCGGGCACAGACAGTAGACTTATCGAGAGTGTCTAACGAGCGTTGTCCGAACCTGGCATACAGTTACAAAGAGGGCTCAACTTTAATTTCTTAAAGGGGCTTATAACAATATTCATTTAAGTAAATATTAAATTATTTTTATTTACATACGCTGGCGTTTCAAGCTTTTGCTATCATCAGTGTAGGAGATGATAATTTCAGATGGTCGCAAGATTCGAACCCAGTTACAGAATCACCCTTTTTTTAAATTTTTTTTTTTTTTTTTTTAAATGCAACTTTAATTCCTATATAATTTTATTTCTAGCTACTATATCGCAGAATGGTTCTTGGGTGTATTGTTTAGATAGTATTATTATTATTATTATTATTATTATTATTATTATTATTATTATTACTGGTATTACTATTGTTAGAATGAATTTTATTTGATATGCAAATTACCATATCATACGGTAGTCTTAAGGGTAGTATATTATTATTATTATTATTATTATTATTATTATTATTATTATTATTATTATTTATTTATGTATATATAAGTGAAATTTTAAGCTGAATTATTTCGACACTTAATTATTGGGAAATGGTAGTTTGATCTGTACCATTGGAGAGCCATGCATATTATAACTGTCCTGTTTTTAAATCGCCGAAACAGTTACATGGTAAACAGCTGATGATCCCCATGTTAATATTAGATTCTTACGTTAAGGTCTCCTGTTTTTGTTTCACTGTTAGATACTTAATCTCCCTTTTTATTTTATTTACTTACTATTATATATTTTTTTATTTATTCATGAATTTTCCAACGAATGTTAAATCTGCAATATTTTGGATTTAGTTAGTTTCTCTGGGAATTTAAACTGCATTTTTCTTTTTCTTTTTCTTTTGTCTTTTTGTTTAAAATAACTCAAAGCTTCTTTAGACTATATATATATATATATATATATATATATATATATATATTCATACTACTAAAGTTTATGTCTAGAATCCTTATTCCAATTATCAAGAGACATTTTTGAAGCTGAATTATCGAAGAGACATTTCGTGAGGAAAAAAATCAATCTGCAAAGGGAGATAACTCTTCTTAGACATTTTGAAGCCGGATTATCCTCCCTTGCCGCGAGAAAGACAAAGTTCGTGCCTAAAGAACCAGGGAATCTCCTCTCCTGTCGTCCCCAGTTCGACATCGGCTAATTAACTACTTTATCTACTTTAATGATGTTTGGTTTAAGATTAATTTGTCTAAAAATGATATTTTGTAAAAGCAAAATTAACCAGAAAAGCAAAAGGACATTAAATGGTTAATTTGTCGAGGATAGAACATTATCAAATGAAAACGAAAGTCGATTCATACACAAATAATTACTTTTTATTGACAACTTGTCAAGACAACAAAAGATAAAGAGTTTATAATGAATGAGAGTTCAAAGTGTCCAACGAATGTTCTGAGTGAAATAGTTGTTCAGCGAGTAAGAAGAAATTGAGTACGCATGTTTATTTCGGCTGGCACCGCATGCGTGTACGTGTGTAAACGAGACAGGCATGGTAGATGTGCGTGCATATTAGCATGCCTGTTTTGTTAGTGAAAGAGTATGTGTATGAAATGTGTACATGCCTTAATTTCACAATGTCTATATGTTGTCGCCACTCGTTGCATCTTCCCACAAAGGCCTAGGCAGGATGTGTTCTATGCACGTGATGTTGTCCCTGAAAGACTAAAAAAAAGAGGGAGAAAAATGTTATGTTTGGGTTTTTATAGTATGCACACATCTTCGGAAGTGTATTTTTCTTGCATTGTGATTTGTTGAAAGAAACTACTGATGTTAGCTTTTTTTCCAATCGAGAGTCTATACATGAAACAACATTTGCCACTGCTGTTTCAAACAAATAAAATAGAATAGCTTTTATAGTTATATCTCTGAATTATTCTAGTGTATTCTAATTATTTTTCTATTTGAAGTCTTATATAATAACATTTTTTTCATAATTCCTCCTGGTAACGTACTATACTTAACTGCTTATATATTCTGTAAAACTAGTTAGAAAATGTTATTTTTTCGAAAATCATATTCTATTTCTAATCTAGTTTAGTTTTTAGCATCTGGTTATATGGTGGTGTGAACCAAATGATATTTCCCCTTCTTCTATTTTTATTATTATCATTGGTATCTTGTATTTTATTCTCATAACAAACCTCATGCATAAAATATTCAATAAAAACTACTTAAAACTGATTATCAATGATCTGATGAAGGCAAGACGAGAAACTGTCAGTCACGATGCCGTTGATTTAATGTCTATGTTTGTCAAATTAAAATCTATGTATGATCTATCAACAATATACAGAAAGAGAGAGAGAGAGAGAGAGTGAGATAATGAGAGAGAGAGAGAGAGAGAGAGAGAGAAAGAGAGAGAGAGAGATAATGAGAGAGAGAGAGAGAGTTTGTACACATGAGGTGAAAAGTGCACAGACAATAATAAATTAAAAAGGTGGCATACGTTAACAGTGATTCTTGTTTTATTATTATTTTTTAATTTATTTAATTAATTTATTATTTATTAATTTTTAAATTGATTTATTATTGTTATAAAGCTCTACCTAAAAGTATATCGAGCCCTTTGTGTTTGCAAGGGGTTGCTGCTTTGATTCGGTGCAGTTTGTGAGAACTTGATTTTCATGGGATTGTATATATATATATATATATATATATATATTATATATATATATTCTTCAATATATAAATATAGAAAACGGACACTTATTTTGGGGCCTGAGGAAATCGAGCTTCTGAAAGCTATGATTGAAACATGTCCCGGATGTGTAGCCATGTACTGTTTGTATAAATAAAACTTTTATTGTATATAAATAACTATATATTATTGAGCACTATCACATAAACGCAGTAAAATTTTTCGGCATTTTTACCTGGATTACTATATATATATATATATATATATATATAAGGAATAAAATACAAGACATATCATGAAGTAAAATTCCGTGGAGACAAGATGTATGAAAACGACAAACAGAAAAAACGTTTTTCTGAAGACATTCGTTGATCCGAACGAAACTGGTTAATCTCTCGTTTTTGATGATTTCTTCCTGTGTTTAATTTGTTTTTCCTTTTGTCGTTTTCATATATATATATATATATATATATATATATATATATATATATATATGAATATATATATATTTAGATTTTTCACTTATAAAATAGATCATTCAGTGAAGACCGGGGTTGTTCCAATAAAAACAAGCTCAATGATACTCGATTACAGAGTACAGAGCATTTATATGTGATTTTATGAAGGCTTACCAAAGCATTCCTTTCAGGACACCAATGATCACCATTAAAGATATTTTTTTTTACAAATATTATTTATTCAAATTAAATGCAACGCCACATTGTGTATTGTCAGCAGTTGAAACCCTTATTCCAGACATTTAATTTCCCTGATGATCTGCCAAGCAAGTACCTGCTTGGTAGTGAAACACGTGTAGGAAAAAAACATTTAATTTGAATAAATAATATTTGTAAGAAAAAATATCTTTAATGGTGATAATTGGTGTCCTGAAAGGAATGCTTTGGTAAGCCTTCATAAAATCACACATATATATATATATATATATATATATATATATATATTGTTTCATAACTTACTACGTAGCTCTACTCACGTATCGAGCACTGTTGAAGTAAATACTGAAAATTGATACATAAAAGATTATATCCCCTTATAACATTTTATGTGGATACATGAAATAATAAAATTATATATATATATATATATATATAGTGAATGCTTTTATTCAAACATGTACAAGGTCTGCTACACTGGCATGTCGATGTTATCGATCTACAGCTCTCAAGAGCTGAGGTCTCATCAGGCAGAAAATTATTTTTTGATCCAACCTGGTTGCTGAATTGCAGACCTTGTACATGTTTGAATAAAAGCATTCACAATACAGCTCTATATTTTTTATTGAGCACTCTTTTATAAACCCGGTTTGATTCCCTTTGGATTTCTACCCTGTGGATTTTTACCCTACCTGGATTACTATATATATATATATATATACTTTATCAAATCGTTTACAGAGTATTCCTTACTAGTGTTTCTAATCTACAACCCTAACCCTAACTTCCTATAGTATCTTCCCATCATTTTCATATATATTCACCCTTTATTTATTTATTTTTTGTTTCAAGGAAGTCGCTCCAGACAAGGCATGAAACCACTTGATGTAAGGAGCTAAAGAAAAATAAAACTACCTCAAGGTCAAAAACTTGCGAACACTAAGTGTTAGATGATATATTTCGACCAAGAAAACAGCAGTTTTTCCCCCTTTGTCAGACACATCGCTCATGGAATGTGAGGACTAAAGGACAAAATAAGGGAAGCGAGAGTCACCAGGCTGCCGAAAGTAAACCCAAGTTAGTCACTTTCTACTCTACTTTGTTAGATCGATAGATTCCGACCCAGAAAACAGCAATTCTTTCCCCTTTGTCAGAAACATCGCTCATGGAATGTGAGAACTAAATGACAAAATAAGGGAAGCGAGAGTCACCAGGTTGCCGAAAGTAAACCCAAGTTAGTCACTTTCTACTCTACTTTGTTAGATCGATAGATTCCGACCCAGAAAACAGCAATTCTTTCCCCTTTGTCAGAAACATCGCTCATGGAATGTGAGAACTAAATGACAAAATAAGGGAAGCGAGAGTCACCAGGTTGCCGAAAGTAAACCCAAGTTAGTCACTTTCTACTCTACTTTGTTAGATCGATAGATTTCGACCCAGAAAACAGCAATTCTTTCCCCTTTGTCAGAAACATCGCTCATGGAATGTGAGAACTAAATGACAAAATAAGGGAAGCGAGTGTCACGAGGCTGCCGAAAGTAAACCCAAGTTAGTCACTTTCTACTCTCCTAAAATTGCATTGCATAATCAAAATAGATTTTCAAAACAAAAATCAGTTAACAGGTTTATCGATGGAATTACCTTTTGAAATATTGACAGTATACCATTTTTCTGACAAATTACCACATATATATATATATATATATATATATATATTGTAACCGTATCTATTTGGTTACCCAAATGGGTATATAATGTCTATAGTATTATAAGTCTTCAGACATATCGTTCAAAACCTTGTCGTTTCTCTTCCATAGTGTTTCATTGATGTTGTGTCTTACTTGTTTTCTAGGCAAAACTCATCCCTGGTCTTTCAAAGTTTATAAATAATAATGACTTTTCTAGATTGTTACGTTTTAATAATTCAAACCAAGTTAGCCAGAATATTATGGAATCACTTTTGATCTGTTGCCATGATCGCCTATACGAGAAATATGCTTCAAAGTTTCTATAAATAGAAATGATTTATTAAAAATCTACAATTTCAAATGATTAAAATAACAATTGCTATTTTTCTACACTTCTCACCCACTTTCTTTTAATAGATTTGTTTCTTAATTAATTTAATCGAATTCCAATTAAACAAATATCACAACCTTTGACAGCAATCGTTGTGTCATATCCTTTTTCTTCCTTACTCTTATTATTTACTTGGAAATTACACTTGGAAATTACCGTTCCGATATCTAAATAGTTTCTTTAAAGTCGCACAAAGCATTTACGCCACACTGTCTCTTCCGATTCCATTTTCTTTATGGAGAAAGCCGTGCATCTGTGCCACGTGGCGTGCATCCCCTGTCCAGTAGATTGCAAAACACCACTGTGTGAGGGAGTGGTAGACAATGTTATGCTTCAAGTTTATTATTAAACTCACTGGCTCTTTATAATAAAATTTTAAAACCAACACAACATTTTTTTATTCCCTAGAGTCAATTCCCATCATTTTTCCATATATTACATTGGATGATAATCAACAGAGATTATCATCCAATCACTGCATTGGTTACAACTTAACTTTCGCAAAAATGAAAATGGCGGCCGAAATCGCTAGGAATGTAATTATTCTAAGATTTCATTTCATTTACATAACACACACACACACGCCCCACCCCCAACACACAGACACACACACATACTTTCATTGATATAGACATTAATCATTCACTTGAAATCAAAAATATAAACAAATAATTAAATCTTGATTTTCATCTTCGTAAGGAAACATAAAAGTGGTGCAAAACTGTTCTGTGTAGGAATTTAATTTTACCCGTCCTGGGACGGGTGTTATTTTAGTTATACATACATGTTTACATATATACACACATTATCTATATATACATTATATAAATGAAAACTTATCTACTTATATATATATATATATATATATATATATATATATTTGGATTTTTCACTTAGAAAAAAGATTAATCAGTGAAGACCGGGATTAGCCCAATAAAAATAACCTCGATGATACTCGATTACAGGGTACAGAGCATTTATATGTGTCTTTTGTTGTGATGAATGATTTCATGAACGAAATGTTTTAGTAAACCTTAAAAAAACACACACATTATATATATATATATATATATATATATATATATATATATATATATATATGAAGCAATCCAACAAAAGATATAAGCGTCAACTAATATATTATAATTAGTGAAACATCCGGATAAAAAACTGAAGCTCACTATACTGGATAGAGCATTAATATTATAATATAGAATGAAGTAATAAAATAAGGTGTCAATCAAATTTTATTAGAATTCAAAGTTCATGTAAAGCATCCTTAAGTCCTAAGGATGCTTTGCATGAACTTTGAATTCTAATAAAATTTGATTGACACCTTATTTTATTACTTCATTCTATATTATAATATATATATATATATATATATATATATATATATATATACATTATATAACTATATATACTTAACTACTTATGATCATACATTATACTTATATCTATATACGCATAGATGTTATACATCATCTATATACACCTGCATACAATATACATATATCTACATATATACAGATACCCTCATATATATTAATGGCTTGTTTCTGTTTTCGTTTGTGTAAAATATCACCAGCAATAGAAATCTTATCAAAATTGTTTGTGATACTTCCATTTTGGTGTGAAAGGCAAAGTTGAAGGAAAACATAGAACCTCTTCTGTATTTAAAAAACAAAAACATGATTTTTACTTTCTTTTTTCGATTTCATCGTCCTGAATCATTTTCTTTTATAATCGGAAAATTCAATTTTCTGGTAAAAAAAATCACAGGCTTTTTAAAAAAAAAATTATTTTTCTTACATTCTTTGTCTGGTTTATTTAAATTGAATTACCTGACTCATTTTCTCGGTCTTCGAGCTGGGATAAAAAATATAGTATCTGTTCTGTCCTCGGTCGGTCAAGAAGACATCCTTATAGACTGAGGCAATTTTAATTTTTATCCCAATCCAGAGTGTCCCTTTTGGGGGAACTAGATATCTCCCCGCATAAAAAAATGACCATGGGGAGGCAAGTAAATAGGGACTCCTTTCGCCACCTCAAAAGATTTCAGCTAAGGTATACAAAAAGAAATAAAGATGAACACAGAAAATGTTATCATAATTTTATTTCTTTCATGATTTTTTCATGTTTGCTTTCGTTAATGGAGGAATGATTTTTTTTATTATTTTAAACGTTTCCACAAAATTGTAGTAAGAGCCGAGTTATTTTCAATAAGCAGCGGTCAGAATGCATTTTACAAGACATTTACAAAACCAGTTTGTACCAGTGAGGTATTATTGAGGTATGCTGCGTGTGTTGTAATGAAACTTCAGTTTCAAAACCCTAACCCTAACCCTAACTCTTCTTTTCAATCAATTGTTGAATGCATTTTTCGAAGCTCTGCTGCTGCTGCTGCTGTTGAGCACATTAAACCTGAATGCAGCGTTGATATCGTCTGCCTTTGATCGAGGTTCTTCTCATCAATTTGGAGCACTTCCTGTTCCTGAAGAATTTCAGGTTACCACCGACACCGAGGTTAACAGGGACCAGCGGTTGCTCCAAGTCAGCTGTAGGCATTGAGTAGCGATTTCACGTGCGCTAACAAAACATTGTTATCCTCACTCTGAATTGTGATAGATTACGTAACATCCTTGCTTGCTGTAGACTGTCCGCAGATGCATTGGCAAAAACGACCAGAGGCCGCCGGATCCTGGTGTAAATGCATGGATTTCACCAGAGTCCCTTTAGCCGGGTGATGGCTCTAATAACGCTTGGCGTCAGACCAATCCGCTTTGGGTGGCCCTTCTAGGAAAAAAAGTTCCCAACGTCATGGCTCTGACACTACCTATGGCCACAGTCCTGCCGCATTGAAGAGGAGTTAGACTTTAAGGCTCGAACTTTTGCATAAAGCTCACAAAGATTGTGCCTCAGGATTGTCTACTCTGCAGAAAGTCCTCCTCGTTGGTCACAGATATTCGTTAAACCTGGAAGTTTGCAGCTTTTTACCTTCAACACCGAGAGGAGCAAGGCCTATTGGTTGCATGCGAAGTCGGGGAAGGTTTGGCTCAGAACACACAAAGAAATAATGCAAAAGCAGTGTTGTCGTTCTTACTCCATTGTTTTGTGGTTTCAGTGCCTGATTCGTCTTTGCTTGCAACATACGGAGGCAGAGACAACAAAAGGACGATGGATCCTGATATTGACTCTACCTGGATTTTCACCAGAGCCCTCTTAGTCGGGCTGTGGCCTTAATAGCGCTTTGTGTCAAACCTGTCTGCCATTGTTTACCCTGCCAAGAACCGAAGTTCCAGACAGTATAGCTTTGAAACTACCACGCTGCCACCGCCCATACCATAGTGAAGAATAGTTGGACTTGAAAGGCTCTTTCTTGCTGCTGCTATTTTTGCAACAGTCATTGCATGGATTTCTTATAGTGAAGAATACATTGACGATCCAAACAGTTGGGATTACAACAACAATAATGGACAAAATTTTATTACTTATGGGGACTGTTTATGGCCATGTATTTGTAGAAACTGGATTTAAAGACGACCATGTTGTAGTCTGTAGGGAAACACTCCCGTGGTAATGCGTTCTAATAAAAAAGGTGTATCAACTGAGAGTGTTGCTATACCTATTAAGTTATCTCTCTTTGTATTAGGATAAAAGAGTTCTGTTCCTTTGTGATAAGTTCTTAGAGTGATCTCCCTTGTTGTTGGTTATTGACTGGAAAAACAAAGATGGTGGTTTGGACAAATGGACGTGTGTCCATCCATGATTAGATTTATATGATAAGTAAACTAACATTGGTAGCAGACCATCATCAATAAATAAGTATCGAAATCGTTCAAGTTTAAACTACACCTTTTTATCAGCTAATTAAAATAATTTAACTTCAAATTAAAAAAGCTGATTTTCAAATTAGAAAATGATGCATCTGTGGAACCAACTGGGAGCTAAGGAGTTATTAGGAATGTGTGTTCTTTATTTTTTTAGCGGAATTCCACTTTTTTTTAAAATCCAGGAAAAGAGGGTTTCTGCTTAAATCGCAAGAGACTTCCATGGATGTGAGTTCTACACTTTTTAGTCGAAATCTGCTTCTTTTTTTTTTTAATAAAAAAAAGCTGCTTTCTGCCAACTTGCTAGAGACTTACCTCCTTATTTTTTTCGTCACTATTTGGCTGGATTTTTATTTATTTCTCTCTTTCTCTTTCTTCCTCTCTCTCTCTTCCTATCTCTTTCTTTCTCTTTTCCTCTCTTTCTCTTTCTGTTTTACATTTCCTTACTTCCTTTTCTCTCTTATAACAGTTCTGTCTGAAAACTGAAAATGTCAATTTTGCTGTGAAGACTAAAACTTCAAACGATTCATGAATTGGGTAGGGGAGTGAGATGACTTTTGTTTCATCAAAGAATGACTTCCTGTCTCCTTCCCCCGCCCACCACATGCACATTCGATGTATTTCTTTTAATTTTAACTTTCTTAGTTGAAACTGCTGATTGGATTTGTTAAGGAAAAAAAGTTGATTTTTTTTTTGCGCTGCCTTCTCCACACACACACATACATACGGGGGTCGTGTCCCTAGGTTGGGAAATTAATATTGATTTCAGCTTTGTTTGCCATTGACTACTCACATCCTGAGCTTAGTTTTAAGATGAATCATTGAAAAACGTGTCCCCTCATATTTATAGCAAGTTCATAATTACTTTGCTTAGCATTAGGATTGTGGGTAGGTTGTTCAAACTGTGACACTCACATCAATCAGGAAAAGATTGAAATTCAGCTTTTGTCAATTTCTAATTCAACTTTCTCAATTTGAAGATAAAAAGATGTCAAAATTGAATATTAACAATAAAGTATGCATCAAACCGTGTGATAAGGGGTTTACACTTCGAATAAACAAAAATATTGATGAAGTGTTTTTGTTTTTTATGGGAATCGCTCGAGACATAGCATGAAGCTACTTGATGTAAGTGAACCCAAACCCCAATACTACTTCAAGGTAAAAAACTAGCCAACGATAAGTTTTAGATGGATAGATTCCGACCCAGAAAACAGCAATTCTTTCCCCTTTGTCAGAAACAGCGTTCATGGAATGTGAGGACTAAAGGACAAAATAAGGGAAGCGAGAGTTTCGAGGCTGCTGAAAGTGTGATAAAAAGCAACGATCATAACAAGGAGTTGAATGTTTTATTTGAATATTTAAAAAAAAAATTGGCACTTGGGCAGAATAGCGCACCAAATTTTTATTTATTTATGGAGATTTCTGAGTCTTTACATATAAAAAGAGAAAAAGAGAGAGAAAGAGAGAAAGAGAGAGAGAGGTAAGCGCTTAAGTTTAAAATATAAATAACATTTTTAAACATATTAATATAATTTTATTTACCATTTAAAACTTGAATTAAAGTCTTATTTAGTTCTTAGAATAAATAATTTCTTTATATCTATATAATATTATATATATATATATATATATATATATATATATATATATATATGTTCCTTACTTCAAATGTTCTCTGTAGTCTTACGTAGCTTCTTACTTAGCACTGTCCCGTCATCATCATCATCATCATCATCATCATCATCATCATCATCATCATCATCATCATCATCATCATCATCATCATCATCGTGGGCTGCATTTCCCTTCACTGGTTCTAGCCGTGTCTGTAATCAAGTACCATGCACAGAAAGGAAAAAGGGCAAGACTCCGGAGAATTCAAACTGGTCTTTATTTAGTAGAGATTTTCTCGTCACACAAACAAAATTCACACATTCATTAAATTTGAGAGAGAGAGGCCAAATTGTTCTTCTTAACTTTCTTCTACCTAGTTACGGGGATAAGATGGAAGGGACATACCAGTCGCTATCAACTCTTTTAGGAATTAAATTCCCATTTTCCTTTTTTTTTTAATTACATCGATTTTGCATCCGTGCACCACGCTCCCAAAGGACGGACTGACTAAACAAACTTCTTTCTTTTCTCGTTCCCACGATGGTGACGTCATTGTTTCAAAGGGAGACATTGAACCTGTCACAACGTACCTGTTTGACCTTTCCCTGCCTCTGAGTTCAGGCTTGTTTATATTTTTAGTCAGAGAGCGAACTTGTTTCTCAGATTTCCGTGTCAAGATTTGCACTGGTCCACCTAGATACCAAATTCATACTAGCTGATGAATTGTTCTTCACATACATGCATCGATTATGTAACAATAATTCTTTGCAATGCTCGAAAAATGTAACATTTTTTAGTAGTATGTATTTGTGTGTATCAGAGAGAGAGAGAGAGAGAGAGAGAGGGGAGACAGACAGACAGACAGATTAAGTCTGAGTTAGGAATAGCAATAGTTTTGTCTTTTTTTCTTATCGATTAGTTTCGTTTCATTGATTTCAAGTAGTGAATAGGAATTAAATTGCGAACCGATAGTGAGCCGTCGAATGCAGCTAGTTGCTAATAACAGCCATTTCAAAAAGACCTAATGATTTAATTTGCATAAAGAAACATTTGTTTAGTCGATCACCAAATATTTTATTCTCAAATCACATTTGCATTTGCGTGATTCTCTTCCAAATTAAATATTCAATCAGTGAAATTTGGAAGAATGAAAGCAACAATTTATTACATGTTTTTAAAAAATATCAAATCAACTGGAAAATAAAGAGGAAAAAGAAAGCTAAAATATCGTATTTTTTTTTTTGGCAAACCTTATTCTTTTTTCTTTTCATTTTTTAAATATACTTTTGAATTGCTAAGGAAATGTCTTATTTTTCAGGGATAATTCTTCTTTTCGATGCATTTGTTGCTAAAATGTATATGTTCATTATTTTACTTTTGATTTTAGTCTTAAAGTGAAAACGAGAAAAGTCGTTATTTGCAATAACACTTGTTAATAAAAAGATTTGAAGAAGGAATTGTTTATGCGTATTTGTTTTTAAAAAGGATATGAATTTGATGCCTAAATAAGATGAGGCTTCCCTTGGCATTATCATGAAGTTCCAAATAGAGGTAGGTTTTCTGCTCAGTTTGGGGAAAGGAGGATGACAGTGGTCATGTGGATAACGAACTGTGTGTGTCAAGTTCGAATCCAGTCGGTTCCACAATATCACTTTCACTAAGGGATGTTGGTAACCATTACATGGTCTCTCCTGCAATAATGCCAACACTAGAATCCATCCGGTCAACAAAGTTTTACTGCGTTGATTCATACGAATTTATTTATTTTCTAATGATTAATACTAACAGATTAATACTAACAGATTAATACTAACAGATTAATACTAACAGATTAATACTAACAGATGCTTGACTTTCCTTTCGTTTTCAAACTAAGAAAGTTTTGGAGATTTTATTCAAAACGTGGTCCCAAAACTATGAACGAATCTGACTTTTGTGGTTCTGCTATAGCGCCAAGACCATGTGTGAATGGAATCACGATGATGCCTCAAACAAAGATCCCACACGGAGGCGTCCCTCAGACCATGAAAGCACTACACTATGTAACCGGATTAAAATCTTATCCGATCTGTTTTTGCATTCGTAATAACTATGGGATTATCGCGCCTGTGTAGCTGCAAACTGGAAGAAAAGATTCCATCAATTTTGCGCCTCTGTTGTACCAAAGAGCCGACAGTTTACTGCGACACCTCTGTTGTACCAAAGAGCCGACAATTTACGGCGGTACCTCTGTTGTACCAAGGAGCTGACAGTTTATGCCGGCACCTTTGTTGTACCAAAGAGCCGACAGTTTACGGTGGCGCCTCTGTTGTACCAAAGAGCCGACAATTTACAGCGGCACATCTGTTATACCAAAGAGCCGACAATTAATGGCGGCACCTCTGTTGTACCAAAGAGCCGACAATTAATGGCGGCACCTCTGTTGTACCAAAGAGCCGACAATTTACGGTGGCGCCTTTGTTGTACCAAAGAGCCGACAATTTATGGCGGCACCTTTGTTGTACCAAAGAGCCGACAATTTACGGTGGCGCCTCTGTTATGCCAAAGAGCCGACAATTTATGGCGGCACCTTTGTTGTACCAAAGAGCCGACCATATATGGCGGCACCTCTGTTGTACCAAAGAGCCGACAATTTACAGCGGCACCTCTCTTGTTCCAAAGAGCCGACAATTTACAGCGGCACCTCAGTTGTACCAAAGAGCCGACAATTTACTGTGGCGCCTCTGTTGTACCAAAGAGCCGACAATTTATGGCGACACCTCTCTTGTACCAAAGAGCTGACAATTTACAGTGGCGCCTCTGTTGTACCAAAGAACCGAAAATTTACAGCGGCACCTTTGTTGTACTAAAGAGCCAGCAATTTACAGCGGCACCTTTGTTGTACCAAAGAGCCGACAATTTACGGTGGCGCCCCTGTTGTACCAAAGAGCCGACAATTTACAGCGGCACCTCTGTTGTACCAAAGAGCCGACAATTTATGGCGACACCTCTCTTGTACCAAAGAGCTGACAATTTACGGTGGCGCCTCTGTTGTACCAAAGAGCCGACAATTTACAGCGGCACCTTTGTTGTAGCAAAGAGCCGACAATTTACAGCGGCACCTCTGTTGTACCAAAGAGCCGACAATTTATGGCGGCACCTCTGTTGTACCAAAGAGCCGACAATTTATGGCGGCACCTCTGTTGTACCAAAGAGCTGACAATTTACAGCGGCACCTCTGTTGTACCAAAGAGCCGACAATTTATGGCGGCACCTCTGTTGTACCAAAGAGCTGACAATTTACAGCGGCACCTCTGTTGTACCAAAGAGCCAACAATTTATGGCGGCACCTCTGTTGTACCAAAGAGCCGACAATTTATGGCGGCACCTCTGTTGTACCAAAGAGCTGACAATTTACAGCGGCACCTCTGTTGTACCAAAGAGCCGACAATTTACAGCGGCACCTCTGTTGTACCAAAGAGCCGACAATTTATGGCGGCACCTCTGTTGTACCAAAGAGCCGACAATTTATGGCGGCACCTCTGTTGTACCAAATAGCTGACAATTTACAGCGGCACCTCTGTTGTACCAAAAAGCCGACAATTTACAGCGGCACCTTTGTTGTACCAAAGAGCCGACAATTTACAGCGGCACCTATGTTGTACCAAAGAGCCGACAATTTACAGCGGCACCTATGTTGTACCAAAGAGCCGACAATTTATGGCGGCACCTCTGTTGTACCAAAGAGCCGACAATTAATGGCGGCACCTCTGTTGTACCAAAGAGCCGACAATTTATGGCGACACCTCTCTTGTACCAAAGAGCTGACAATTAATGGCGGCACCTTAGTTGTACCAAAGAGCCGACAATTTACGGTGGCGCCTCTGTTGTACCAAAGAGCCGACAATTTATGGCGACACCTCTGTTGTACCAAAGAGCCGACAATTTATGGCGACACCTCTCTTGTACCAAAGAGCTGACAATTTATGGCGGCACCTCTGTTGTACCAAAGAACCGACAATTTACAGCGGCACCTTTGTTGTACCAAAGAGCCGACAATTTATGGCGGCACCTCTGTTGTACCAAAGAGCCGACAATTTACAGCGGCACCTCTGTTGTACCAAAGAGCCGACCATATATGGCGGCACCTCTGTTGTACCAAAGAGCTGACAATTTACAGCGGCACCTATGTTGTACCAAAGAGCCGACAATTTATGGCGGCACCTCTGTTGTACCAAAGAGCCGACAATTTACAGCGGCACCTCTGTTGTACCAAAGAGCCGACCATATATGGCGGCACCTCTGTTGTACCAAAGAGCTGACAATTTACAGCGGCACCTATGTTGTACCAAAGAGCCGACAATTTACAGCGGCACCTCTGTTGTACCAAAGAGCCGACAATTTACAGCGGCACCTCTGTTGTACCAAAGAGCCGACAATTAATGGCGGCACCTCAGTTGTACCAAAGAGCCGACAATTTACGGTGGCGCCTCTGTTGTACCAAAGAGCCGACAATTTATGGCGACACCTCTGTTGTACCAAAGAGCCGACAATTTATGGCGACACCTCTCTTGTACCAAAGAGCTGACAATTTATGTTGTTGTACCAAACTTGGTATTGCTGAGATTATGGATGCCTTGCGCATTTTGTGTCTTAGGTGGTTCGGTCATGTAACGAATGCTACCTCTTGTATTAACTCCATAACGGGTTTTGATATCCCTGGTACTAGAGAACGTAGTAGACCGAGGAAATCGTGGTTCGAGTGTGTAAGAAACGATATAACTGCATGCGACTTGTATGACGTGGACCCTTTACACCAGACCACATGGATAGCAGGCGTGAAACGTTTCCTGGTGTTGGCCACCTCAGAGTCCAGGACACTCACACCACTCTAAATACTAAAACAAGATGGAGAAGAAGATTGTTGGGAAAGTTGTGAAGCTACAGTTTCCCTCCAGCTATGTGTAAAATAGCAATTTGTGTTTAATTGTTTTATATCTCGACAAAGCTCCCATTCAGCCGTCTATGGACTACTGTTGCCACATCTAGGCTGATGCCCCATCCATTCGCCTCTCCCTCTTGGACAGGGTGCAAAAAGGAATTTCTAACTTAACAGATCCCGCATCGTCTGCCAAACTTTAGCCTCTGTCGCTTCGCCACAGTGTTGCATCCCTGTGCTTGTTTTATAAGTACTTCCATAAAATTTGTTTTATTTTTGTTATCATTATTTTAGATTTTAGAAGGGGGATCACTTTCCTATATAAATCTAACGTAAATTGACCACCCACTTCTTGGCCAAGTTCAGGATAAAAAAAAGATTCTAGCAGTGTCTAAAATTGATATCTTTTTAGAAAAAAAGTTTCAGTAAAAGACTTTCGGAACCATAATGGATCATATATATAATTTTTTTTTTTTTTTAAATTTTACATTTGTTTTTTGTTTATTTCCTAAATTTATTGTTTCGATATAAAATAAAAAAAAAACATTTTGGAAAACACTTTGGCCGATGTAACCCCCGACCATCTTCAGAAACTTAGGAACTTTCTAGTCGAACTTGGTAACACACAGAATCTCCAATTTAACTCTTTTTATTTAATTCAAGAGATAGATTGTTCTCATTCCGCCAGCCATGATCGGGTAGAAGTGCTAGTGCTAATTTGTTATTTTTGGTAATTATCGCCTGTAGTAAGGATTGCACCTTCAACCATCTCAAAAGATGGTTACTTAGACCTACTGATTAAACGACAATCTGTACTTGTACCTCCGCAAGGAAAATACACTCGACCCATCCAACTAGCAGCAAAATCGCACCACTTCACCGTAGAGCTCCCTAGATGCCGGAGGAATTTCTACTTTACTAGCTTCATTCCTCGGACCGCTTGCCTTTGGAATTCCCTTCCTGCTTCCTGTTTTCTTCAAGTGTACTAACATGCAGAAGTTTAAATGCAATGTGAACAAACATCTTGTTGACCAACTCCCCACATATTAATCTGACCCCTATCACAGTAGACCCTGATGCTTTAGCGGCAAAATGTCTTGTTTGGGGCGAACAGAAGTTTTAAAAAATAGTTCCAATGCTGTTTCGGAATAAAATAACGAAAAATAAGCTACCCCCCAAAAATTGTTACAGACAGCTTGGGTATAGAATACCGCTGAAAGAAATTAGAAATTCACTCAACATTTTTGCTAGAGCCTATCTAATTTTAGATGGAAGTATATATCTGGATGGCGAAGCTATTGTGTTTGTTCAGAAGTTTTGTTATCTGGGTTATACCATTGGAGCACAAGTAGGGGCAGGTGCTAGTGTGATTGAAAGAATTAGTAGTGGATGGAATAGATTCAGGGAACTTCTGAAATTACTAACCAGCAGAGAGTTACCAGTGTCAACCAAGGGAAGAGTCTATCAATCATGTGTACACAGTGTGATGATGTATGGAAGTGAAACCTGTTTGAAGACATGCGTTGCATGGAGAGAAATGATATGAGAATGATACGATGGATGTGTAATGTGAGTGCTAAAGGCTTAGATCTGATGACCTCAGTGGAAGATTCAATCTGGACAGTATCGGGAGAAGTTTGTTGGCTTAATCACATTTAAAAAAATGGATGAGAGTTCTTGGGTTATTAGATATAGAACAGTTGAGGCAGCAGGTGCAGTTCACAAGGGAAAGCCAAGGAAATCATGAGAGAAAGAGGTATAACTAAAGGCCTGGTCAGAGATAGGTTAGTTTCGAAGTCAATTTCTACAAACCGCCCAGCACATGCCAGCATGTAAAACGGACGTTAAAATGATGATGATGATGATGATGATGATGCTGACGATGATGATGATGATGATGATGATGACGACGACTACGATGATGTTGATGATGATTACAATGATGATGATGACGATGATGATGGTGATGATGATGATGATGATGGTGATGATGATGATTATGATGATGATGATGACGACAACGACGATGATGATGTTGATGATGATGATAATGAATTTTTATTTAATTTGATCAGAATCTGGACATTAAAGTGATAAAGTATTCGATTTGAAGTGCATTTAAAAAAACAAATAAAACTCGTAAATCGGTAGTAATCAAAAAAAAAAAGACGAGGTTAAAATATGTGCATCACGAGGAGGAGAAGCAGATATTTTGATTAGATTTTCAAAGTCCTTCGTCATCATGTGACCTGATAAAACCCATATCAGTGTACAGCATATAAGCGCACAGGTGTGAGTCAACACACAATGGCGGCCTTTTTGGCTGGCATCAAAGTGTAGCATCTTGCTATGGTTATAATTAATACACAGAGTAGGATAGACATAGCATGACCAACGACCTTCCCACATCCTACACTTTTGATAGCCTTGTGCCTAACTTGTTAAAATGTAGTTTTACCTTATAGCATATAAATAATTCAAAGTGTAGTATCTGTTCTGATACTCCACTTCATCTATTCTGTCCTCGGTCAGTAAAAGAGAAATCCTTCTAGACTGAGGCAATTTTAATTTTTGTCCTAATCCAGAGAGTGCCCTTTTTGGTAGCTGGATTTTTCCCACATTAAAAACCGACCTTGTGTCTAACTCTGCCCTCGTGAGGAGGCAAGTAAATAGGGGCATTGCAGTAATTTGAGGTCTAATAATAATGATATGCCCAAAGACTGTGTATATCATCTCATGCAGTTGTAGCAGGGAATATAAAGGTGAAAATGCAATCCCCTTAAAATATAAAGGTGAAAATGCAATCCCCTTAAAACAATTATAGGAACTTGTCTGCCTACCACAACTGAAAAGAACTTTCCTATCTTTCTCTGTTTGCCTAGCGGCAGACAGAATTTCACAAAAATCTTTGATAATTATTATTTTTGGTTCAAATGTTCACACGGATGCTAAAATATCTATTTCATCTTCTTCCCACTTTCATGATTTAAAACGTAAGAGGTATTGCCCAGTGTGGGGATCGAACCCACGATATTCGTGTTATTAGCACAACGTTTTAACCAACCGAGTTAACTAGACACACTAGTTCGGAATAAATTATGTTGTTTTTTCCCAACCTGGCGTGTGTCCATTTAAACTGCACCTATTCCTGTCAATTGACCTTTTCAGTACACCCGGCCTGGATATTTAACAATGCCAAAGAGTCAAAAATTTGTATTTAATGCCTAAACACTCGGTATTATAAGGTGAAGATCAAAGGTAAATGGAGCAGTCTAGGGAAAAGAATTGGCATTGTCTGCTACATTTCGATGGTGGAGCCAATAAAAAGGGAGCCTTCAGGTTGTCGTCAACTATGGTCGATCGATTTATTTATATAAAGTCAAGGAATCGTTTAATTAATCTATTTATGCACGATCCTTTAGAAGTTTTAAAAATTTGCTTCTGATGTGACGTTTGTGTTATGAAGTTTTTCAAGTAGTTTTTTTAACCAAAATTATTGTTGCATACTTTGTATGATTTTTTGTTTGATTATTGCACCAAGCTGTAAACAATGGTATAGCTAGAAAGGGGATTGGAAAGAATGACTGCATAAGTCATAGTTTACATCATAGTTGAATGCATAAGTTATAGTTTACATCATAGTTGAATGCATAAGTCATTGTTTACATCATAGTTTAATGCATAAGTCATAGTTTACATCATAGTTGAATGCATAAGTCATTGTTTACATAATAGTTGAATGCATAAGTCATAGTTTACATCATAGTTTAATGCATAAGTCATAGTTTACATCATAGTTGAATGCATAAGTCATAGTTTACATCATAGTTGAATGCATAAGTCATAGTTTACATCATAGTTGAATGCATAAGTTATAGTTTACATCATAGTTGAATGCATAAGTCATTGTTTACATCATAGTTTAATGCATAAGTCATAGTTTACATCATAGTTGAATGCATAAGTCATTGTTTACATAATAGTTGAATGCATAAGTGATAGTTTACATCATAGTATAATGCATAAGTAATAGTTTACATCATAGTTGAATGCATAAGTCATTGTTTACATCATAGTTGAATGCATAAGTCATTGTTTACATCATAGTTGAATGCATGAGTCATAGTTTACATCATAGTTGAATGCATAATTCATAGTTTACATCATAGTTGAATGCACAAGTCATTGTTTACATCATAGTTGACTGCATAAGTCATAGTTTACATCATAGTTGAATGCATCAGTCATTGTTTACATCATAGTTGAATGCATAAGTCATAGTTTACATCATAGTTGAATGCATAAGTCATAGTTTACATTATAGTATAATGCATAAGTCATAGTTTACATCATAGCTGAATGCATAAGTGATAGTTTACATCATAGTTGAATGCATAAGTGATAGTTTACATCATAGTTGAATGCATAAGTCATAGTTTACATCATAGCTGAATGCATAAGTGATAGTTTACATCATAGTTGAATGCATAAGTGATAGTTTACATCATAGTTGAATGCATAAGTGATAGTTTACATCATAGTTGAATGCATAAGTCATAGTTTACATCATAGCTGAATGCATAAACAACAGTAAAGACAAAAGTTATTTGTGAAATTAAATTTTCAAACTTTTTTTTATCGCCTCTTATTTCATTGTTGTTCTGGTTCATAACTTTCAGATACTTTTTTTGTCATATTGGCTTTTTACGGAAAGGGACATAACTCTGTCTAAAAAGAACTTATATAGACTTAAGTTTGTTTGCTACTCTTCGCTATAGTATTAAAATATGTTATTTTAATATATGATGGTCAATATTAACTTTAGAAGCAAGCGTACAACTCTTTTCAAGCTTCCGACTAGCAGGCTACTGACATTCGTTGAACTTCTTGACAACCCTTGTTTTTCGGCTTCAAAGTGTTTGGTAGAATACTCAGGTAATAGTAGGTATTACTTGACGGGTTAGGGTTAGAGTTAGGGTTAGGGTTGGCGTAAGGATTAAGGTTGGGGTTAGGGTTTCGGCTTCAAAGTGTTTGATAGAGTAAATAAGGGATTTAAACATACATTAATCATATCGGTAAACACACACGCACAACTGGCATCTGGTACCTAGAACATTGGTGCGTGTATATTGAATGTATATATATTTAGAATTCAACATTTTTCTTATCTGTTTTTATGATACGAAATACGATGTTTTCTTTTTTTTTGTTATCTTTCAAATTGCAATCAACTTTAAACTGATAAAAAAATTACATAAGATTATTACAAATCTGTTTAAAAATTTCCTATTCAGTATTTTTGGCCTTTGGGCTCATATTAGAGTTGGGTATAATGATTCTGTTCGGTTTCAGAAGGTCATCTTCCCAGGCATTAACTCCTACTTCTGGAAAGGGGGTGGGTGGTTGTTTATTGAGGAGATGAAGATGGGACCGATCTAGATAACTTTTGGAATCGTCCAGAGTGCACCCCTTTTTTGAGGGTGTGTGGGGTAGATTTCTCCATGTTAAACCGGCCTCCTTGTCATATCGATTCCCAGTCGATTCTGGTCGTCTTGTGATATCAATCTAGGTGGTTGATCGCTAGGGACCTCCCATTGGTTGTGAACTATTTATCCCCCCCTATATGCAACACGATGTAACTTTAATTTAGATTAAGATTATCAACAAAACTTTTTTACCATTCAAAAGAGGATACATAAAATAAACTGCTGATGATTTTTTAGAATTTTTTCCAGCATACGAAACTCATGAAAATGTGAAGTTAAAATGTTGTTTACTTTATTTACGTGATAAAATAACGTTCTTATGTATAAGCATTTCTGCGCGCTCTGATAGGCATATTTTTAATAAATCTCGCATAAATCAAGTTATGGCCAGATCTTCACGAAATTTTCAATACTTATTCACTATAGGACTAATTTATCTTTAAAATGCTGTTTTCCTAAAATATATTAGGGAAAATATTTTTTCTACGTGACCCCCCCCCCCCCCCTATTTCATTTTATGAAATATTGAACGAAATATATTCAGGTCCGGCGTTTTTTTTTTCTTATATAAAACTAAAGTGTTTTAAAAAACACATTGGATTAATTTTATTAAATTTTACGTCCACATATTTTAGTAAACTGGTCCGTGAATGCACAAATAAAAAGTGGAAATAAAAGCAATATTATTATGTTTTGAATTTTTTTTTTACCTTTTCTCAATAAAATATACTGTGATTTATTGAAATGCCAAAAAAAAAAAGTTTTACGAAATAATTTTTATTTTCAGAGACATTTATTCATTTGATCGAGTTTATCGGTTAGTCAAAATGTTTAAAAACATTTTTGAAAATATGTGTTCTAAATTTTTCAAAATATTTTAATATAATATAGCCCGAAGTATTAGGAATCGTAAAAGACCAAAGTTGTATACGACCTGAGGTCGTATACAATTTTGTATACGTCGACCTCATATGTACTTGGAAAAAAGTCCTTCATTTGCTAGAAGTAAGAAAGACTTTTTTGCTGTAGCTAGTTTTGCCGCAACTATGGAACGCAATACTAGCTGTAATTAACGCGGTTCATTTTTAGAGTGAAATTGACGCACGCTAATTAATTTGTAGAGCTAAGCTCATTCTAAAAAAAAAAACGTTGACAAAAGTAAGTATTAATTATATTTATTATTATTATTATTATTTTATTATTATTATATATTTATAATACTTTTTATCATTTTTCTTTTTTCAAATTAAAATGTTTATCCATTCTGAATTTTCTTTCGAAATTTCGAAATAAAAACTTATTTTTACTTTGAATTTTTATTATTCAATGGACGAATATTTTTAATCATTAATAAACCACAATACTTTCTCCATTTTCATATTCCTAAAATTATCCATTTTAATATTCTTTCCTTAAACAAAAGTAAATACTAGTTTAAGCAGGTAAGTTATTTACGCAATTGCAATAAAAAAAGAAGTAATAAATCTGTCTAAAAAATGTGCAACTCAAGGAAAATGTAAAAAAAAAAACCGTTAATTTTGTCTACAACATAATGAAAGTAATTAATTCTATCACTTTTGGACATCCATAGGTACATAGCATCTCGCAATGTCGCACATGATAATGCTAATTTTTTGTGTAAACAAGACATCCAGCCGTAGAAAAAGAAAATTTCGTACTTGTATCGAAAGATAAAGAAGGGTTTCTTTCCCAAATAGATAATTTAATCTTTAAATAAACTATTTTACTTTAAAACAACTTCCTATAAGTATAACTTTATTTTAGGGAGATTTTTAAAAACACTACATGGAACGCGAATGTATGAATTTCTTAAAGAAAGCAGAAACCGGTGACGTCAGCGATTCTGTGGCTGCGATTGGAGGTTCCTATTGATCGCTTTTTCAGTTTCATCCAACCACCCGCCCACCCTGCCGCATTAATGATTTGACTTAATCTCTGTGTTCATATATCAAGTTGTGCGAATTAGCAGTCACGTGGTTCAAGTGGATCGATTTGATCATTTGCTGAAATTATATAATAGAGAGAAAATAATTAGAGAGCGATCTTGTATGGTCAATTAGATTGTCTATCAACCGGGGAGTGCCCCTCTTTTTTTGCCAAACAGAATTGTTTACCTTTTGGTTCGGTCGAAACCGGGTTCTTTTATTTTTTCAGAAAAAAAAAGAAAAGAAAAAAAGAAGAACACTTTTTCTTAAGGAGGCAGGGCTTTATACACCCCATGCACACACGAAAAGGTTTGTATGTGATTATTTTAAAGCTTTATAAACGAAGTATATTTAATTTTTAATTGCTTTTATTTCCACTTATACAGCCGCTATAGTATCCGTTCTCTCATCGGTTGGGGGGGGGGGGGAAGAGGTCCTTCTAGACAGAGGCATTTTTTTTTTGGTTCAAAATCCAAAGTGCCCCGTTTTTTTATTTTTGGTTTTATTTACTCCTCCCCAGGAGTTAGGCACAAGGCCAGTTTTATCTTACTCCCACAAGTAAGATGTGACCCAAGATCGGGTCGAGAAAGTGGGGTTTGAAAAGCCAGCGCTCGAGAGGTGAGCACTCTGGCGATTTAAAAATTGCCTGAGCAGCCCCGTCGGCATTCCCCGGTAGGGGCGCCTCAGACAGTAAGCAATAAACTTACTCCTCCCCAAAGAGGGGAGGCAAAGCCTGGGAGGGTGGACCTCCTAGAACTGCACAGGACAGGCGTGCAGTATCCATCGGAACAGATACTACACTTTGATCTTAGCCAAAAGACCAAGAAATGGGTTTTTTTATTTTTGGTGAGGAGCTGGATTTTCCTCGCATTAAAAACTGACCTTGTGCCCCTATTTACTTGCTTCCAGGAGAGCAAAGTTAGACTCAAGGTGGGTTTTTAATGTGGGGGACATTCAACTCCCCAAAAGGGGGCACTCTGGATTTGGGACAAAAATGAAAATTACCTCAGTCTAGAAGGGTTTTCTCCTCTGACTAAGGACTGAACAGCTACTGCAATTTGAATTATTTATTCGCAAATAAAAAATATAAATCTAGGCACAAGGCCATCAAAAGTGTGGGAAGAGGAAGGTCGGTAGTCATCTTCTATCTATCCTACTCCTAACTAGATGCATTTTGATTAGGCCCATAGGTATGGCCTTGATTTTGACCCATTCTTTCAAGTTCTGTTTCTTTCATTCCGAACGCTGGGAAAGTATATTTTGTACTTTTAAATTTTATTGACTGGAGCAATTTCGTTTCGGTTAATTTGGGGTTTTGTATTGTCTCCTATTACTATGGGGTTCTACGGGGTTACGTTATTTTATTTACTGTAACGAGAAAGGCGAGGTTTTTTTGTGCTTTTTTTTTTTGCACATTTGTAAATTAACACTCTCCTCTGAATTCCTCTCACTAAACAAAAATGAGATTTTACTTTTTCAGGCGATTAAGTGTTCACACCCTAAAAATCTTGTCGGAAAGAAAAAAAACAAAAAATGAATAAACAATTATTTTAGAATTTAAAGTGGTGAATCATTTTCACGTATAAATAGAACATGAAATGATTTCCTCATTTCCGGTCCATTCTACCGTTTTAGAGCGGTTAACAAAATTCTTTTACCACTACCCTAAGTCTGAGTAGCTGTTTGTTAGGGTTAGGATTATGTTTAAGGTACTGGTACAACTTTTGAACCAGACAAAACCTACTTTTGGCGACGCAGAATTGCGTAAACAGCCTAAAAAAAGTCGAATGAAAACGAACCGCGTCAAAATTAAAACGAGGCGGCGTTCCAAACAAAAAAAAATAATGAAACAACATTTCCAGCAAGAAAACCACTCACCGTATGTTTGTTTTTATGAAAAATTAATTATTTTTTGACAAAAAAAAGTAATGAAACCACTTTTATAATGTTTTTTTTTTTTTTTGCAAGAAAGTTCAATTAAAAATGTTTTTGTTTTTGGATACTGGTCCAACTTTTGAACCAGACAAAAACCGAACCGTTTTTTTTTTGTACCTGAATCCTAACCTTAACCTAACCTTAACTTTTATTGCCTTTGGTAACAGTTATTTGCTAACTATTTGTTTATTTGTTTTTTGCCCCTTTATTTTCTTTGTTGGAAATTCTTGACAGTCGTCAATTTACGATTTAATCAATTTACAATTTAACTTGTCGTCTGCTTGGCGATCTTCTAGTTTGACGTCGTAAATTATCGAGGAAATTGTTGAGCTCGTTAGGCCACGCCCACGCCATATTTGGAGTGCCCATATATGAATTGAATGCTTGTTTACGTTTTGATTTTTTTTTTTTTTTTGATTTTTGGACACAATATATTTTAAACATTATTTTTACACCATTATTTAATTATTTTTACACCATTATTTAACAAAATAAATAGTTTTTAATACGATATTTTAAACATAACCAAACAAATAGATTTTTATACGATATTTGAAACATTATTTGTTAAATAATGGTGTAAAAATAATTAAATAATGGTGTAACAATAATGTTTAAAATATATTGTGTCCAAAAATCAAAAAAAAAAAAAAAAATCAAAACGTAAACAAGCATTCAATTCATATATGGGCACTCCAAATATGGCGTGGGCGTGGCCTAACGAGCTCAACAATTTCCTCGATAATTTACGACGTCAAACTAGAAGATCGCCGTCTGCTTTTCTCACCTTCTGATTGGATAAACGCTTCGGCATCTTCCGGCTGTTTACGTAAACAGTCGGAAAAAGCCGAACGCAAAGTCGGTTTTGTCTGGTTCAAAAGCTGTACCAGGTTTTAGGGTTAGGGTTAGGTTAGAAGACCGTAACGAATAAACTGCCTTGATCAGTTCTGTTGGCTTTCCTCGATAGGGGGAAACTTGAAGGAGGAGGTAATGCTGTGATTGCCCGTGTGGGGGCAAAGGCATGTCCAGAGCGCATACATGAAGAGGACAAGTGTTTCCAAATCAAACACAAAAAATTGTTTTAATGTTATGTTGTGAATTCACTACTTTACCGAAATTGTTGAGTGAAAAACAAAAACTAATTATATCACTTGAACGCTGTTTATGGAATTGTAGAAATTAAAAAATAATAATAATCGATAAAAAACGACCGTCCCACCCTTTAAAAAATTATTACTCTTGTCAAAAAGATAAAATTACGAAAAAAGAAAATCGGTAAAAAACGACCGCCCCCCCCCCAAAAAAAATTTTATTACTCTTGTCAAAAAGACAAAATTACAAAAAAAAAAAAAAAAATCGGTAAAAAACGACCGCCCCCCCCCCCAAGAAAAAAATTATTACTCTTGTCAAAAAGATAAAATTACGAAAAAAAAAAAATCAGTAAAAACGACCGCCGCCCCCCCCCCCAAATTGTTACTCTTGTCAAAAAGATAAAATTACGAAAAAAAAAAATCGGTAAAAAACGACCGCCCCCCAAAAAAAAATTATTACTCTTGTCAAAAAGATAAAATTACGAAAAAAAAAAAATCGGTAAAAAACGACCGCCCCCCCACCCCCCCCCAAAAAAAAATTATTACTCTTGTCAAAAAGACAAAATTACGAAAAAAAAAAAATCGGTAAAAACGACCGCCCCCCCCCCCCCCCAAAAAAAAATTATTACTCTTGTCAAAAAGATAAAATTACGAAAAAAAAAAATCGGTAAAAAAACGACCGTCCCTCCCTTTAAAAAATTGTTACTCTTGTCAAAAAGACAAAATTACAGAAAAAAAAAATCGGTAAAAAACGACCTAATCTGAAATAATTTAATTGAAATAAATTAATTAAAATATATCAATTGAAATAATTTAATTGAAATAATTTAATTGAAATAAATCAATTAAAATATATTAATTGAAATAATTTAATTGAAAAAAATTGAATAATTTTATTGAAACAATTTAATTGAAATAAATTAATTAAAATAAATTAATTAAAATAATGTAATTGAAATAAATTTAATGAAATAATTTAATTGAAAAATTGTTTATTGAAATAATTCAATTTAAATAAATGTAATGAAATAATTTAACTGAAATAAATTAATTCAAATAAATTTAATGAAACACTTTAATAAAAATCAATAAATTAAAAAAAATTCATCGAAATAATTTAATTGAAATAAATTAAAATATATTAATTGAAATAAATTGATTTAATTAATTTAATTGAAATAATTTAATTGAAATAAATTAAATGAAATAATTTAATTGAAATAAATTAAATGAAATAATTTAATTCATATAAATTTATTGAAATAATTTAATTTAAATAAATTAATTAAAATAATTTAATAATCATAAATTTTCCATAATATAGAAATTTCATATAATATTTAAATGTTTTTAGTCATAAATAAATAAAATAAATCTATTTTCTTTTGTATTTCAGTCCTCCATTTAAAAACGAATTGATCTGCGAATGGTTAAGAGTACATAGCACAATGGAGTACAGTTCCAAAGACAGTTCCTCCCCAGAGATTGCTGTGTGGATGAGAGATGTGAGTAAATCGTATGGATCATGCCGCAGCAAGTTGCAGATTCTAAAGAA
>OY744532.1:107042082-107089582 GCA_963556195.1 Sepiola atlantica | reverse complement strand
TAGCAGATTTGTCAGTTAGCAGTGTTTCTCCATCCTCAGCAAAAACTGGGGCAGAACCATTCATTTGAGGACCAAACACCTCTTTCAGGCCAGAGTAAAATGACTTAGAATCCTTCCTGTCGGCTGCGTCCTGAAGTTCCGCAGCCTTGGATGACCACCAAGCCTCTTTCAATGCCCTAAGTGCCTTCTGAACTTGTGCTTTGTGAGCTCTATACGCCTTCTTTTTCACTGTGGAATTTTTGTCCTCGAGCCATGTTTTGTGGCAAACATGCATTTGGTCGATAAGCTTCTGCACTTCAGTGTTGTTTTCATCAAACCAGTCTTGATGTTTCCGCAAAGGGAAGCCCAAAACCTCAGCAGACGAGTCATAAACAGCATTGCGCAATGAAGCCCAAGAACTTGAAACGTCACTATTTACCTCTACAGAAGCTATAGCGGCCGTAACTTTTTCCTTCAGCTCATTTTGTGTATCTGCCTGTTTTAGAGGCAGAACATTTAGGCGTTTTGGAACAGAAGACTTTTTCACTCTCCTCTTGTCTAAATGGAAGATGGTCTTGCCGACTATAAGCGCATGATCTGATAAACAACAGCTACTATGGAAAGAGCGTGTTATCTTAAAATCTTTGAGGTCGCGCTTTCTGGTAATTATGTAGTCAATGAGATGCCAATCTTTTGATCGGGGGTGCATCCATGATGTTTTTCAACAATGCTTTTGTTGGAAGTACGTGTTTGTCACACTGAAGTTAAATTCTTTGCATAACGTCAGGAGTCGCAATCCATTTGAATTCATTTTTCCAACACCATGGTGACCCAGAACACCAGCCCATGTTTGAAAGTTGAGCCCCACTCGAGCATTGAAGTCTCCCATCAAAGCAACCTTATCCTTATGCTGAATTTTTGAGATTAAGCTACGCAAATCATTGTAAAGATCAGCTTTGCATTGATCTGAACTATTCATAGTAGGGGCATAACAGCTGATAAGTGTTGCGAATGTGTTGTTTTTTAGTGGAAGTCTTAGGGTCATAATACGATCTGAATGACTTACTGGGAGTGTTGGAAGTGATCTAGCAATTTCCGTCTTCACTGCAAACCCTACGCCAGATTAACGTGGTTCGTTTTCTGGTTTACCAGCCCAGAAAAACGTGTATCCACCTTTTACCTCACACAGCTGTGAGTGACCAGGCAGACGCGTCTCACTAAGGGCAGCAATATCTACATCATGTTTCCTTAATTCCATTGATACGAGGGCCGTTTTCCTTTCTAGTGACGCATCACTATCCTGCAATGTGCGCACATTCCAAGATCCAATGTTTAGCTTCATAACTTTCTTTGTTTTCTGACTGCTGTATTGGATAACTAGACAGCTGCAGTAGGCTGACAAGTCAAAGAAGGGCATGCAATGTTTAGGGCTCCTTTTATCGCCCCCTCCCTGAAATAGGGAAAGCAGTGCTGATCCTAGATAGGCTTGCTTTGTCAGTGGTGAAGGACACGAACGGCACAATTGCCCAAAGGTTTGTGCTAAACGGCCATCACCCACCAGCCGCCATTGTGTAGAGCGCCAGCTAGAGACTTCCAGCAATATCCTTTGCCTGTCCCTGTCGCCTTTACTCTCTCGCCAGTGGACCCAGAAATACTCATGTCGATTTTAGAAAAGCTGCTAGAAAACCCACACGAATGATTTGATTTGAGTGGTGAAGGCTTGTGTAGGACCATCCACACTTTTTGGAATTGTTGATTGCACAAGATCGGTGCAAATGAGTGCCACAGAAAAAGTCAGCAACAACCCTCAGGTTATACATCAGAGTTTTCCATCTCCTAGACACCTGCCTTAACAAAGGTTTAGGGGGCATCTCTCCTAGTGGGTTAAACGCGCCCCCAGATACCAAACTGGAAATTTCCCTGATCCGGCGCCATATACATATACATATATACACACATGTACATATACAGAGAGAGAGAGAGAGAGAGGTTGAGACAGACCACTACCCAGTGGCAGGGGGTTAGATTGGTGAGTGCCGGGACGTATCTGCATGCCAGCAGGCCCTGCACACTGCACCTCTGGGGTTCTAACCTACTCCGAGATCTCTAGTCTATTAGCCTGGGGCCGCAAAGCACCTAGTTACCATAGTGTACCACGAGGAGGTCAGACTAGAGTCTTGTCTGGGGATAGGCTATATACCAGCAGGGGAGACTTACTCACTCGGCTCCCTTTTCGCACAACTAGTGGGCTATCTGGCGGCTAAGCAAATAGCAAGAGTAGGAAGCCCATGCAACTACAAGTACGCTCCGCTGTAGCACTAGACGCATCACACAGACCTGTGGATAACAACTCCACCACACCATCTTATATATATATATATATGTATATATATACAGTATTAAAATAAAAAAGATTTCGTTTTTTCCCGCTCTAAAGATGACTTAATTTTTTGACACGTTGACAGCCGGTCGAATTTAATATGTAAGATTTACCTTTTATTTCCTTTCTTATATCCTTCCCTTTCCCTCTGTTTCTCTTTCTTTTTTATTTGTATTTATTTGTATTTTTTTGATTTTAAGTTTTTATCGCTTTTCCAACTGGCGAGATAATTTAATATTGCCCGATTTTTGAAGCAGTTGTCGGTCGCTTAAGCTAGGTCTGTCTTTTCGATATATATATATACATATATATATATATGTTGAACTTTGGCTTTTCTATTGCCAACTTATCTATCTGTATAATTCCTCTGATGATAAGATCTCGATCTTTGAAAAGCCTTGGAAAGAACAATAAACATAATTTTATTACAGAATATACCTTGCATTGAACATTTGAAGTTTGAAATAAATTTGGACATTCGTGCATGTTTATCACTCTTCGCCCATTTAACTTTATAATTGCTCTATCTCGTATATTGAGCTTTTACCATTTCACTATAGGTTCTTTCTACTAAAAGTTTTACTTTTAGTTTCTTACTTATTATATATATATATATATATATATATATATATATATATATATGTATTTATTTATTTTTTTAAAATTTATGTTATATGTACATAAAAGTAATCTATGGACACGTGTTTTTGGTTCACAGCCGTCATCAGCATGGCTAACTTAGACGGAAATCGAACCTACGATATATATATATATATATATATATATATATATATATATAGGAAAACATTATTAAATAACACAGAGTGTTTTTGCTTGATAACACTTTTTTATTTTTTCAATTTTCCGAATGGTCCATTTAGTTTTTCTGTCGAATTGTTGTATGTAAGTTCCGTGGGTTTCTTTTTCCTTTTTGCGAGTACTTCCGATTTTATTTGCCAAATCATCTTCAGGCGGTGTTAGTTTTGGTTTCTTCAAAAATATGTTTTTACTGTTGAGTTCTTTTTTATTATTATAACGGCCATTAATTTACAACTTAAAAGGAGCGTACATGATATTGATTTGTTACATGAGGGCGTGATTACGTTCTAAGAGCGTGCAAGATTCAAAAGTTTGATTGCTTAACCGTTAAGAATTGGATTACGTTCTAAGCGCATTCAAGATTCAAATGCATAATTGCTTAATGGCTAAGAATTTGGTAACGTTAATTACTATGATAGACACTTTAAAATGTTGTGACTAGTTTCGTACTTCACATTATTGATTGTGGCATGTTTCATTTTTATGTAGAAGGCTTCAAAATTTGTTAATTATTTGGTGTTGGTATCGTAGTGTATTATTTTAGTATTGTTAACTCGTATGTGTCTATATTGAGAAGGGGGCAGTCATGTTTTTTTAGGTGTTGGCAAATGGTGCTAGTGTCGGAGAGATGTAAGGTTAGTCTTCAGGAAAGTGTTGTGGTTGTGAAACTGATGTAAAAATTAGTTTTATTATTATTGTCGGAGACACACCCACACACACACACACACTATATATATATATATATATATATATATATATATATATATATATATGTGCTATCAAATTCCATTGTTATTTTTCTAACTAAACGAATTAAGGTACTGATACAGCTTTTGAACCAGACAAAACCGAATTTTCAATCAGCTTTTTCTAACTGTTTACGTAAACAGCCGGAAGATGCTGAAGAGCTTATCCAATCAGAAGGCGAGATAAGCAGACGACAAGTGAAATTGTAAATTGATTAAATCGTAAATTGGCGATTGTCAAGAATTTCCAACAGAGAAAAATAGGGATGAAAAAAAAAAAAAAAAAAAAACAAACAGTCAACAAATAACTGTTACCAAAGGCAATAAACGTAAATTAGGTTAGGGTTAGGTTAGGTTAGGGTAAACAAAAAAAAAAAAAAAACGGTTCGGGTTTTTGTCTGGTTAAAAAGCTGGACCAGTACTGAAAAAACATTTTTTAATTTAACTTTCCTGTGAAAAAAAAATTTATAAAAGTTGTTTCATTAATTTTTTTTTTTTCAAAAAATAAATAATTTTTCATAAAAATAAACATACGGTGAATGTTTTTCTTGCTTTAAATGTTTTTTCATTATTTTTTTTTTTCAAAAAATAAATAATTTTTCATAAAAATAAACATACGGTGAATGTTTTTCTTGCTTTAAATGTTGTTTCATTATTTTTTTTCTGTTGGAACGCCGCCTAGTTTTGATTTTGACGCCGGTTCGTCTTCATCCGGCTTTTTTTCCAGCTGTTCACGCAATTCTGCATCGGCAAAAGTCAGTTTTGTCTGGTTCAAAAGCTGTACCAGTACCCTAAACATAATCCTATTTCTATAGATTATAAGAATAAGAATCGCATGAATTCTTTAGATTATTCGGACTACATTTCTCATCTTGGATATTATTCTCACAACGTTTCGGCCGATGTAACATCCGACCTTTTTCAGATGCGTCTAATAATGTAAATGATACAATTTTTCAATCTCAAAAATTCCAAAACATAAGAATAGCAATACATCGTTTCCGTTTTAATCGTTTCCGTTTTAATTGTTTCCGTTTTAATTGTTTCCGTTTTAATCGCTTCCGTTTTAATCGCTTCCGTTTTAATCGCTTCCGTTTTAATCGTTTCCGTTTTAATCGTTTCCGTTTTAATTGTTTCCGTTTTAATCGTTTCCGTTTTAATTGTTTCCGTTGTCCTTTTTAAACAGTTATGGTCTACTTGGTCCAAGCGGTTGTGGCAAGACTACCCTCCTCAAATGTGTGGTCGGCAAGTTGAAAGTGGATGGAGGGACTGTCATGTGCTTGGGTGCCTCACCCGGTAGTCCAGGTCATGATGTCCCCGGATGCAAAGTCGGTTATATGCCCCAGGTAAGCTGATCTTACCCTAACCCCAAATTCATTCATTCATTCATTTTGTGTGAATCTGATGATTTCATTGTTAGCATTGGTTTCCCTGATATCTTACTAGTTAGAATTATTTCTAGAAAGTCATCGAGTACTTACGCAAAGGACCACGTGAAGGTTGCCAACATCCCTAAGTGAAAGTGATACTGTGGAACCAACTGGATTCAAACTTGAAACTCTCAGGTCGCCAGTTCGTGTCGTTATCCACTTTGTTATAAAAGAGAGAAAGAAAACGTATATCTTTTACTTCCAGAGATGAAAGAGACCAGTGAGGCCGAAATAAAATTATTATCTGGTATGGGTTAGGTTTTGTTATCCGGTATTCATAAATATTTTATCTGTACTTTAAATACATTCAGCTTTCATGTCGGAATATGACATTTAATATATATTTATATCTCAATATGATTTGATATTAAACTGAGATTTCCATTCGGATTGAGCCTGTAACAAAACACAACTCAATATTACATACATATATACATATATAAATATATATATATATATATATATATATATATATATATATATGTGTGTGTGTGTGTGTGTGTGCTGAATTACAAATGTGTTATAAAAATCGATATGCTAAAATTAGGAAATTCAAATAATTTTCGATAAATTTCGGTTAAATTTTGCAAGAAATCTAAAGACATCATTGAAATTTTCCTCCAATTACATCTGGAGTCAACAAGTAGTATTTTTAAAGAAAACACCACCATGCTAACAGTTTTCTATTACTTAAAAAAAAAAAACTTAGTTCATCCCAAACAAAGCAAGTTGCCACTGTAGATGTAAGGGGCTACTGAGAATTAGGGTGAAAGTTTAGGGGGCCATCCTAAGTTGGGAGCTGTGCAGCAAGATGCTTGTTTACATTAGGTTTAAATTTCTGCATGTCAGTAGAGTCGGGGAAACAGAGAGCAGGGAAGGAGTTCTAAAGCCCGGCAACACAAGGAAAGAAGTTATTGGAGTAGAAGGCTCTCCGGCCTCTGGAGACCTCCACATTGAATGGATGGGATTTAGCTGATTGTCGGGTTGGTCAAGTGTATTTACGTTGAGGGGCACCAGAGCAGCAAGTTCATCGGAGCACATTCCATTGAAGTACTTGTAAAACAAGTACGAGGATACAACATTGGTCATAGTGAGGGACCTATTAGATTAGATACTCTTTTTTGGACCTTGTCTAAGAGGGAGAGACTAGTGAATGATGCACCAGCCCAGATGTGGCAAGAATACTCCATGCATGGGTGGATGGTGGATTTGTAGAGATATACGATAGTGTTAGGTGTGAGAAGTTTTGTTGCGCGGTAGAGAGAGCCCACTTTCTTTGCAGCAGTCTTAGCAATATCTTCTATGTATTTGTTCCAATTCATGTTACCTGTGAATGTTGGGCCGAAGAGTTTGAACGTTAGACTCTCAAATAGGGTGTTATTTACCATGGCAATTTGTGGTTGAAGAGGTTTCTTGTAGTTGTTGAAGGAAAGAAGCTTTGTCTTAGTATCGATTTATGATTTCATTCCACTTTTGAGGTCACGTCTGTTTTACCCACATGACGAGAGTAGAGCATGGTGTCGTTAGCAAATATACACATCTCAGACACAATGTCACCAGGGAGGTCGTTTATAAAAATCAAGAACAATAAAGGTCCAAAGATCGATCCCTGGGTTACACTTACATTTATGTCATGTTGTTTGGATGAACAGCTATCGAGGACAACCTGGATCTTTCTTTTAGTTAGAAAGTATCTAATTAAATATTCATCCAGTAATACCATATAAATTAATTTTTAGGAGCAGCCCTTTATGCCAGACCTTGTTAAAGGCTTTGCATAAATCAAACGCTACTGCCCTAGCTTCACCTGCCTTGTCCAGTGTACATGCGTTCAGAGATGTCCGTTAGATGACCGTGCTTGCCTAAATCCATACTGATGGTCAGAAAGAAGTTTAGCATTAACGAGGTGCCGGACTATTGCTAGATTGATTAGAGATTCAAAGATTTTAGCGAATAGCGAGAGTAGACTGATTGAGCGATAATTCTGAGGGTCAGTTCTATCTCCAGAATTCTTGAAGACTGGTACCACAGATGCAATTTTCCAGCTATCAGGAAAGCAAGATTCAGCAAGGCATTTGTTGTATAGTTTAGAGAGGACAGGGGTCAGTTCAGCAGAGCATTTCTTTATTACTATTACTGGTATAAGATCAGGTTATCAAGTATGGCTTCAGTCTGCAATGGGAAATTTGTGAGGGAGTGGTTTGTAGAGTCCAAAGTGGAGTTTAAGGCGAAACACTGAGCAGCCTTATCAGTTGCCGTGCAAACATCATTGTGGTTAATCTCATATTAGAAATGTTATTTTGGCCAAATGCCTTTCATGTATATTTTGTTAAAAACGATGGATTAGGATTGCCTCGAGTGTCATCTCACGCATCTTTGGTATTCTCACGCAAGTGAGGCTTTCTTTCAATGTATGCCATGCAAGAGCTGACCGATTATTGTCTCAATTCAAGCAATTTTAGTTCAGAACCCTAACCCTAACCCTAACTCTTACCCTAAACCTTACCATTCTTGGGAATAAAGTGTTCTCTTAATTTAAAATTCTGTGTTCAATTCAGATTAACCTCAATGTAGGATTCATATTTTTATTATAACTTTCATTATTTTTTGTTACACTTTTCGCTAGGAAATTGCCCTTTACAATGAATTTACAATAAGCGAGACGTTATTGTATTTTGGAATTCTTCATGGAATGTCTTGGACTAAAGTCAAAGAGAGAACCGTTTTCCTTCTTGAATTTCTCAGCTTGCCAGACAAGAGCCGATTAATCAATACCTTGAGGTAAGCCCATTTCATACACTCTATATTCGGATTCTTTGAATGCTTAACTTATAAGAAACAGACATGGAAACTTGAAATTGCCTCTGTGCCATAATTTCAAATTTGGAAGTTTGGACAGTTTTTTATCAAATATTTTTATCATATATATTTTTACCACAAATTTGACCACATATTTTATCAAAAAATTTTACCAAATTTTGGTACTTTCTTAGATTAGGATCTACACTAAAATTGACTATTCCCCAAACAGTTGAGCCAAGCACCCGATCCATATCCTGCAGTCGCTCTCGAGTTTTGCTGACAAGTCCAAAGCGTGACAAATGTTCAGCACACTTGATGCAGATCCAACACTTTTATCTACATACACATCATTGATGTAAGTCGAGGTCACCTTCTTGATGTGGTTGTCTTGCGATAAGACTGCATTCACAATGGACCTCATTATTTGCTGAGCCCCATTCAGACCAAATCCCAACCTCATTGAATAATACCTTTTACCTTGGAAGACAACAGTCTAGTAGGGCCAAACTGACTCACCAATGCAAACTTGAAGATAAGCAGATCGGAGTTCCAGCAACGCTACATTTGATCTTTGCTGTCTCCATTCCTTCAGTTTGCTGGCGCAAACAGCAGCGTCTGTAATATATGCATCCACATGGTGGTTTAGTTCCCAGTATCCATTACAGGGCGTACTTTAGATTTATAAGCATCCCTCTCGGGGCTCCCAGCTTTTGTTCGTCATAGGAAGCAAGCCAGCCTTTATTTATCCATTATTGTACTTCTTCCTCAAATAGTTTCCTGACCTTTGCCGGCATTGAATACTCAGTGACACTGTTTCTCAGCTTGTCGGGAGCCTTGCTTTCCGCCTATTTCAACGTCGCAGTTCATTCATTTGGTTGTTGGTCAAACTCCGCTTGAAAATCATGTTCTTCAATGATAAGGGCTGGCACAGCCGCGCAAACAGAAACTGGCTCGTCAAGAAATTAGACCTCCCTTGACTTCAAGATAGATACTCCACCTAGAACTTTTATCGCGTCTATCCCCATCAAGAGATAAAACCTAAGCAGGTCCCCCACCATTACCAGGACCTCAATTACAACTGTATGCCTACTCTCCAATCGGAAGTTAACAAACTCAACTCCACATGTCCGCCAATAGTAACCACCTCGATGGTCTGCTTTCACCCCGTCCGGCACATTTTTTTTTGCTCACTATTGTGCAGGAGCACCCAGAATCAACTAGCGCAATGTACTCTTTTCCGTTCACAGCTACTCTTGGCCTTTTGGCTAAGATCAAAGTGTAGTATCTGTTCCGATGGTTACTGCACCCCATAGACTGGTATTATCTTGGCCTTCGGGGCTTGATTTATGCCGGTCTATGGGTCTGTCCTGTGCAGTTCTAGGAGGTCCACCCTCCCAGGCTTCGCCTCCCCTCTTTGGGGAGGAGTAAGTTTATTGCTTACTGCCTGAGGCGCCCCTACCGGGGAATGCCGACGGGGCTGCCCAGGCAATTTTTAAACCCCACTTTCCCGACCCGACCTTGGGTAACATCTTACTTGTGGGAGTAAGATAAAAACTGGCCTTGTGCCTAACTCCTGGAGAGGAGTAAATCAATACTCTTACAGCTGGCAGCACCGAGTTCACATCTTGTATTGGGAAGAAGCCGGTGCATAGCTGTCGTCTCCTAAACTTTTTCCCCGGACAATTCAGAGAAGTGTGGCCTAGTCCTTCACATCGGTAAGAACGTGCACCACTTCTCCATAGTTGGGGGTCCCGAGCTCTCCATCTGTTGTGTGGAGCGAGACAATTTCTAACTAAGTGGTTAATTCCATCGTCTGGCTTTCCTTGGTTTGCATTGGCCTCATGGCTGTCCAGGTGGGTCATCTTTCGATATAGCTCTCGCTCGAGCCAGAATCTGAGAAATGCTCATTTCCTCCATTTAAGAAGAAGCTTGTAGATCAATAGTTCATAGCGTAGGCGTTTTACTGTAAACCTAAATATATTTTTGTGTGGATTGTTTTCTCATTCTTTTTAAAAATTTGTTTATATCTACAATATAAACAATTAAAAAAAAATTATATTGGACTTAAAATTAAAAGAAAGTTTCTCATATAAGTTATCTAAATTTACTATTTCAAAATAATGAGAAGCGAAAATTAAACTTAATTATTGTTTTTTTTTAAATTTAAATGCACTAATATTTTTGGGTTTAGGCAACGTACGAATACGACTAAATTTAGAAAATACAGTATCAATTTATTTCTATTATATAAAGTAAGGTATGTGTATGTGTTTATATATTCGTATGTACAGGATTCACTCCTAAACTAATTAACCGACCATTGTGGATTTTGGAACACAGCTGCTAGGCGTAAGGGTGAGTAATATGGGCTATATTTAGTTTAATTTAGTTTTATGTACAGGAGACATAGAGAGGGTGAAAGCTCTTCATGTAAATTCCTATTTTTGTGAAATGTTAATAATAGGTATTAAACATCAATTAATAAATATTCCCCTAATTTTTTTTGGAGTATTTTAAAGGGTTTTTATAGACTTCCCATTTGAAAATTTAAATATTTCAGATTTGCATTAAATTTGATCCAAAGTTATTAGACACCAAGATTCCTTGAATTGAATTTTTTTCTTTAAACTTAAGCCCTTAGATTTTAGACGTTTCCTAGAATCAAAATCATATAATGGATTTTGATCAACATTGGAATAAGGATTCTAGACAAAAGGTTTAGTAGCATTATAACTTGATTTTAGTCTTTGTAAGGGAGGTACAAGTGGTGCAAAACTTCTGTTCATTGTCCTGGAATGGGTATTCTTCTAGTTTCTGTTTAAACAAAAAAAAGTCAAATTAAAACAAATAAGACATAACCAATACGTATTAAACCTAAGATTAAAAATCCTTATGCAGATTAAATATCACCATCTTTTGTTAAAAAACATTGAAGTTGAATATTTGAAGTCACTTATTATCTTGATTTAAATTTTGATGATCATTTTGTTGCAAATATTAATGGCAAATACCAACTAAAAGAATGTCACAGTACTGACCTACGCAGATGACGCCAACATGTACCTTGTGATACAAAGGACAGATACTGAAATCTATAAATCTTTCATGCAATCAGACCTGGACACAATGCAGCAATGGATCATAAACTGGTAACTAAAGCTAAATGTTGTGTATAAATGCACCACCATGCATTCTAGTAGGATAATGTAGCATCCACATACATCTGTTGGATAATGGCCCTATGGGAACGGACGTATCTGTTGGAAATCGGGTTTGACTTGCGCGAATTAACGCGGGTGCAGTTGAGTGCAGATTGGGGCCTGTTCCCACAGTCAGAGCTAACAGATGTGACAAGGTTACCGTGTGACGAGACCTGAGATCAAGGGTCAGTCTACACCTGCGAGAGGCTCTGTGACGTCACGGGCCTTGCGTGGGAAACAGAAGATCCGTGGCGTCACTCGTTCTCGTGAGAAGCGATTTTCTTTCAGTTGGGTTTTGGAAGCGAACCAGAGGAGACGTGCTTTCTAAAATGTAGTTTACAACAGATAAGAGAAATATTTCCCTAAAAGTAAAAAATGCAGGCGTAAGATTTCTCCCCCCCCCCCTCCACGAGTGATTAGAAAATAATTGTTAACTAACTACGATAAAGTAGTAATTTGCTCTCTCTCGACGTAGGAATAACTCCCAATTGATTTGATAACTAACGCTTGAAATAAAAACTGAAGTTGAAAATTTAAAGAGGAGTTTGTCTTTGGAGTGCGTCACAAGGCTTTTGTTGCAGACAACGGATTGCGTGGTTCACGGCAGGAAGGCGACAGAGAAATAATTCATCCACTAGACGACCAACCCTTTACACGGCAAAAGAGAAAATCTAAGGTATGCAATTAAAATAACATTCTGCATTCATGGTTGATGATTTATTCTATAATACATCCACTGTCAATAATTCCCCCTCTCTCGCTCTGTGCCTAAAGACTTCCATGATCAAAGTTTCTTTCAAACAATTACCCGTCTGCGGAACACAATATAGCGTGGCTGTTTCCCATCTGACTACAACATGGTCGTTTTCAAGTCCAATGTAAACGAATTCTTATTGAGCCGTCCTCTTAGATGATCAAATTCTGCCCAATTTCAACCATCATTACCAATCATCACGGTGTTATCTCACAGTCCACCTGACACTCATTAACCCTTATCCTCGAGTGGCTTTTGGGCCTTGATAAGTGGTGACTCTTTAGAAGAAAAAAAAAATGCCTACAAAATCAGAAAACAGCACAGCTCTCATGACTTTCGGAAACCCGTTTTCACACTTAGAATTGTTGAAGCATGGAATCAACTGACTGTTTGATTCCCCTCCATACACACACGCACACATGCATGTCCTGACTCTTACACGGTTCATTTCCCTGACAATAATGTATTATACATGCACTTTTCATTCGTTGTAGAGCACCTGAGCACTGTACACAATGATTTAATTATTATTATTATATATATTTCTTTATTTCTTGTTCTTCATATTCCGTTTTAGTGGCGGTCAAAAAAGGAGAGTTTCATTTGCTGCAGCTTTGCTCCAAGAACCTGAACTGTTAATTTTAGACGAACCAACTGTTGGGGTTGATCCACTTCTTCGTGAAAGGTAACGTGGGACCATATTAACTAGTGGATATTCCACGGTGATTTCTACATCAATCTCTATAATTTACTGTTAATAAAAATATTCCTTTTGAAATAATCAATGTCTCTCAAGATCAATACTAATAATAAAAAAAATGACACTTTTTTTATTCCGTAAAACAACGTCATTGCCAGCTAAATATTTTTTAATAAATAAAACCAATATGTTTTTGAATCGGAATTTGTAAGTTTTAGAAGCCAAAACAATGCATATATATATTTAAAAAGAATAAATATTTATTTATTTAAAATCGACTTAGTGTACAATAACCTATCATGTCGCTGGAGAACTCCGGTTGTCTGGAAATTTTGGGAAAAAAATTGTGATGGGCAAAAAGTGGGTGATCAGTTTACGTTAAATTTATATAGGAAACTGATCCCCACTCATAAAATCAAAAATAATTGAAAGAAATTTCCAAACCGCACGGAATTCTCTAGCGACATGATAGGTAATTGTACGCCGGAAGAAAGAACAAAATTTGGTCCGTAAAAAAGTGAAGAAAAATGGATGGTGGAACATTACGAAAAAGCGCCAAAGCCTTAAATCAATATCTTTTTTTTTTCATCTCTGCAAGTCCATAATAGTAAATAACAGGCTATAACGTCTGTACTAACATAGGAACAAAGTTATTATGAGTTTAAATAGTTCATTATCTTTTATCTTAATTCTTTTATCTCTTCTAGAATTTGGGACCACATGGTGTACATAGCTAAGACAAGCAAAATCACCATTATCATTACAACTCATTACATTGAGGAAGCCAAGCAGGCAGATATGGTAAGTATTTGTTTTTGGCGCTCATGTTGTGTAGCATGTTCCTATCTGTGCTTACTTGTTTTATATTACTAGAAAAATACGTGACCCAACGGGGCACATTGAGCTTGGGTTAGATTGTTTGAACCAAGAAAAAGAGAGTTTGCAAAGCCAATGAAATTTTTTTAAATCTAAAAAGACAAAATCCAAAATAAGCCTCTTTTAATTCGTTATATCTACCCCCCCCCTCCTCTCTCTTTTCTCTGTCTCTCTCTTTATTCTCCATCTATGAATTAAATAGTATTAATAATTGTGATGATATGTCCTCTTGTTTATAATGGACTATTTAAATCTTCTGTTGTATAGTTACTTTTATTTCCTTAAACTGTTAATAAACACAAAGAGAGAGAGAGAGAGAGAGAGAGAGAGAGAGAGAGAGAGAAAGAGAGAGAGAAAGAGAGAGAGAGAAAGAGAGAGAGAGAAACTAGTTTGAGATTTTGTCTTTTTATTCTTTTATATTTAACTGGCTTCATAAACTCACTTTTTCCTGATTCAACCAATCTAACCCGAGCTCAATGGATAACCCAACAGGTCAGATTTTTTTCTAGTCTATCTATCTATCTATCTATCTATCTATCTATCTATCTATCTATCTATCTATCTATCTATCTATCTATCTATCTATCTTGGGTACTGGTACTGTTTTGAACCGAACAAAAACGGAACTGTTTTTTAAAAATCTAACCCTAAACTAACCCTAAACAAACCCTAACCTAACCCAGTCGGGTTTTGTTCAGTTCAAAAGTTATACCAGTACCATAGTTTTTATATATTTGATAATTATCTTGAAGGTAACTTTGAAAGTAAATGAATATTTTATTTTATTATTTCTAGGTAGGTCTTATGAGAGGTGGCCGCCTTTTAGCAGAAGAAACGCCGAGTCAGTTAATGATGTTACACCAAATGAACGTAGGTATACATTATTTTAATTGAAGGGTAAATCACTCAAACAAATCCCATGCACACTATGTAAGAGTCAAAAAAATTTTGCAGAATCATCATAAGTCACAACAAAAAAAAAACAACAACAAAGCAATCTAAAAGTCATCGAAAAAATTGTTTTAGAATCAAAAAAAGAATCAAAAGTCACAAAAAAAATCATGTCACAAAAATAAAAATAAAAAATCACTAAAAAAATCAAGTAACCAAGATAAATATAAAAAATCATTAAAAAATAAAATCACAAAAATGAAAATCAAAAATCATTCAAAATAAAGTCACTAAAAAAAATCATGTAAAAATCAATTCATCAAAATATAAATAAAAAATCATTAAAAAAATGTCACCAAAAATAAAAAATCACTAAAAAAATCAAGTCACAAAAATAAAAATAAAAAATCATTAAAAAAATCAAGTCACCAAAATAAAAATAAAAACTCATTAAAAAAATCAAGTCACCAAAATAAAAATAAAAAATCACTAAAAAAATCAAGTCACTAAAATAAAAATAAAAAATCACTAAAAAATAAAGTTACCAAAATAAAAATAAAAAATCATTAAAAAATCAAGTCACAAAAATAAAAATAAAAAATCATTAAAAAAATCAAGTCACTATAATAAAAATAAAAAAGCGCTAAAAAAATCAAGTCACTAAAATAAAAATAAAAAATCATTAAAAAAATAAAGTCACCAAAATCAAAATCAAAAATCATTCAAAATAAAGTCACAAAAAAAAATCATGTAAAAATCAATTCATCAAAATATAAATAAAAAATCATTAAAAAAATGTCACCAAAAATAAAAAATCACTAAAAAAATCAAGTCACAAAAATAAAAATAAAAAATCATTAAAAAAATCAAGTCACCAAAATAAAAATAAAAAATCATTAAAAAAATCAAGTCACCAAAATAAAAATAAAAAATCATTAAAAAATCAAGTCACCAAAATAAAAATAAAAAATCATTAAAAAAATCAAGTCACTAAAATAAAAATAAAAAATCGCTAAAAAATCAAGTCACTAAAATAAAAATAAAAAATCACTAAAAAATCAAGTCACCAAAATAAAAATAAAAAATCATTAAAAAAATCAAGTCACTAAAATAAAAATAAAAAATCACTAAAAAAATCAAGTTACCAAAATAAAAATAAAAAATCATTAAAAAATCAAGTCACTAAAATAAAAATAAAAAATCACTAATAAATCAAGTAACCAAAATAAAAATAAAAATCATTAAAAAATCAAGTCACCAAAATAAAAATAAAAAATCACTAAAAAATCAAGTCACCAAAATAAAAATAAAAAATCATTAAAAAAATCAAGGCACTAAAATAAAAATAAAAAATCACTAAAAAAATCAAATCACTAAAAAATAGAGTCACCAAAATAAAAATAAAAAATCATTAAAAAAATCAAGTCACTAAAATAAAAATAAAAAATCACTAAAAAAATCAAGTCACTAAAATAAAAATAAAAACTCATTAAAAAATCAAGTCACTAAAATAAAAATAAAAAATCACTAATAAATCAAGTCACCAAAATAAAAATAAAAAATCATCAAGTCACCAAAATAAAAATAAAAAATCACTAAAAAAACAAGTCACCAAAATAAAAATAAAAAATCATTAAAAAATCAAGTCACCAAAATAAAAATAAAAAATCATTAAAAAAATCAAGTCACTAAAATAAAAATAAAAAATCACTAAAAAATCAAGTCACTAAAATAAAAATAAAAAATCACTAAAAAATCAAGTTACCAAAATAAAAATAAAAAATCATTAAAAAATCAAGTCACCAAAATAAAAATAAAAAATCATTAAAAAAATCAAGTCACTAAAATAAAAATAAAAAATCATTAAAAAAATCAAGTCACTAAAATAAAAATAAAAAATCATTAAAAAAATCAAGTCACCAAAATAAAAATAAAAAATCATTAAAAAATCAAGTCACCAAAATAAAAATAAAAAATCATTAAAAAAATCAAGTCACTAAAATAAAAATAAAAAATCACTAAAAAATCAAGTCACTAAAATAAAAATAAAAAATCACTAAAAAATCAAGTTACCAAAATAAAAATAAAAAATCATTAAAAAATCAAGTTACCAAAATAAAAATAAAAAATCATTAAAAAATCAAGTCACCAAAATAAAAATAAAACGAACGATTATAACAACCGTAAGAAAAAAGCTATTATTATATATTTTTATTATTATTAGTCATCACTTATTAAGGTCAGAAGTCATTCGAGAATAAGGGTTGATGGATGGATTGTCTGTTGAACGATGAAGAATATTATGAGAGGATTGAAACTGATGAATGTAATGAACAACTTTTGATTACTGATGGGGACGGTCTATGACAAGTATTTTTTGACAATGGATTTGAAGACGACCAAGCTGTAGTCTGCAGGAAAGCAGTCCCATTGCAACGTGTTACACAATTGAAAAGTTAATCTCTGTTCATGGAAATTTCACCTGACGCTAGACACGCTGAGGAAGAAAGGAAAGCTCGTTTCAATTGTGGTAGGAAAACGAGTTCTTGTTGTTGATGTCTTACAAAGAGCAACTAGAGATTGGAGCTCAGTCGAGCACCTTCCATGGAAATAATGATAGGGTATAGAAAGACAAGTAACGTCTCTTCTGTGATAAAGGGGCTTTATGGAAGAGAAGAGATGTTACCCGACTCGATTGCACAGTTGATTTCGTACTCTGTCAAGGCAAGAAGGGGGTGCTGTGAACGGCACCTCTCCTGATGTGGCAGCAGTACTCCGTCATATAGACAAGCAGGAGCAATCCCCCCCCCCCTTCCTTATCAGACGGAATTCGCTTCCCATGAAAATCTTTCCAAGTTTTCTTTTTACTATTACAGAACCTTGAAGCAGTTTTTCTAAAGTTGTGCCAAATTGATCAAAACGTGACCAGCAATGGAAAAGCAGTTACATCAGTGTATCGTCGATCTTCTACAAACGTAAGTATTAGTATGTTGTTGGGTTGTTTGTTTAACGTCATATCAACCTTTTCATGGGGAGGTGAAGGTTGTAAAGATAAATGAATATGGGATATTATAGCTTTAACATGTTTAGGTTTTTTTTTTTCAAGACACATTCGCCATTTTGTGTATGGTGTTTTATTGAGAACACGTGAAAGTCGAAATAGCATGTTAAAGATGTGATATTAATTTTATTCTACAAGAAAAGAAAAATCAAAACCGATTTAAAAAAAAATTTTTTTTATTTTATAAACTTTCATTTTTAGTTTATAGTTATACAAATATTTCGCCAAAAATTGGCCTTTTCAGTGTGTTTGTAGATCCGATCTTATTGGATTGCCGGCCTCCACTGGTGCAAACCGGTGTATGAGATGTTAGCAAAAAAGGAGGAGTTAATACTTGGGAGGATGATAACATGACAACAGAACAGATACTACACTACCCACTCCCATTAAAAGATAATATGATAATAGATTAAACCATTATTTTTCATTCATTTAAAAATGTCTAGCCATAAAACATTATTTTTATGGTTCGTTGGCCTTTTGGCTAAGATCAAAGTGTAGTATCTGTTCTCAGCATCCCGGCGATATCAGACGCTTTTCTACTGACGAAAATATTGCGAATAGATAAGAAAATATTGCAATGCAAAATTACAACTGTATATGACAGAATATTGATTAATTATGGATTCTTTATCAAATAAATATGCAAATTAAGAAGACCTAAAACTCTTTATGGGCATTTGAAGTCTAGTAGACTTCAAATGCCCATATATGGTATTTCAAAATATTATCTAGTATCATAGAATGGGATTCTCTCCCACTACATATACATATATACATATATATATATATATATATATATATATATATAAAATATTTGTTATTGTTTATTATCTATGTACGTATACGTTTCGTCCCTTTTCAATCAGGACTCATCAACATAGAGATATGACTATTCACTACCGGTTGTGCGATTCGAAACCCTGGATTACAAGTATTTTTCAACTCAAATCCAACGTCGTTAACTGCGCGGCCAATATTTTTTAGATGAGGATTGATAACTTGGATTATTCGGACTACTGTTCTCATCTTGGATGATATTCTCACAACGTTTCGGCTGATGTAACCTCCAACCTTCTTCAAATGCATCTTGTCGTTTTCTTTCATTTTTGGGTGTTTTTAGTTAACCCACTCCTGGTCCCTAGAAAATGGTTGGATAATTCTACTGCTCCAGAAAGTGCCCCCATCCTGACACAATCCTCTACCTTTTCGAAAATAAAATAATAGAAAACATTGGGTATATTTTAAGTAGGTCAGGTCATAGAGTAAATGTGGTACTGTGGTAATTGTGTCTAGTCAAGAGTAACAATCGACAAGCCCGATCATCAACCTTCCCAATCATCCAAATGAATTATTGGCCTTGTAGCTCATTTATTAAATCTTTTTTGTAATTTTAATAAATTATTGGCCTTGTGCCTCATTTATTAAATTTTTTTGTAATTTTAATGAATTATTGGCCTTGTGCCTCATTTATTAAATTTTTTTTGTAATTTTAATGAATTATTGGCCTTGTGCCTCATTTATTATTTTTTTTTGTAATTTTAATGAATTATTGGCCTTGTGCTTCCTTTATTAATTTTTTTTTGTAATTTTAATGAATTATTGGCCTTGTGCTTCCTTTATTAATTTTTTTTTGTAATTTTAATGAATTATTGGCCTTGTGCCTCATTTATTAATTTTTTTTGTAATTTTAATGAATTATTGGCCTTGTGCCTCATTTATTAATTTTTTTTGTAATTTTAATGAATTATTGGCCTTGTGCCTCATTTATTACATTTTTTGTAATTTTAATGAATTATTGGCCTTGTGCTTCCTTTATTATTTTTTTTTGTAATTTTAATGAATTATTGGCCTTGTGCTTCCTTTATTAATTTTTTTTTGTAATTTTAATGAATTATTGGCCTTGTGCCTCATTTATTAATTTTTTTTGTAATTTTAATGAATTATTGGCCTTGTGCCTCATTTATTAAATTTTTTTGTAATTTTAATGAATTATTGGCCTTGTGCCTCATTTATTACATTTTTTGTAATTTTAATGAATTATTGGCTTTGTGCTTCCTTTATTATTTTTTTTTGTAATTTTAATGAATTATTGGCCTTGTGCTTCCTTTATTAATTTTTTTTTGTAATTTTAATGAATTATTGGCCTTGTGCCTCATTTATTAATTTTTTTTGTAATTTTAATGAATTATTGGCCTTGTGCCTCATTTATTAATTTTTTTTGTAATTTTAATGAATTATTGGCCTTGTGCCTCATTTATTACATTTTTTGTAATTTTAATGAATTATTGGCCTTGTGCTTCCTTTATTATTTTTTTTTGTAATTTTAATGAATTATTGGCCTTGTGCTTCCTTTATTAATTTTTTTTTGTAATTTTAATGAATTATTGGCCTTGTGCCTCATTTATTAATTTTTTTTGTAATTTTAATGAATTATTGGCCTTGTGCCTCATTTATTAAATTTTTTTGTAATTTTAATGAATTATTGGCCTTGTGCCTCATTTATTACATTTTTTGTAATTTTAATGAATTATTGGCTTTGTGCTTCCTTTATTATTTTTTTTTGTAATTTTAATGAATTATTGGCCTTGTGCTTCCTTTATTAATTTTTTTTTGTAATTTTAATGAATTATTGGCCTTGTGCCTCATTTATTAATTTTTTTTGTAATTTTAATGAATTATTGGCCTTGTGCCTCATTTATTAATTTTTTTTGTAATTTTAATGAATTATTGGCCTTGTGCCTCATTTATTACATTTTTTGTAATTTTAATGAATTATTGGCCTTGTGCTTCCTTTATTATTTTTTTTTGTAATTTTAATGAATTATTGGCCTTGTGCTTCCTTTATTAATTTTTTTTGTAATTTTAATGAATTATTGGCCTTGTGCTTCCTTTATTAATTTTTTTTGTAATTTTAATGAATTATTGGCCTTGTGCTTCCTTTATTAATTTTTTTTGTAATTTTAATGAATTATTGGCCTTGTGCTTCCTTTATTAATTTTTTTTTGTAATTTTAATGAATTATTGGCCTTGTGCCTCATTTATTAATTTTTTTTGTAATTTTAATGAATTATTGGCCTTGTGCCTCATTTATTACATTTTTTGTAATTTTAATGAATTATTGGCCTTGTGCTTCCTTTATTATTTTTTTTTGTAATTTTAATGAATTATTGGCCTTGTGCTTCCTTTATTAATTTTTTTTGTAATTTTAATGAATTATTGGCCTTGTGCTTCCTTTATTAATTTTTTTTGTAATTTTAATGAATTATTGGCCTTGTGCTTCCTTTATTAATTTTTTTTGTAATTTTAATGAATTATTGGCCTTGTGCTTCCTTTATTAATTTTTTTTGTAATTTTAATGAATTATTGGCCTTGTGCTTCCTTTATTAATTTTTTTTGTAATTTTAATGAATTATTGGCCTTGTGCTTCCTTTATTAATTTTTTTTGTAATTTTAATGAATTATTGGCCTTGTGCTTCCTTTATTAATTTTTTTTGTAATTTTAATGAATTATTGGCCTTGTGCTTCCTTTATTAATTTTTTTTGTAATTTTAATGAATTATTGGCCTTGTGCTTCCTTTATTAATTTTTTTTGTAATTTTAATGAATTATTGGCCTTGTGCTTCCTTTATTAATTTTTTTTGTAATTTTAATGAATTATTGGCCTTGTGCTTCCTTTATTAATTTTTTTTGTAATTTTAATGAATTATTGGCCTTGTGCTTCCTTTATTAATTTTTTTTGTAATTTTAATGAATTATTGGCCTTGTGCTTCCTTTATTAATTTTTTTTGTAATTTTAATGAATTATTGGCCTTGTGCTTCCTTTATTAATTTTTTTTGTAATTTTAATGAATTATTGGCCTTGTGCTTCCTTTATTAATTTTTTTTGTAATTTTAATGAATTATTGGCCTTGTGCCTCATTTATTAATTTTTTTTGTAATTTTAATGAATTATTGGCCTTGTGCTTCCTTTATTAATTTTTTTTGTAATTTTAATGAATTATTGGCCTTGTGCTTCCTTTATTAATTTTTTTTTGTAATTTTAATGAATTATTGGCCTTGTGCCTCATTTATTAATTTTTTTTGTAATTTTAATGAATTATTGGCCTTGTGCCTCATTTATTAATTTTTTTTGTAATTTTAATGAATTATTGGCCTTGTGCCTCATTTATTACATTTTTTGTAATTTTAATGAATTATTGGCCTTGTGCTTCCTTTATTATTTTTTTTTGTAATTTTAATGAATTATTGGCCTTGTGCTTCCTTTATTAATTTTTTTTGTAATTTTAATGAATTATTGGCCTTGTGCTTCCTTTATTAATTTTTTTTGTAATTTTAATGAATTATTGGCCTTGTGCTTCCTTTATTAATTTTTTTTTGTAATTTTAATGAATTATTGGCCTTGTGCCTCATTTATTAATTTTTTTTGTAATTTTAATGAATTATTGGCCTTGTGCCTCATTTATTAATTTTTTTGTAATTTTAATGAATTATTGGCCTTGTGCCTCATTTATTAAATTTTTTTTGTAATTTTAATGAATTATTGGCCTTGTGCCTCATTTATTAAATTTTTTTTGTAATTTTAATGAATTACTGGCCTTGTGCATCATTTATTAATTTCTTTTGTAATTTTAATGAATTATTGGCCTTGCACCTCATTTATTAATTTTTTTGTAGGTTTAATGAATTATTGGCCTTGTGCCTTATTTATTATTTTTTTTTTGCAATTTTAATGAATTATTGGCCTTGTGCCTCATTTATTACATTTTTTTGTAATTTTAATGAATAAATATATATGAATCTGTGGTAGAAATTCTTAGAGTTAGCCTCGAAACGTATGTATTCTTGACACCAATTAACATCTTGCACAGAACTTTCTCATCCTTAAGATATTTTTGTATGTATACTAATGAGTCACCACTTACCAAGGCCTAAAACCACTCGAGATTAAGGGTTAGTAATGAGATTGTCAGTTGGATGATGAACAATACTATGAGAGGATTGAAAACAATCGGCTGGATTTGATTAATTAAAAGGGCGGCTCAAGAAGTATTGATTGACATTGGACTTTAAGACTATCATGTTGTAATCACAAGGAAGCAAGACATTTTTGACTTTTTACCTAATTTATTAAATCGTTTTTGTAATTTTAATGAATTAATATATATGAATCTCTTGTAGAAATTTATAGAAGAGTTAGCCTTGAAGTGAGTCATCACTTTTCCACTTGTGCTCTGGTGTCAGCATTCTTGACACCAATTAATGAATGAGCTTTCTTCAACCAACTACCGATTCTCGCCAGCATCACACCACCAACCCTGCGCCGTGAGGCGGCTGTCCTTGCACTGTCAAGAAAGGCCACTATCGATGAGGACCACCTTCTCCACAAGCTCGCCACAGAGACCTCTCCACGAACTCGCCTGAAGTCACGACGCCCATTCTCGGAGCATGCCCACCAGCTCCTGTTTTCAACACCCGGTGACGTCACAAAACGAATCTGGCTGAAACGTTGCTGGACGAAAGAATGGCAGGCAGCAGATAAATCAAGGTTGCACAGATTTGTGGAGGACCCGGATAACCTACCAGGCATGGACCTCCCTCGCCAGCAGTAGACAATGCTCAGCCGCCTCAGGACAGGTGTCGGCCGTTTCCCTGCGACCATGAAAGGATGGGAACACAGGGACTCGGCTGTCTGCGACTGTGGTCACTCTGAACAGACAGTACGCCACATCATCGAGTCATGCCTTAAACATCGACCACCCAACGGCGAAGCCGGCATAGTTGTGCTAGACCACAAAACATTAGCATGGCTTTTCTCAACCGAGCTGGTGATCTAACAGTGAGAAACTGAAGCAAACGAAAGAAGAAGAACACAATTAATAAGGCGATGTACATAGTTTAGTGCAATTCTGACCAGTAGTTTTAAGAAACACACGCAAAAAAAATGCATGGTTATAACATATATTTATTATTTTGTCTTTCAACAGCGACAGCTATCTTATGATGTACCTCCTGATGAAGCTCCCGATGAAGAAACTCCCTTGTTACCGCCAGCTTCACTGCCAGATCACGTTGTTCACGATGCAAGTGAGTCTCCCTATTTAATTGCCTCCCCACGAGAGCAGAGTTAGACACAAGGTCGGTTTTTAATGTGGGCAAAATCCTGGATTTGGAGAAAAATTTAAATTGCCTCAGTCTAGAAGGATTTCTCATTCACTGACAGAAAAGATGAAGTGTAGCATCAGAAGAGACACAAGTGAGTGTCTCTCACTTTTGTCATGCGTATAAAAAATCCTTTTATAACTAATTTCTTTTCTTTTTCTTTTAGTTTTAATTACAATTATTCCTACCTACCCGGTGTTGCCCAGGATGCAGTGAAGTCATTTTAATTCTTATTTGTTTGCACATTTTTTTAAAACTTATACAAAAAAAAAAAAAAATTAGTTGTAAGGGAGACAACTCTTATTTTTTTTACAAATGGAAATCGCTCCAGACAAGGCCTGAAACCACTTGATGTAAGGAGCTAACAGAAACGAAACTCTTATTATATACTTTAATTAAACATATGAATATTTCCCCTTGTTGATTTTAATTTTTCAGGGATTACTTAAAATGTTTCATATTATCAGTTGGACTTATTTGTTATCCTCCTTACTGATTTTTTTCGGTGATTATTTAAAAATATTTGATATAACCCGTCATTCTGGCCGAACTAAGTAATTTAAAAAATAGATTGTGGCAAAGTATGTTATTATATTGCCAATAACATGGTACAACAATAACAAATGAAAAATTGATTAGTCAGAAGCAAAACTGGATTTGTCAGCTTAATGGCTATTTGAGTCTGGATTTGAAAATCTGACAAGATAACTTTATATGTTATATTACAGAGTGACTCAAATTAAATGCCACACACCCATGAAGTTGTTAATAAAATTCAGAGTCGTTTCTGCAATCCAACCATATTTTGCACAAATAGACTTCAGTCTCTTCTGTCTGACTTGTCCACCAAGTTTTAGTCATGAATATCCAACAGTCTTTGTTTTATCGCCGTTAACTGATATGCTCTAAATGTACACATCTGCATTGTAAGCGCACCGGACATGACTTATTTTGGCTCTGCAAACAAAGATCTTGGAGGTTGTGGTCTGGTGAGTGTAAAACCCATTCAGTATAACAACTCTTACTGATGAGACGATCCCCAAAGTGTTAATACAGACATTCCAACGAGTCATTTGAAGTGTGGGGAGTTGCAACTCCACCAGAAGATTGTCTGCAAATGCTACTGCACTCCAACATGTGCACCTGTGGCCAAGTTTGGAACAAGGCCATCCCACCATGTGTCTTCCAGTAAATATATTACACTGGACATCCATATGCACATAACGCATGCGACCAAGTATGGCTCTATTATATCATAAAGTCATTATTGGATATTTTTTTTTCAGCCTTCAAGCAACGTGTAAGAAGCCATCTGCCTCGCTTAAGGAATGTCCTTGCCAGCGTCTTTAAAAATATTACTGTTATGCGTCGACAGATGGGGTAAGAATCTATGAAAAGTTATTTTCATCCATATTTATTTTGTTAAATCTGATTTTCATTTTTTAAATTTGCATTTTGGACCAAGTGTATTTTCAGCACCCCCAGTTTTGCTTGCAAGTAAAAAGAATGAGTTTATCATTACACCATACTTAACGTCTCTCAAAACTGTAGTGAAGTTGATATGCAAACGAATTACTTACTGTCTCGTTGGATGAAGGGCTGCCACCTATGTGCTGTGTAAGTGTAATGGTGGCTTGCGCAAAACAAACGGTAAACGAATAGTCGGAAGAGTCCACTAATCCATGTCACCGGCTATGTAGTGTTTTTTCCATCTCATCACTGATCGGAAGAGTCTATCAGGCATGTGTATGCATTGTGATGTGTGGAAGTGAAACCTGGCCACTAAGGGTTGAGGACATGTGTTGCATGTAGAGAAATGATATGAGAATGATTTGATGAATATGTAATTTGAGTCTTAAAGAAGGCTTGTATCTGATAGGCTCAGAGGAAGATTAGATCTGGACAGTACAGGGAGATGTGTGCAGAACAGGAGACTTCAATGATATAGCCACTTGAAAGGATGGACGAGAGTTCTTGGGTTAGTAGATGTAGAACAGTTGAGATAGCAGGGTAGTTCACAGAGGAAGGCCAAGGAAAACATGAGAGGAAGTTAAAACCTTTAAACCCTTAATCAATCAAGTGATAGTTCATCGCCTCGTTAATGCGATACTTCTTTCTGACCGTCAGTATGTATTCAGACAAGCACGATCTACTACAGATATCCTAACGGTCATCTCTGAACGCATATACCATACACTGGACAAGGGAGGTGAAGTTAGGGCGGTAGCGTTTGATATATCCAAAGCCTTTGACAACGTCTGGCATATATTCTCATAAAAATTAATTCATATGGTATTACTGGACGAATATTTAATATAATTAAATCCTTCCTAACAAAAGAAAGATCCAGGTTGTTCTCGATAGCCGTTCATCCAAACAACATGACATAAATGCAGGTGTACTCAAGGGATCGATCTTTGGACCTTTATTGTTCCTGATTTTTATAAACGACCTCCCTGGTGACATTGTGTCTGAAATAGGTATATTTGCTGACGACACCACGCTCTACTCTCGTTATGTGGGCAAAACAAATGCGTACAAATCTGAGTCAATGGCTGAATCCTTAAAAAATGAGCTCCAGTCTGTAGTGGAATGGGGTCATAAATGGATGATAACATTTAATGCTGCTAAGACAAAGCTCTTTTCTTTCAATAACTACAAGAAACCTCTTCAACCACCAATTGCCATGGCAAATAACACCCTACCTGAGAGTCCAACGTTCAAACGCCTCAGCCTAACATTCACAGATAACATGAGTTGGAACAAATACATATAATACATTGCCAAGGCTGCTGCAAAGAAAGTGGGCTCCCTCTACCGTGCTAGAAAACTTCTCACACCTGACATTATCCTATATCTCTACATAGCCACCATCTGCCCATTCATGGAGTATTGTTGTCACATCTGGGCTGGTGCACCATCTACCAGTCTTAGACAAGGTTAAAAAAAGAGTCGCTAATCTAATAGGTCCCTCACTGTCAACCAAATTCCAGCCCCTGTCACATCACTGCAATATTGCTTCCTTATGATTGTTTTACAAGTACATCAATGGAAAATGCTCTGATGGACTTGCTGCTCGACGTAAATACACTAGACTAACCTGACAATCAGCTAACTCCCATCCATTCACTGTGGAGGTCCCCAGATGCTGGAGAGCCTTCTACTCCAATAGCTTCTTTCCTTGATCCGCCGGCCTTTGGAACGCCATCCCTGCTCCCTGTTTCCTCGACTCTACTGACATGCAGAAATTTAAAACTAATGTGAACACACATCTTGCTTCACAGCTCCCAATTTAGGATTACCCCCTAAACTTTTACCCTAATTCTCAGTAGCCCCTTATATCTTGCCTTGTTTGGAATGAACTAAGTTAAAAGGAAAAAAAAGTGATAAAAATAGACTTGAGAGAAAGAGGGATAAATAAAGACCTGGCCGGAGATAGGTCAGTTTGGAAGTCAATTTCTTAAAGCCGTCCAATACATGCCAACATGTAAAACGGATATTAAAATGATGATGATGATGATGATGATGATGATGATGATGATGATGATCCGTGTTGTCTTTGTCTACTGATTATATTTCGGGACTTCCTGTTTGTTCTTCTGCGGATACCGTTGTCTTTATCCCTGATGTATGTTGTTTCTACTAGCGATTCTCACTTATTGTCATTCCTCGCATCTGTTGTTCCGACTGGCGATTATCTCTCATGGCCTCCTGTTCGTGGTGATCCTGTTGTTTTCGTCATTCACGTATGTTATTCCTACTGGCGATTACCGCTTATTTGGCAAATTGAAATATTGTATTTATATATACATATATATATATATATATATCAATTTTATTAATATATATATATATATATATATTAATGAAATTGAAATGGCTTACATTTTCAATTTTATTAACATATCCAACAATGTTTAAATGAACGACCAACCAATATTACTTTACCTACATGAGCGAGCCAGGCTCTTCGTTTGACACCGGAATTTGAATCATGGCCGCCAACACCACCAGTGTGGGGAGACGTTTTATCAAGTGACAAAGAAATAATTTGGTTATTCTTGTTTTTGATAAAAAAGAAAGTGACTCAATAACTGGTCATCTCTGAAGATGGAATTTATTCCGAAATATAAGATTAATGTAAAAAAAATAAATAAATTAATCTCGCATTGTTAATGGCTTACATTTTCAATTTTATTAACATATCTAACAATGCTTTAAATGGACGACCAACCAATATTACTTTACATATATATATATATATATATATATATATATATATGTATAGCTCTTTTTATCTACGGTTGAACTGAACATCATTCTGTTGGATTTACAACGTTTTGACCATTTCTGACGCAGTCTCCACGAAATCCTTACGATGAACTCTTTCCATCTTTAAATCTTTCTTCACCGGACACTTTGTCAACGGACATTTTTCTAACTGGACATGCTCCATATTTTGATAACTTTTTTACGCACCCACTTTTACTTTCCATTACTTCATATTGTTTCTTAATATTTTTCAAATTTTGAATTTTGGCTATTCCCCTGCCAACTTATCTATCTATGTAATTCTTTTGATGATAAGATTTTAATCTTTGAAAAGCCTGGCTTAAGGAAAGAAACAATAAACATGTTTTTATCGAGTACACCTTGCATTGAACTACTGAAGATTAAATAGATTTATCATTCGCACATTTGTATCTCTCTTCCTTGATTTATCTTCATAATTGCTCTATCCCGTATATTGAGCTTTAATCATTTCACTAAAGGTTCAATTCTCTAAAAGTATTCTTTTAGTCTTATGTTTTATATACATTATATATATATATATATATATATATATATATATATATATATATATATATATATGTATTGATTATTTACAATTCCAATGACCAAAATTAAGTCTTTACTCATATCATTTATTTTTGCAATGGCAGAATTGACGATCGTCTTACAATTGTTTTGCAACGTGCAATATGCTAAAATTAAATGCAATTACACGCTGCTCTTCAGAAACCAAAATAACAGGCATTTATAAAGATTATAACATCTTTATAAATGCCTGTTATTTTGGTTTCTGAAGAGCAGCGTGTAATTGCATTTAATTTTAGCATATTGCATGCAGAAAGTAAAAACATAAAAAGCAGACAACACGTACGCGTGATCCCACTCCCGACAATACAATCAAGCCGCCATTTTGAATCTATCGCATGAGAAAACAATATTTATATATTTATTAATTTTTAATATATATTTATTAATTTTTAATATATATTTATTAATTTTTAATATATATTTATTAATTTTTAATATATATTTATTAATTTTTAATATATATTTATTAATTTTTAATATATATTTATTAATTTTAAATATATTTTTATTAATTTTTAATATATATTTATTAATTTTTTATATATATTTATTAATTTTTAATATATATTTATTAATTTTTAATATATATTTATTAATTTTTAATATATATTTATTAATTTTTAATATATATTTATTAATTTTTAATATATATTTATTAATTTTTAATATATATTTATTAATTTTTAATATATATTTATTAATTTTTAATATATATTTATTAATTTTAAATATATTTTTATTAATTTTTAATATATATTTATTAATTTTTTATATATATTTATTAATTTTTAATATATATTTATTAATTTTTAATATATATTTATTAATTTTTAATATATATTTATTAATTTTAAATATATTTTTATTAATTTTTAATATATATTTATTAATTTTTTATATATATTTATTAATTTTTAGTATATATTTATTAATTTTTAACATATATTTATTAATTTTTAATATATATTTATTAATTTATAATATATATTTATTAATTTATATACAAATATTAATTTATTTTTGATATATATTTATAAATTTATATTTATATATTTATTAATTTTCAATATATATTCATTAATTTTTAATATATATTTATAAATTTTTAACATATATTTATTAATATTTAAGATATATTTATTAATTTATTATATATATTCATTAATTTATATATATATGTTTTTTATTTTCGATATACATTTATACATTTATATATATATATTTATTCATTTTAACACATATTTATTAATTTTTTATGAATATTTAATCATTTTTAATATATTTTTTATTAATTTGTAACATATATTTATTAATTTTTAATACATATTTATTAATTTGTAATATATATTTATTAATTTATATATATATTTATTAATTTTTAATATACATTTATAAATTTGTATATATATATTTATTAATTTTTAACATATATTTATGAATTTTTTATCCATATTTATTAATTTTTCATACATATTTATTAATTTTTAATATATATCTATTAATTTTTAATATATATTTGTTAATTTTTAATATATATTTATTAATTTTTATATATTTATTAATTTATATATATATATTTATTAATGTTTGATATATTTATACATTTTTAATATATATTTATTAATTTTTGATGTATATGTATTAATTTTAAATATATATTTATAGATTTTAATATATATTTATGAATTTTTAATATATATTTATTAATTTTTAGATATATCTATTAATTGTAAAGATACATTTATTAATTTTTAATATATATTTATTAATGTTTAATATACATTGATTAATTTTTTATATATATTTATTTATTTTTTAATATATATTTATTAATTGAGATATATATATATTCATTAATTTTTAAAATATATATATTAATTTCTTATATATATTGATTAATTTATATATATATTTATTAATTTTTAATATATATTTATTAATTTTTAATATATATCTATAAATTTTTAATATATATTTATTAATTTATATGTTAAACATTGATAAATATATATTAAAAAATAATAAATATATATTAAAAATTAATAAATATATACATATATATCAATTTATAAATATATATTAAAAATCAACAAACAGTTGTATTTCTGAATTTATATTATTAGGTAAGTCATTTATGAATATCAATCGGCCGGAAAGTTGTGAGAATAACATCTGATATGAGAATAGTAGTCCGAATAATCCAAATAATCGAAATAATCGAAATAATCGAAATAATCCAAATAATCTAAATAATCTAAATAATCTAAATAATCCAAATAATCCAAATAATCTAAACAATCCAAATAATCCAAATAATCCAAATAATCTAAATAATCCAAATAATCCAAATAATCTAAATAATCCAAATAATCCAAATAATCTAAATAATCCAAATAATCTAAATAATCTAAATAATCCAAATAATCTAAATAATCCAAATAATCCAAATAATCCAAATAACCCAAATAATCCAAATAATCCAAATGATCCAAATAATCCAAATAATCCAAACAATCCAAATAATACTAGATGAATATGCTAGTGATAGACTAGTGCTTTATCATGTCTGCTTTTAAATTGCTTAATTGTATCTTTGTATCTTTTATTTTTACACAGTTTACTCATATTTGAGTTCATCTTTCCGTCCATCCAAATTGTTCTTTTCTGTCTGTGTATCGGACGAGATCCTTTTGATCTGAACGTTGCGGTGGTCAATCAAGATGATGGAAACTTTGGAAAAGCATTCCTGCAAAATATAGATAATAATACAATTACGCAGGTATGTATACGCTTACAATTACATTATTATTATTATTATTATTATTATTATTATTATTATTATTATTATTATTATTACTAGAAAAATGATGCGACCAAAAGTTGCATATTTTTCTAGTATAACACTACCACGCCCCCCCCCCCCCACACACACACACAAAAGGAAAAGGTGATCACTGGGAGGATAGTATCATGACACCAGAAAATTGCTCCCAAGGAAGAAGTAATGTCTGCGAGGATGGTTTCATGATAACAGAACAGATACTGCATTACCCCCTCCTCCTCCCCCTCCCCCAAAACAAGGCGAAGGTAATACTTGGGAGAGTGGTATCGTGATAACAGAACAGATACTACAGTATCTCCTCCTCCTACCCCCCAAAACAAGGAGGAGGTAATACTTGGGAGAGTGGTATCGTGATAACAGAACAGATACTACAGTATCTCCTCCTCCTACCCCCCTAAAACAAGGAGGAGGTAATACTTGGGAGAGTGGTATCGTGATAACAGAACAGATACTACACTCCCCCCTCCTCCTCCTTCCCCCAAAAACAAGGAGGTGGTAATACTTGGGAGAGTGGTATCATGATAACAGAACAGATACTATACTACCCCCCCCCCCCTTTATTTAGCATTGGAAGTTAGTACATTAGTCTGAAATAGTATAGTAAACAGAATTGAGCATTAAAAGATAGTAAACTAGTACAATTAATAAAAGTAATAGTATAGTTGCGGCTTCAGACAGATAGATACCAAATCTCCATTTTTATTTTTCGTCTTCTTGCTTCATGCTGAGGTTAGACGTTTTATGAGTTACTTTCAACTTTTGCTGTCCGTAGCCATTTCGCTTGTGCCGCTCGCTAAGATACAGTCATCATCAACTGATCCTCTTCATGTCTTAAGCGGCTTATTGCATGTCTTAAGCGGCCATCAACATTGATGTGGGATACACTTTGAAGCTCCTCAGCTGACTGACGGCGGGTGACGGCGCCATACCAGTTGAGACGTTGTGTGGCATAAATTCCCATGGAAGCCTTTCGAGTAAGAGTAGCAATTTTCTCCAGCCAGGAACGTCTCTCAACCCGACAAGAATACAGGTCGGACATGTGTATTGTACACTGTTATTCTTGCATATGATAGGATGCCTACATTTTTCAAAATTGTCGACAGTTGCCTGAAGACTCTCCACGTGGCGGATATATGTTGTCTTATAGTCGAGTCAGTTCGCCCACTGAAATCAGTTAGAGAGCCAATTTTTGGGGGGTTACAGGGTTCGTACACATCATGGAAAAATGAAAGAGCAACAGATTTCCTGCATGGAAAAACAGAGAATTGGCTTGTTTTTAGGGGATATCAGGGAAGATGTGAACTTGAGTTTTAAAATTTTTTTTTACCTTCCTCTATTCATTTAATGTTACTTTTCTTTTGTGGTCAGGGGTCAGGGGTCAGGGGTCAGGGGTCAGGCGGTTTGCGATATTACGCAAGCTCACTCTCCAGTTCGCAAGGTTCAGCGGATCAAATGTCTCAAATTTAACTCTGTTCGATCCTGTCTAATCACTTGCTTCCAAATTTTCCTTGGCCGGCCAACCTTCCTGCGATTAAAGACATCCATGCTTCTGTAACAGTTTATCCAGTACGATGAACGTTTCACATGACCCTACCAGCATAATCGATTTGTCCTTAGGATAACGCCTATGCTGGACAAATGTAGTGCTTTCAGTAAATCCTCTGACCTGATACGTGCGGTTTGGTCAGATTTCATATTGCAGATCCATCTGATCATGGATCTGCCATTGCGATGCGGTCGAGAGAGAGAAGGGGGTTGGATGAGGGCCCAGCATAACATGATGCTCCTGACACAGCTGCTATACGGATGGGGACAGCATGTGATGTTATCAGAAACAACAACTCACGAAATTTCGCCCAAGCTGCCTTCACCCTTGTGGCCATACTGAGTTCACGTCCACCACCTAGCAGAAAGCGTCTACTATATTCAGGGTATTGTCATCTACTACCATCTCTTTGTATGGGACAACAGTCAATAGGATGCACCTGTCCCATGCATCTCCTACACTTAAAAGTGGGGTTCGAGGCTAACTTACCCTTCAGGTACCTTTACTTTTTGTGAACCCACAATAGGAACAGGGTACATTGTATCGCATTGCTTCTGATACCATTCTGGCAAAAGAGTACCAACCAGAGTCCTTTAGGGATTATAGACCAGCGCCTCACACCACCACTTTGGTTTTAGGTAAGTTTACTCTCAAACCCATGACTTTTTTTTTTAACAAAAACAATTAATTGAATAATGTAAGCAATTTTTTTTTTCAGCCTCCTCAAATTTAATTTTTAAATTAAAAAAAGAAAAGAAAAAAAAGCAATCGTTAAGAATAGAGTCCTAAATTAATTTACTGAAAAAAAGAAGGTAGGCAACTGTAAAATTTCAAAGGTATTTCTTAGCATGTAGAAAAAGCGTATTACCCATGAAGACATACAAGCATCACAAAGAAGTGATTTTCGCATTGCTTCCTCCACAAAAACTTAATAAGATAACTTTGAAAAAGGCATTGTCGAGTACCAGACCTGGAACTTAGATGTATGGGCTTCATGTATTGGTCAAGATCCACTCTTTGGAATTTGGCAGAATGATGTTACTCCTATTTACTTGTCTCCCCACAAGGGCGGAGTTAGATGTAAGGTCGTTTTAGAATGTGGACAAAATCACCCTTAAAAAAAATTGGCACTCTGGATTGGGACAAAAATTTGAATTGCCTCAATCTAGAAGGATTTCTCTTGCAATGACTCAAGACAGAAAATATTAATATATCAAAACAGATGCTACACTTTGCTCCTAGCCAAAGGGCAAAAAAAAAACAGCTTATGTCATTAAATTTTATTCTGTGTAATCATTTTCTGTGTTTTCAAATGACCAGGGTAAAAACAGGGAAATCTGGATCCTGTATATGTAAAACCCTGAAATTAGATCTGAGTTGTGTTTTTAACTAAATTGTGGTCGGCGAATGTCAAAATGACCCCAGTTTTTCTGTATCATAAAGATAGGTTGTAGTCCTTAAGTTTTACTACTTTAATAGAGGAAGAATAAGGGATAACCTGATTGGTAACTTCAAAATAATTACTTGGTATTTTTCTATATATGGAAAACGCTTTTTAAAAAAATATCTCTCCTTGCAATGGTAACCTATCGACAAGAAAGATTACAAAAATAAATCAGTCACACAATGAAGTAATAATAAATATTAAATGTAATAATGAATTATTCTTTGGCTTGTTTTTAGACAATGTTAATCGTATCACAGTCAATAGTTTTCTTTGAATGTCCGTCTAGCTTGGCAGGCCGAGAGCAGACTGATGGCGTTTCCATGAATAATGGCGATAGAGAGGCGCTCGTAAAGCCAAGACAATTTGCATCATTAATAAACCAAAGCCGCCGAAGAAGTCGCGCGTGGTGGGGCCTATCACTCCACTCGTCTCCACAGTGATCGGTTGAAATACAAATCTGTCGAGAAGATTGACATATTTTGACCGCTTGCGGCTCTCTGCTGACGCTGCTGCACGTCCAGCGTTTGTTGCCGATTCCATCACTGACGAGGGCACAAAAGTGTCGACACAAGTCGCATCCCATATCAGTGACTTACCGTTTGTAAAGGGAAACACCGTAAGGCCATCAGGTCGTTTGTCATCACTTTTGTCAAGGCCAACTGGTTCGAGGACCGACGGGAAGCCAGCGATGTCCAGTGCTCGTCGAACGACATCATTGAGAGCGCTGTGCCTAAGAAATCTGCCGCCGCTCCTTCTACGCGAAAGTCCATATATGCCACAAAATTAGATTTGCTTTTTTTCGAAAAGACTCGTTTAGTTTTGGGACGAACTGCTTAATCATCTTTAAAATGGCTCTCGTGAAGAATGTTTTAGGAATAGACTGGATGAATTCAGAAAAAAATGGTCTAAAAGTGAATTTACAAGGACATATTTTGGGTTTTTCTGATTAAATATTTAAGAGAATTTCATTTGTATATTCATCCTCCACTATGTAATAAAGAGCAATCTGTATTCATTTGTGTATATATATATGTATGTATATATATATATATATATATATATATATATATATATATATATATATATATATATATATATTTCAAACCCATCAAAACCGTCCCCCTCCCCCAGGAGCGACATGTATCAAGAACCTCCACACACAAGAACAAAGTACTATATACTTTTACATGATTTTGATTCGAGAAAATGTCTAAAATTCAAAGTTAAAGCTTAAGGGATCTTAAGAAGAAATTGAAATTCAGGGAATCTGGCTTAATTGGTGTCTAATGACCACGGATCAAATTTAATGAAAATCTGATGTATTTGTATCTGATATTTTGATTTTGTGCTTAAGCTGCTGCTGGTTTTTGAGCTGACAGGCGCCGCCACATTTCCAGTCCAAACATTCTGTACTTGTGTGATGTTTTCTTCAGACAATCATCCCGAGGAAGTCTTATAATAAAGACGAAACGTTGATGAATACATAAATAATATTTTTTTGGGTTTTCCTTTTAAATTTCTCTCTTTCTCCCTCTCTCTAAATATATATATATATATATATATATATATATATATATATAGGTTAAGAATGGAAAGATTATATATATATATATATATATATATATATATATATATATATAATCTTTCCATTCTTAACCTTTTTTTCACTGGACATTTTAATCAGACATTTTTTGCATTTTCGACATTCTTCTCACACACTTACATGCACATTTCATAACTTTGTAAAGTTTTTCATATTATGACTTTTGGCTATTCTCTGCCAACTTATCTATCTATTTAATTCGTCTGATGATAAGATACCATTCTTTGAAAAGCCTGACTTAAGGAAAGAAAAAAATGAACACTCTTTTATTAAATATACCTTGTCTTGAAAAACTGAAAACGTAATAGATTTGTCATTGTCACATTTTTTATTTCTCTTTTTTTATTTATATTTATAATTGCTCTATCCCGTATATTGAGCTTTGATCATTTCACGATAGGTTCAAGCTTCTAAAAGTATACATTCTACTTTTAGTTTGATACACAGAAAAGTTAGCAAATAAGAAATAGCAGCCACACGAATCCATTTCAAGTATCTAGGAGAAATGAGAAAGAAAATAGCAAGTCAGGCAATCCTCCGCCTTCAATCTATATCCATAATGAGACGTTTTTTATGCGTTTTTTCTTTCATTGTTTTCTTTTTTTAAACTTTCCCGTTTGAGACGTTTTCTTTCTTTCTTCTTTCTTTTTTAACATCACGGATTGAGACGTTATTTTATATGACTATGAATACTAGTGCAAATATTGGTGAAGGGTGATATTTTGCTGTCATTTTCTGACGAAGAGTTTACACTTGTATTATATATTTTGTGAAATTATAAATAATTTAGCTGTGCTTATTTTATAGAATGACTAAAATATTTACATATAATAGATGTTTTTTTATCAAATTTATACTGTTACTGTAAGTTAAATTCTGTGCAAGTTGTGATGATAACAATTCATGCGTGTTTTTAATTTCTGTTCCACACATAATAACTCATAATATATAATAAAGTAGTTAGTCTGTTTGTCGATTTTTATCATCCCTAACTTCTTGAATACACAGTATATACTTAGATATGTATCGTCAATCAATTATGGTAATTATCAGCCTGTGTTCTTAAAAATAAAAATAAAATTCCAATCGATGTCATCGATTACATACTATATCCCGTCGTATATTTCTTTTAGTAACATACATTTCCAGATATTCACCGGTAATTTATATTGGTTAATATTCTATGTTGATGATCAAATGAAATCGACGTACTAAGAGGGATTTATTTTACTGTTTTCATATTACTTTTCTTTTATCATTTACTATTAATCGATTATTTATTGATATATAAATATTGCTTAAAATCAAACGAATTTTAACAAATAATATTTCACAAAACTACTATTTACAAAATTAACTTATGCGACAACTTCATTGCTTTCTACAAACAATAGACGTCTGCAGGCAAATACTATCAGAAACTTTATTTACTTTCAAATGAGTAACTGTGGAAATTTCAAATGGCGTCCAAAATCTGATCGTTGGGTAAGTACTTATCATAAAACCTTTTCATTTTATTTACATTAAAACTTCGTTATAAGATGCTTTTGTTAGATAATGTTATAATTTTCTTTCCTTATTTACACAGTTATTTACTTTAAAATCAGTGAATACGAAATTTGTAATTGGCATAAAAATATGATGCGACCAAGTTGTTTTTTTAGTAATCCCCAGTTTAAATAAATTCATTTCAAGACGTCCACAGTATTAGAGTTTTCTTTATAAAACTGGATTGCAGGTTTCATTTTATTATTTTTTATATTTGCCTTCATCGGTTTCACATGATAATTTCCTTCATTTTTTGCTCTTGTTTTACTACATCATGTTAATGGACGATTTTTTTCCATTTCGACTGTATTTTCTTACATGAATTTCAAGACAAAAATAGTAAAGACTACATATTTGATATTATTTTACAGTATTTTACATTTTTACATATTTTATATTATTTTACATATATTTTACATATATTTTACATTATCTTACATATTTTACATATTGTATATTATTTTACATATTTTACATATTTTTCATATTGTATATTATTTTACATATTTTACATTATTTTACATATTTTATATTATTTTTCATATTTTACATTATTTTACATATTTTACATTATTTTACATATTTTACATTATTTCGCATATTTTACATATTTTACATTACTTTATATATTTTACATATTTTGCATAGTTGACATATTTTACATATTTTACATTATTCTACATATTTTATATTATTTTTCATATTTTATATTGTTTTTCATATTTTACATTATTTTACATATTTTACATTATTTTACATTATTTTACATTATTTCGCATATTTTGCATATTTTACATTATTTTACATTATTTTACATATTTTACATTATTTAGCATATTTTGCATATTTTACATTATTTTACATATTTTACATTATTTTACATTATTTCGCATATTTTACATTATTTTACATTATTCTACATATTTTACATTATTTTACATATTTTATATTATTTTTCATATTTTACATTATTTTACATATTTTACATTATTTTACATTATTTTACATTATTTCACATATTTTGCACATCTTACATTATTTTACATTATTTTACATTATTTCACATAATTTGCATATTTTACATTATTTTACATATTTTGCATATTTTACATTATTTTACATTATATTACATATTTTACATTATTTCGCATGTTTTACATATTTTACATTATTTTACATTATTCTACATATTTTACATTATTTTACATATTTTACATTATTTTACATTATTTTACATATTTTACATATTTTACATTATTTCACATATTTTGCATATTTTACATTATTTTACATATTTTACATTATTTCGCATATTTTGCATATTTTACATTATTTTACATTATTTTACATATTTTGTATATTTTACATTATTTTACATATTTTACATATTTTACATTATTTTACATATTTTACATTATTTTACATTATTCTACATATTTTACATATTTTACATTATTTTACATTATTCTACATATTTTACATATTTTACATTATTTTACAAATTTTACATATTTTACATAGTTTACTTTACTCCACATGTTTTACATATTTTACATTATTTTACATATTTTAGATTATTTTACATTATTCTACATATTTTACATTATTTTACATATTTTACATATATTACATAGTTTACATCACTCCACATGTTTTACATATTTTACATTATTTTACATATTTTACATTATTTTACATATTTTACATATTTTACATATTTTACATAGTTTACATTACTCCACATGTTTTACATATTTTACATTATTTTACATATTTTATATTATTTTTCATATTTTACATATTTTACATTATTTTACATATTTTACATTATTTTACATTATTTTACATATTTTACATTATTTTACATATTTTACATATATTACATTATTTTACATTATTTTACATATTTTACATTATTTTACATATATTACATATTTTACATTATTTTACATTATTTCGCATATTTTACATTATTTTACATTATTCTACATATTTTACATTATTTTACATATTTTATATTATTTTTCATATTTTACATTATTTTACATATTTTACATTATTTTACATTATTTTACATTATTTCACATATTTTGCACATCTTACATTATTTTACATTATTTTACATTATTTCACATAATTTGCATATTTTACATTATTTTACATATTTTGCATATTTTACATTATTTTACATTATATTACATATTTTACATTATTTCGCATGTTTTACATATTTTACATTATTTTACATTATTCTACATATTTTACATTATTTTACATATTTTACATTATTTTACATTATTTTACATATTTTACATATTTTACATTATTTCACATATTTTGCATATTTTACATTATTTTACATATTTTACATTATTTCGCATATTTTGCATATTTTACATTATTTTACATTATTTTACATATTTTGTATATTTTACATTATTTTACATATTTTACATATTTTACATTATTTTACATATTTTACATTATTTTACATTATTCTACATATTTTACATATTTTACATTATTTTACATTATTCTACATATTTTACATATTTTACATTATTTTACAAATTTTACATATTTTACATAGTTTACTTTACTCCACATGTTTTACATATTTTACATTATTTTACATATTTTAGATTATTTTACATTATTCTACATATTTTACATTATTTTACATATTTTACATATATTACATAGTTTACATCACTCCACATGTTTTACATATTTTACATTATTTTACATATTTTACATTATTTTACATATTTTACATATTTTACATATTTTACATAGTTTACATTACTCCACATGTTTTACATATTTTACATTATTTTACATATTTTATATTATTTTCATATTTTACATATATTACATTATTTTACATATTTTACATTATTTTACATATTTTACATATTTTACATTATTTTACATTATTTTACATATTTTACATTATTTTACATATATTACATAGTTTACATCACTCCACATGTTTTACATATTTTACATTATTTTACATATTTTACATTATTTTACATATTTTACATTATTGTTCCCTAAGAAACTTTCCACCTGACAATTGATCTCTAACTGTGCAACACTGGATTCTACTCGTTTATTAATAAAATAGCAAGTGTGTGCAAGATCTGCCCTGTTTTGTAACAAAAACATAAGATAGTCGTGAGACTGCATATCTCCATCTGCCAATGTAAGAATTGGTCAAAGTCTTATCTGGGCTTTACTTCTCCAAAACGTTGATAACTCAAAAACTATTGATTTGATCAGGCTGACATTTTGATTTTGCGTAGTTGTTACTGTTAGAATATGGGGCGGAGCCGTGAGTCGCTACAATGAACAGAATCGAAATTAATTGTCAAGTGGGACTGTCACTTTTTTGTGACCTTGACCTTTGACTTATTATACCAAAATTTGATCAGTTTTAAGTTAGACCATGACCAGTATTTTGACCAAGTTTGGTGACGATTGGTCAAGCGATGTGGACACTAGGTTGTATACAAACAAAAATAGTGACAAATAAACTTGACGGAAAAATTAATCTCTGATAAAGTGGAGGTAAAATAGGGCAGATCAAGAACGATTTGGCAGAAGTGAAGACGACTGACCAGACATGAGGACGGTTGGAGAAGCTTGTTGGGGACCATGCTAAATTAAATTTAAAAAAAACCAAACATACCATTTGAAAGTATAATTGGGGTGCTAAAAATACACTTGGTCCAGCATTATCTATGAAATGTCTTTTTTTTTGTATTATGCTCAAAAAATAAATCAAATAATGACCCTACCTTTTATTTCTCTTATACAGAATCACTTTTGCAACTCTTCAACAGCGTTACAATCAGTTAAAGATGGCGACTCGTGGGGCATGATCTTTATAAGTGAAAACTTCACTGACGACCTCACGATAAGGTATTAATAAACGTTAATCCTGATTAAGGTGCATCTTTCTATCATTTAACTCATAGATATTCGATTCTTTTCTTTTACTTTTGTTCGCCCCCAAACAAGGCATATTGTCACTGAAGTGATAGGGGCCACCTGGGTGGGGAGTTGGGCAATAAGATGTTTGTTCACAGTACATTTAAATTTCTGCATGTTAATAAGGTCGTGGAAACAGGGAGCAAGAAGAGAATTCCAAAAGTAAGCGGCCCTCGGAAAGAAGCTATCCGAGTAGAACATCTTCTGTCGGATAATGGCCCTGTGGGGTCGGACGCATCTTGAAGTGGACGCATGTGTGAGGGATCGTTTGGTTTGGCTTGCGCGATTTAGTGCGGGTGGACCCGTACAACCGAACGCAAAATAAACTGGTTCTCACAATCAGAGCTCACAGACGTTGACGGGACCACCACGTTGACGAGACCTCAGATCAAGGGTCAATGTGCACTTGCGCATGGAGGCTCTGTGAAGTCACGGGCTTTTGTGTGGGAAACAGTTTTGCCAGTCTGGGTTTTGGAAGCGGGCTGAACGGACGATTTCTCTACGTAGTCTTCAAATGATTAGGGGAATTACATTCCCTATGATAATACAGGCATGAGATTTCTTCTTCCCCCCTCCTCGAATGGCTAAGGACTTAAGCTAGGAATTAACTACGATAGAGTAGTAATTTGGTCTCTCCCTTGACGTGAGTGAGACATCTCCATGGTTGACAGAAATTTGACGCCTGAATAAAACAGAATTTAAAGTTTAAAAGATTGTTTGTCTCGTGAATCGGTCATGAAGATTTTGTTGCAGACACAAAGGACGGCGATGTTCGCGGCAGAAAGAAAGAAGAAATAACTCAACCACTGGACGATATCGAGACGACCCCCTTCACGTGACGAGGAAAGAGAGAAGATACGAGAATTTAAAGGTATGCAACACTTGCAGCATGTAGGGACCTCTACAGGGAAAGGGTCTGCTGCTGCTGCAGAGTGAGTCTGAAGTAACCGGGAAGTTAATGCCTTCGTATTGTATGTTAGGGTTAGGGTTAGAGTTATGTTAATGTATTGGCTAAATATTAATACATTTTATTTTTTGAATAAAACATGTTTTGATGGGCTGGTTACTTTTCTTTTAATGGAAATCGCTCCAGACACGGCATGAAGCCACTTGGTGTAAGGAGCTAACAAGAACGAAAGATGATTATCGCAAAGACAGGAGATGCCTATTGGTCTTAGTCTTGAAAAGACCAAGGTTATAGGCAGGAGGAAAACAGTCAGCAGGAAGAGAGTTCCATAAGCCTGCAATTCTTGGAAAAGAAGCTACTGGAATAGGAAGCTGTATTACAATGAGGTATCAAAACAGTTTATTGATGGACCCCACTAACCCAACAAGTTAAACGAGCTGAAAACAAGTAAGCAGGAAATAGATCACACAATTCTGAAGAACACATGTCATAATAGTATTTATAGAAAAGACTGAGACTAGCAACATCACGTCTGTGAGAGAGAGGGTGCAGAGAAGAAAGGGCTAGGCCAATCAAATGACAGTTTCTGCACCTTATCAAGAACTATCAAATAGGACAGAAATTCACCAGCCCAAATATGACCACAGTACTCCATACACGGTCTGATAGTAGATTTGTAGAGATAGAGAATAGTCTCAGGTGTGAAAAAGTGTTTGGAGCGATAGAAAAGAACCGACTTTATGAGAAGCAGAAAGCACATTGGATCTAATATATGAACTCCAAGAAAGACCAATAAATTTCAGAGTCGGTTTCTCCTCAAGAGCAGAGCAATCCATAGGAATCTCAGGAAGAAAAGAGACACACCTACGATTGAAAGACACGAGCTGAGTTTTAACAGGACTCATTAAACTTATTCTGTTTTTTATTTTTTTTACTTTTCTAGATTTGTTCTGCCTCAAAATTTAACGAATGCAACATTAAATGGTGGCACAATTTTTCTTCATTTAGACATGACCAGTAAGTCTTTTTTGCTTTTATTTAAACATTTAACCCTAACCAGTAAGTCTTTTTTGCTTTAATTTAAACATTTAACCCTAACCAGTATGTCTTTTTTGCTTTAATTTAAACATTTAACCCTAACCAGTAAGTCTTTTTCGCTTTTATTTAAACATTTAACCATAACCAGTAAGTCTTTTTCGCTTTTATTTAAACATTTAACCCTAACCAGTAAGTCTTTTTCGCTTTTATTTAAACATTTAACCATAACCAGTAAGTCTTTTTCGCTTTTATTTAAACATTTAACCCTAACCAGTAAGTCTTTTTCGCTTTTATTTAAACATTTAACCCTAACCAGTAAGTCTTTTTCGCTTTTATTTAAGCATTTAAACCTGACCAGTATGTCTTTTTCGCTTTTAATTAAACATTTAACCCTAACCAGTAAGTCTTTTTCGCTTTTATTTATCATATCCTAATGCATATCCGTTTTTTTCTTTCATGATTCTGAACTTTACATCTAATATATAAACTTATCTGGTTGAATTTTTAAAGTCACACCCAAATAGCAATTATGTTGTCCTTTAGTACTCACATTCCATGTGCGATGTTTATGACAAAGGGGATAGAATTGCTGTTTTCTGGGTTGTAATCTATCCATATCGGTGGATATTTTTGACCATAAAGTATTTTTTTTAGCTCCTTACATTAAGTGGCTTCATGCCTTGTCTGGAGCAAAAAAAATCATCTGACGTATCAATACTTGATTCGGACTGGCCTACAGAAGTATATTTTATTTAGCGTCAGTTTCTTTCTGAAAATACTTATTTCTGAACAGAAAACTTTTACTGTGGAGATATTTTCCTTACTCACCGAATATTCTTATACATTAAAAGGAAACATTCATCAAAAATAAATATCTAAAAACTTTAATTTTTAAATATTTTTTCCCTTAGTCACCGGATATTCTTGCTAGTATATATAAGGGAAAACATATACACTAAACTCAATGTTATGGGGCACAAAGAATAAGACGAAAATACGCCCAAATACAATATACTTTTCATTCACATATTGACAAACTTAAAATAGACTTGAAATACAACATAAAAGAACAAACAATAAAAAAGGCTTGTTACTCACCACTCGTAGTGGTCTCTACCATACATGGTAGGGTACAAATCTAAGATGGGGTTTCTTCATATTCAAACACCTGGAATCCTGTCCCAGCATGGTGAACTCCACTCTCTCTTCTCCAGTAGTCTGGGTTTCTCTGATCAAAGGGGAATAACCCACCGGTGTCCTTAGAAACCGGTATCATTCTCCTTTGTTCCTCTATTTTAACGCCAATACATTCAGCATGTCATAATCTTTAAAAAATATTTTTTTGAGTTACTGCATATCATCTTTCTGATAAAATTATCAGGTCAGGAAACTTCACGTTTACTGTGAAAGAGAGAGAGACACACACACACACACACACACAGAAATACAAGAAGAGGTTACACAATTTTATTAGTGTTAGAGATTAAGGCGAATGAGCGAAATATTCCAACGATGCTTATACTAAAATTGAACCGAATTGTCGCTTTTCTTCTTGAAGAAAGACGTTTTTTTTTTCTTCGTTCTTTATCGACCTTTATAGCGTTAAACAAACGTTTTGACTGACTGCCCGTTTTTTTTCAGGCAAAACTGCAACCTGGCTTTTCTGTTCAGAGAACTAAAGGGCGGGGAGGGGGGAGCTATAGTGAAGACAGTTCACTATCAAACTGAAGAAGATGACAGCGAGAGTTTATAACTCGAAACGTCACGACGATGAAGAAGAAACTTAGTTCTAATATTATTGTTATTCTTTGCATATTTACGACCTCCCCACCTCAACAACGTGCAAGGGGAAATAATCCATAAAAGTTTAGAAACGAATATTTACACTGATTTTTTAAAAACTATTGCCGATATTTTTGGTGTTTCTCCATATTAGGACCCAAGCTAACTTTGACCCCGTCGTTAGGGTCAGGGTTAGGGTTAGGGTTAGGGTTAAGGTCAATGTTAGCTCGAGTCCTAATCTGAAAAAGTACCGGATTTTTTTATTGGAAATAAATTGGTCTTTCTTGAAATAACGAATAGAAACTAATCATGTTAGTAGTTTTAAAAAAAATTTTGTTCACTCCAAACAAGGCAAGCTGTCACTGTAGACGTAAGGGGCGACTGAGAATTAGGGGTAAAGTTTAGGAGGGTCACTTTAAATTGGGAGCTGTGCAGCAAGATGCTTGTTCACATTAGTGTTAAATTTCTGCATGTCGGTACAGGCAGGGAAACAGGGAGCAGGGATAGCGTTCCATAGGCGGGCAACTCGAGGAAAGAAGCTAAGGCTCTCTGGCATCCAGGGACTTCTACAGTGAATGGATGGCATTTAGCTGATTGTCAAAGGGACACCAAAGCAGCATGTTTATCGGAGCACATTCCTTTGATGTACTTGTAAAACAAGCACAAGGATGCAACATTACGGCAATGGGACAGGGGCTGGAGCTTGATGAATAGTGAGGGACCTATTAGATTAGAGACTCTTTTGGGGATCTTGTCTAACAGGAATAGACTGGTGATTGGTGCACCAGCATAGATGTGACAACAATATTCATACATGGCCGGATAGTGGTTTTGTAGAGATATAGGATACTATCAGGTGTGAGAAGTTTTCTAGCGCGGTAGAAGGGGCCCACTTTCTTTGCAGCAGCCTTGGCAATGTCTTCTATGTATTTTTTCCAATTCATGTTACCTGTGAATGTTAGGCTGAGGAGTTTGAACGTTGGACTCTCATGTAGGGTGTTATTTGCCATGGAAACCGGTAGTTGAAGAGATTTTTTGTAGTTGTTGAAGGAAAGAAACTTTGTCTTAACAGCATTAAATGTTACCATCTATTTATGACCCAGGTCACTTTCTAAGGATTCAGCCATTGCCTTGGATATGTGCACATCTGTTTTATTCACATGACAAGAGTAGAGGATGGTGTTATCAGCAAATATACCTATCTCAAGAATATTATGAGAATGGGAAATAGTTTGAATATCATTGGATGCTCACCCCCAATTTGCCTGTCCGGGGCCATTGCTCACCCATCCTGCACGCCACTGACTAAATGATGAGTTTTCTATCCAGCAACAGAAACTACTACAAACTTGTGAACACACACAGTCACACTCATTTCAACTTATCACCTTGTTGCCCATAGCAATCAGCTTGAAACTCTTTCAATTACTACTAACCTCGACACATGAGGCTTATCAAATCTTAAAAACAAGAGAAAGGACATTTCACGTTTTGTTAGATATTGAGCGGGTAGATCTTCTAGTCTATTATTAAGTTAATTGAGAATAACAGGGAATGGAATCGCTGATAAAAGAGGATTTGTTTGGAAGCACACGATGTGTTTGGACGTACAATGACATGGGCTGATAAGATATAACTAAATAGTAATTTTGATCTCTCTCTCTCTCTCTTTCCTTGTCTCCTTCACTGGTCTGTGATTTAGTACGAAGATCATGTTGAATAAATGACTTTTGTCTTCCATCAGTTTTGTGTTGGATTAGTTTTCTTGAAGGTATGAATAAGAAGCTTTAATTGCAGGACGTGGTTCCCTCAGTCTGGAAGATCATGGCAGAGGCGCATACAGGACCAGCAACAAAAGGTTGAATAACTTGATTATTTCTGTAATGATTACGTCAACTTGGTTCACAAGGTGAAAGAATGCAACACTTTCACTTTTTATTTAGGTTATTCTTTCAATTGCTTTCTCATTCTTTTAACATCTGCCTTTCCCTCTACATCTCCGTGTATTTCTCATTTTATTTCCAGATGAACAAGTAGCCCTAATCATCCAGGAAAAAGTTATCCAAGGATTTCAAAATTTTGCTTTTTCTCTGCTGGAAAAATATGGAAT
>OY744532.1:107004582-107037082 GCA_963556195.1 Sepiola atlantica | reverse complement strand
TTTTTTCAGTTACAAAAAAATGAGTTCTTGGTGTGAAAATTTACAAGGAGGAACAAGAGATTGGAGCTCAGTCGAGCATCTGAAAATACTGATGGAGTAGAGATAAAGTAGCAACGTCTTTTCTGTGAAAAAAGGTTAGAGTTACGTGATGTATGGGTAAGTGTTAGGTGATGTAGGGTTAGGTGATGCAGGGTTAGGGTTAGGTGATTTAGGGTTAGGGTTAGATGATGTAGAGTTAGGGTTAGGTGATTTAGGGTTAGGTTAGGTGATTTAGGGTTAGGGTTAGATGATGTAGAGTTAGGGTTAGGGTTAGAGTTAGGCGATGTAGGGTGAGGTGATGTAGGGTTAGGGTTAGGTATGTCTACTAGTTTAAATCACGATGAAATCATTTGTTTCGGAATTTTTGAGATGAGGATTGATAATTTGTATTATTTGGATAATTCAGATTACTGTTTTCATCTGAGATGTTATTCTCACAACGTTTTTACCGATGTAACCTCCAACCTTCATCAGGTGAAACTTGTCGAACTTGTCAGTTTTTCTGTGAAACTCGGGAATCTGTACAGAATTAAGAACGGAACCCTTTATCTAATTCACAAGGGTAGCTTGCTCTTGTTCTGTCAGCCATGAATTGGGAGAAGTCTTAAGTAATTCGTAATTGTATTCTTCGTATCGCCCGCACTGAGGATTGAACCTTCAACCTCCAGAAGACTATGACTTGAAACTGATTATTACTTAGCATTCATATCCGTTACGCTACAGGTCCTTGCAAACAAGACGCACCTGAAGAAGCTCGGAGGTTACATTGGTGGAAACGATGTGAGAATCACATCAAAGATGAGAACAGTAGTCCGAATAATCCAAAGGATACAAATTCACTTATTTGGTTGGTTGGTTGGTTTCCTTTATGGCATATCAACCATTTAAAAAAAAATTTATTTAATGCAAAAACTGAATACCTATTGTAAATGAATGAATGAATGAATGAATGCATCATCATCATCATCATCATCATCATCATCATCATCATCATCATCGGCTGTTATCATAATTGGGGTGCCTAAACTATACTTGATCTCTTGTATTTCATGGTTAGCATTCCTCTGTGTGTTTATAGCCAATCAGTATTATGTAAAAGCTTATTAAACTTGTAAGCATTCTCGGTGTTGGTATGTGGGCCCATACCCCCCCCCCCCAAAAAAAAAATCTATGATGGAGGGTTTTCAATCTACATTGTGCACGTCTGCTAGCTTTTATTTAAAGGTTAAATGATTTGGATGTTTTTTTTTTGTTTTATGGAATATTAAACCCTAACCCTTTTGAATTATTTAATACCAAAACACAATACCTATTAGAAACAATTCTTTCATCATCATCATCATCATCATCATCATCATCATCATCATCATCATCATCATCATCATCATCATCGTTGTTACACCGGCCGTTCTTACACAGGAGAAACTGCACCGGTTGTCACTATAAATAGTGCGAGTCACCAGAGACACAGGGAAGACAAAGCACAGTCTTGTAACTGTCTAGCCAAGTGCTAGTCACTTTCTTACTTTGTTAATACACTTGTTAAACCAACCCTCGACTTGACTTCCTTTATTTATTATTTACTGTTGGACAACTTCACAACAATCATCATCATCATCATCATCATCATTTAGAAATTGACTTCCAAACTAACCTATCTCCGCCCAGGTCTTTATTATCCCCTTTTCTCTCAAATCCATCTATATCACTTCTCTCCACGTTTTCCTTGGCATTCCCCTTCCAACTGACCCTGCTACCTCAACTGTTCTACATCTACTAATCAAAACACTCTCATCCATTCTTTCAATGTGACCACACATCTTCCCGTACTGTGCAGATTTAATCTTCCTCTGAGGTGATCAGATCTAAGCCTGTCTTTAAGACTCACATTACAGACATCATACCATTCCTCTCTATACAACACATACCCTCAACCCTCACTGGCCAGGTTTCACTTCCATACGTTATTTTAACTAATGAGTGACCACCTACAAAGGCCGAAAGCCACTCGAGGATAAGGATTGATGAGATGGATAGATTCTCAGTTGTGTTGTGGACCTGTAAAGGGTACGGAGAGAATGACATGGACTCGGGTTTTAGTGAAATAAAGTATATTGAAGACAGCAACACATACATACAACATGTAAAGAGAACGGATGAACGTCTGTCTGATTGTAGTATTAGACTGGGGTTAGAGTTAGGCTGGGGTTAGAGTTAGGGTTAGACTGGGGTTAGAGTTAGGGTTAGGGTTAGGGTTAGACTGGGGTTAGAGTTAGGGTTAGACTGGGGTTAGAGTTAGGGTTAGGGTTAGACTGGGGTTAGAGTTAGGGTTAGACTGGGGTTAGAGTTAGGGTTAGACTGGGGTTAGAGTTAGGGTTAGGGTTAGACTGGGGTTAGAGTTAGGGTTAGACTTGGGTTAGAGTTAGGGTTAGGGTTAGAGTTAGGGTTAGACTGGGGTTGTTACAACACTGAGAGGCATGTGCTCCCCGTATTTATAGTGAGCGGAAGAGTTCAAGTATAGGTAGGTACCATAACAAGTTGAATGATGAAAAATATTATGAGAGGATTGAAAATGATGAATCGAATTACTGTGCACACATGCCTAATAGACTCTTCCCTTGATTAAGATTTTTCCATCTCATACTTAGGTTTCCACTGCCAACTGACCTTGCTACCTCAACTGTTCTACGTCTACTAACCGAAGAACGCTCATCCATTTTTTCAATGTATTTGATTAATTGAACATAAGTTGCTATTTTTACCTATAGCTGTGGAGAAATTGGGGATTCATAGCTATTAAGACAGTAGGCCCAATAGGATTTGAACTCAGCATAGGCGATTCCATATCCCTTCCAGCAATCACCCTAACCCTAACCATAACCCTAACCCTAACCATAACCCTAACCATAACCCTAACTCTAACCCTTACCCTAACCCTAACCCTTCCAGGAATCACCTCCATCTCTTAGTATAAGGATGAAAAGAATGACACTTGCAAACGATTTTGAAAAAGATATTTTGCTTTTGTGAATCCATTCAAATTTTGCCCAATTCTTTTGCAGCATAACATTCTTCATGGCGACCGGCTTGACCACATTATCGTTTGTGCTTGAACGAAAAGAAGGTCTTCTCGAACGAGGATTTGTGGCAGGTAAACATGCATCGATTCTTCTCTCTTTTTTTCAATACCAATCATGTATAAAAAACACAATTTCTCTCCCTCCTTCTCCCGCTCTCTCTCTCACACACACACACACACACACACACACACACACACACACACACACACACATATATATATAGTAGTATGGAAATATATATATGGCAAGTAAGCTACACAAAGGCGTCCATATTTCATCCCAGCAGGAAATAATCAGGCTAAATGGCTAAAAGGCTTTTAAGGCATTTAGCTTGATGATTTCCTGCAGAAATGAAACATGGACGCCTTTGCGTAGCTTACTTGCCATATATATATTTCCATACTCCTACTACTAAACTCTGATCATCTGATCATGTATTGATCTCTGTTTAAGTAAATAATGAAAATATATACGTAATATATTATATTACCTTATGATATTAGATGTGTATATACATGAAAATTATATATATATATATCTCTAATATCTCGGAAGACGAAATAAACATAATCAAAAAATGTCGAACCACAGTACTAATAAATAACAAAGAACAATGGACAAAGAAAGACCATTTCTCTTCATTCGATGTATCTATGGGCTCTCTTGACTCTGCCGAGGTAACAGACTTGGTTGGCCTGTACTTACTATACAACCTAACAAAAGATCTCGAAGTCGATTCAATCGGCCTCTACAGAGATGATGGCCTAATGTACGTTAAAAACACAAACGGACAAAAATGTGAACAAACCAAAAAAATAATATCCAAAGAAATGAAACGAATAGGCCTAAAGGCTGAAATAACATCAAATGTTAAACAGGTCAATTTCCTCGATATTACCTTCAACCTCAATAGAGATACTTATGAGCCCTATGCTAAAGATAATTCCTACCCCCTTTATGTCAACCCACTATCTAACCACCCTAGATCTGTAAGTAAACACATCCCGGAATCAATTAGTAGAAGGATTAGCAACAACTCCTCCAATATAGATATCTTCAATAAACATAAGAACTTTTATAATAAAGCACTAAAGGAGAGTGGATACAAAAATACCAAAATAGAGTATATTCCAACTACACAAAATAACCCTAATAGGAACAAAAATAGAAATAGGAAAATTATCTGGTATACACCTCCATTTAACAACTCAACTAAAACCAAAATAGGGAATAAATTCCTGAACTTAATAAACACTCATTTCCCCAATAACAGCATACTCCATAAAATTTTTAATAAGAATACACTAAAACTCAGCTATTGTTGTGGTGACAACTTAGAAAAAATCATAAAAAAGCACAACATGAAAATACTAAACACCCCAGTAACCTCAAATTCTAAAAGAACATGCAACTGTAATAACAAATCAAACTGCCCCCTAAATCAAAAGTGCCTATCAACCCAAGTGGTCTATGAGGCATCTATCTCCTCAACTGAAAACCCATCCCAGACTAACTATCATATTGGTCTGGCAGGCAACAACTTCAAGGAAAGATTCTACAACCATAAACTCTCCTTCAACAACCCAGACCATCCTGGCCAAACTGGACTTTCACTACACTACCACAAAATAAAAACCAAAAAAGAAACTCCCATAATAAAGTGGAAAATCTTGAAAAAATCCAGCACCTGCAAATCAATAAACTCTCCATGTAGATTATGCTTAAATGAAAAACTGGAAATTATCTGCTTTAAGGACAAAAACAAACTCTTAAATAGAAAACAAGAGACATCTATCAACTGTAAACATAGTAGACTCTACCTCCTTAGCAACCCACATACCCCACCTTAACCCCACACCAACCCCACATAACTTTAAAATAAAATTAAAAGTGTTTTTTTTTTGTTTGTTTTTTTTTACAAAAATGAATGATAACATTAAACCCCCACTATACACTACCCCAAAACACACTATAACCCCCTACCCACCCACCCAAATTTACCACCCAATCCCACCCCAACAAGTTATGATGAATCTATAAATATATAACCACCCCTCTAAACTACCAATAACATCAAATCTCTACATACTACCTATAATGCACAGCCTCAATAGCCTCTCAGTCATACTACCAATTCTAACATAAACCCATAACTGGGACAGCTATTAACACTGATATCACTTGGACTAATCTAATCTCAATTACTTAACCCTTCGATCACTACCTTGAACACTTAATTATTAACTGGTACTTAGTCCTTGTCATTGGTAGTAGAACAAAAAAGCCTACCATCACTTGTCGACTTATTTCGCCCAATGACTTCACAAGTAGCAAGATGGTAATGATGGTGATATTTATCATTATTACTATTATTATTATTATTATTATTATTATTATTATTATTATTATTATTATTATTATTATTTTTTAATACTATTATTATTATTATTATTATTATTATTATTATTATTATTATTATTATTGTTATTATCATTAATATTCTTACAAACTTGTTATTTCTATTTTTATTCTAATTTTATTTATCTTTATTTTTATTTTTATTTTTATTTTTATTTTTATTAAGGCTTTTATTAAGGCTGTTATCACAGCGACTATCGTAGGTATGATTGGCAAGCGTTATCATTGTCATAATCGGTTTTGTTAATGATAAAACTGGTAACACCAGAAAACTTCTCTTATAAAATGATTCCACTAGTATTGATCTCGGTATAATATAATCACAATTTAAAAAAAAAAATATATATATATATATATATAATAACAACAAAATTCACTACAAATAATAAACAAAACATTAAAATAAAATAAATAAAATGCAAAAGTAGCAATTAATACTCTAAATTAAAATTATCAAACATTTTTATCCACATGATAATTACTTATTAGAATTAAAATAAAATAGAAATGACGGTTATAATCATAATTTTATTCTCATTTTAAATTTAACTCACTCTGGCCGTCGCTCCATCTCCCTTCCTCCCACCCCGGCCGAAATTGAGATCATCACAGCACAGACACGTGAAAAACCTCCCACGTAATAATTTGAAACACGACTTGTTGGGGTCCTCCCCCTCTCCTCTCATGTCCCATGTCACCGTTATAGACAAAGCCCCAACTCTGTCCCCCTCCCCCTCCAATGTATTTTCAATTTTCAATCTCCCGTTAAAGTTGAAGTTAAAATTTATGCCATTTGAATTCCTTCGCCCGCCCGATGAGTTGGTCGCTATTTGCACCAATGAAACAAAACTTGTTTTGTTGCAACTAATGGAATAAAATCAAAATATATATATATATATATATATATATATATATATATATATATATATATATAGTATAACATTTTTATTCATACAAACATTATTGGTTACATATGTGCATACATGTTTCGGTTGTACTCTTCATAGTGAGTCAACCTCTTCAGACGAAAACTAGGATTCCTCGTTTTTGGTTTGAAGAGGTTGACTCTCTATGAAGAGTACAGCCGAAACATGTATGCACATTTGTAACCAATAATGTTTGTATAAATAAAAATGTTATATTAAAGAACAGCTCTACTTGTTATTGAGCACTTTTTATAAACAGTGAAGTTTCAATTGATTAACATTTACAGAAACTAATATAATACATGTACCATATATACAGGGTGATTCATAAGTCACTTAGCTATTTATTTTTGAAATTCTAAAGTTAAAAAATACGGTAATACAAAACAGAAAGTTTATTCAACAAATTCATTTATGGCAGTTTAAAATTACAGCAAATTTTCAAAATTTCCACCTTCGTTCTGCGTGCATAGCTCCATTCTTTTTTTGCAAGGAATTTACGACTCTTTGTAGCATATTTGATTGATTATGAAATAAATATATATAGAAACAAATATATAAACAAACAAATTTAAAATAACAAATAGCAGTAATTAGAGAGTAAGATAACAATTATCAAAAGTTCATAGTATGTTTGTGCTTCATATGGTAATCATTTTAAATAGCTAAGTGACTTATGAATCACCCTGTATATATATATATATATATATATATATATATATATATATATATATATAATGTATGGTATAGATCCACAGGGTATAAACCCAGGGGAGTTGAACCGGGTTTATGAGAGTGCTCAAGAAAAATATAGAGCAGAAATATAAATGATAATTTATTTCATTTTGACTACAAATAATTTTATTTCGAGGCCTGATGATCGGAAGTCCCTCAAACTGCTCTCGTGAAACAAAATCAATTTTGTAGTCAAAATGAAATAAATTATCATTTATATATATATATATATATATATATATATATATATATATATATATATATATATTATACTTCTGTTTGAAAAAATCCATTTTAATTCTTCTTATCAGCCGTAATTTGTGATTAACTGAACAGGTCACCCATTTCTCATTTAGTTATCTATGTATTTCTTTCGCCCTCTCTCATTATGCGTTGATTCAATCACTCTCTTATAGTCTCCAATGTCTCTGTGAACATTTCATCTAATTTACATAGTGTGTTCGTATATATAATATAAACAATGACTGTCAAAACGGTGCATTGAAATGTTTTGCTAACTGTTCTACCTTCTTCTGATAAGTAAAATCAGTGAAATTGATGCTAATTTTAAGAGAACACGTATGTCTTTGTGGTCGTGCACAGAGCCGCTTAGACAGATATGTTCAAATTGAACCCTGTGCCACAATCTGGGTCCCGTGCCCCTAAATCGAATGCCCAGTGTACATAATTTAGCAATGCTATCCATAGAAAATGACATTACTGATATTGACGTTGAAATCATTTAAAAAAGCCAGGAAAGTCTATTTTCAAAAGGCGAACACCGAAATCATGTTGACTTTCAATAAAACATAGTCTACTTTTACTTTATTGCAGAAAAGAGATGTCGCTAGCCTCTATCTACTGTATCGTTATGTTCACGGTAGGTGTTCGACTCAGCTCCAATCCCTGCGTCCTTCCACTGTAAAACATTCACAGCAAGAACTCGTCTATTTTCTCGGGCCGTGACTACAACCGTTTCAGCATGCCGATGATTCCACTGGGCAGAGATTTACTAAAGATGTCTAAATCTGCCCTTTTGGATGAAACCGCGGTACATTTCTGAAATATGTAATATACAGTATTTGAATGAATTATATTAGCTCTCTTATATATATATATATATATATATATATATATATATATATTAATTTTAAGTAAATTATATTAAATTATTTTTACCTACATATGCTAGCGTTTCAAGCTTTCGCTCTCATGAGTGTAGGGAATGATAATCTCTGATAAACTTCCATTCTTTCACCCGCTTTTAGTCATTTTTTACCATTTTATACCATCAAACACCTGATGATGATTCCAGAAGGAGTCGAAAACGTTCGTGTAACATACAGTTCATTTATTAATTCATTCGATGTTAACATAAAAAAAATCATTCGACGAATTGAAAAAATAAAAAAGGACTAACAAAACAGAAGAGTTCTGTGGTTTTTAACAACACTTGTATCATTGAAAAAATTCTGCCTAAATACAGACAATATATATATATATATATATATACTCACGTATCGAGCACTGTTGAAGTAAATACTGAAAATTGATACATACAAAATTATATCTCCTTATAACATTTTATGTGGATACATGAAATAATATATATATATATATATATATATATATATATATATATATATATATATATATATATATATATAATGAATGCTTTTATTCAAACATGTATAAGGTCTGCTACACTGGCATGTCGATGTTATCGATCTACAGCTCTCAAGAGCTGAGGTCTCATCAGGCAGAAAATTATTTTTTGATCCAACCTGGTTGCTGAATTCCAGGGAGAATTCAGCAACCAGGTTGGATCAAAAAATAAGTTTGAATTCATTGAATGTTTATATATATATATATATATATATATATATATATATATATATATATATATAAAGTTAATCCAACAAAAGATATAATAGGCAACTAATATCTTTAATTAGTGAACATCCGGATAAAACTGAAGCTCAATATACTGGATAGAGCATTAATAGCATTAGATAAAGTGAAAGAATAAAATAAGGTGCAAATCAAATTTTATTAGAATTTAATTTGCATACACCTTGGATACATTTTTCACTGTTATTTACTGCATCGTTTGCAAACAGATTTCCCGCCTGGATAACTCTTTCGTTTTTGGACTACCATTCACCACCTGGATCACTTTTCAATCAACCTCTTGGATATCTTTCCTGAATATGTTTAAAATTTTATGACTTGGATGAATTGTATAGCTTTAACAAAAAAGTATGTTTTGGGCCGATATATTTGATGTTTTATATACTTTTATGTATTTTTATATATATTTTTATATATTTTCAAAGTTTAATTTTATTACCTGCAATAATGTCATTGCGGTAATGGTCCTCTGAGGAGAAGAAATTTCTTTGAAAACTAATGAGTTAAGTACTTTAAAGAACTTTGCTTGAACATTGAATTCTAATAAAATTTGATTCGCACCTTATTTTATTATTTCACTTTATATAATGCTATATATATATATATATATATATATATATATATATATATATATATATGCTGTAAATATTTTTAAATATTAGTGTTTTTATACTTACAGACGATATCGTTTTGGGTTTTCTACCCACATCAGTGCAGGAGTAGCGGTTGCAAGCGATCGCATGGGATCGAACGTAGTTCGTAGATTCCGACTAGAATCACGAGGCTAACGTCTATGCCCACACGGCCACTAGAAATCACCACAGACAGTAATTGAAGTTAACGTACACTTACCCGAGAGGCGGGGCAAGCATGTTGTTGTCGAAAGTGTTCGATGCTCGAGCGAGAATTTTGCATAATCGTAGGATGACAACAATCTCATAACTCCAAAGAGTGCTCTACTATTAAGACTGTTAAATATTAAAGGGGCATAACTGTAAATATTTTTAAATATTAAAGTGTTTTTATACCTACAGACGATATCGTTTCGGGTTTTCTCCCCTCAGCAGTGCAGGAGTAGCGGTTGCAAGCAGTCGCATGGGATAAACGATAATTGTTCTCTTTTTAAGCATTGTTGAAAATTTGAAATATTAAAGAACAAAGCCATTAGAAACCATACAATATTTTTTTATTTTAATCTTAAATTTTTTCGTGAAAGACGCCTTCATCAGAGAAAAACAAAATAGTTGCCTGTATGGCTTCTAACGGCTTTGTTTTTAATATATATATATATATATATATATATATATATATATATATATATATATATATATATATATATATAAGAAGTTTATGTAGTTTGCTTGAAGCATTGTTTACTTGTATATAGAAATGTGATACTTATGCATGCTTAAACTTGAGTTGAGCACGGTTCTGAAGAAGGGAACTGTTCCCGAAATATTATATCATAAAGAGTTTCCACCAGACCATCTTGATACAGGTATTACATAACATTGTAACATTGTGTAGAGAGACAGATATATGTGTGCTTGTGAAAAAAAACAACAAAAAAAACATATATATATATATGTGTAGTTATACATTGTATTAAGTGTCAAACTATTTAACTTGTTCCACCATTATATGTCATATTTGCTTCAACTTGTGTCTATCTGTCACACCTCTGCATTGTATTGCCTTCTAAGTATCACATTTATATATATATATATATATATATATATATATATATATATATATATATATATATATTCACGTAACCGCATGCTACACAGCGGCATATCAACATTAATCGTCGATAACATCAAGACGAATTTCAACTTGACTGTGATAAATACGTCTCAATCAAGACGGATTAAACGAAAAAAGAAGAGGAAAAAAATATGCTTATACTTTTGACAAGGGTGTATATCACCGAAAGTACTCAAGTTTTTTAAGTAAATAAATAATTTATTTTACAAAACATAAATAAATGTGTTGTCCAGGTTTTCAAAATATTTTTTCAAAATATTCTCCTTATTATTGTCATTTCATCAACGCTTCCAAGTGTGACTTTTCTTTCTCTCTCTCTCTCTCTCTCTTTCTCTCTCTCTCTCTCTCTCTCTCTCTATATATATATATATATATATTGAAATATAGGTACAACACCTATGACATATTATGGTTGTTTGGCAATCACTTTAATTCCTTGATTTCTGAATCTTTCAGGATTGACTGCTTTTGAAATAATGTTGGCGCATGTCATGACACAAATGCTGGTTTTGGCTGTCCAAGTTACTCTGATGCTGGTTTTTGCCATTTCCTTATTTAAGGTGACAAGCTTTTATTCTTCTCTTATATTATTCGTTTGGAAACATCTCTTTTAATCTATGCATTAAGATCGCTAACCCTAACCCTAAACCCTAACTGTAAACCCTAACCCTAAACCCTAACCCTAACCCTAACCCTAAACCCTAACCCTAACCCTAAACCTGAACCCTGAACCCTAACCCTAACCCTAAACCCTAACCCTAACCCTAACCCTACACCCTAAACCCTAACCCTACACCCTAACCCTAAACCCTAAACCCTAACCCTAAACCTAAACCTAACCTCTAAACCCCTAACCCTAACCCTAACCCTAAACCCTAACCCTAACCCTAACCCTAACCCTAAACACTAAACCCTAACCCTAAACACTAACCCCTAACCCTAAACCCTAACCCTAACCCTAACCCCTAATTCTAAACCCTAACCCTAACCCTAACCCTAACCCCTAAACCCTAACCCTAACCCTAAACCCTAACCCTAAACCCTAACCCGAACCGTAACCCTAAACCCTAACCCTTACCCTAACCCTAAACCTTAACCCTAAACCCTAACCCTAACCCTAACCCTTACTCTAACCCTAACCCTAAAATAATCGGGTTGACAACTTGTCAAGAAATAAAATGAGTTCAAAGTTCCAAGGAACATTTTTGAGTCAAATAGATGTTTTTCGTGTCAAGTGAAATTAAGTACACATGTTTGTTTGGACAGTGTGCGTTTACATGTTTGGCATCACGTGAGTTTACGAATGTATAAATGGGATAAGCATAAAGATATGTGTGTGTGTATTAGCGTGTATGTTTTGTTAGTGAGAGAATGTATGTGTGTTAATTTCGGCTGGCGCTAAGTGCGTTTAAGTGTGTGTAAATGACATAGGCATGGTTCTATGTGTGTGTGTACTAGCCTGCCTGTTTTGCGAGTGAGAGAGTGTATGTATGAACTGTGTATATCCGTTCGGTGAGCAATGTGTGTATTTGCACTTGCTATATTTAATAATCCATGAAAATCTCTCATTATGTGCGTGTTGCTTGCCGAGGGACCATTTGCCCCAAAGGGGCAAGGTAGGATTATGTTGTAGGCATGTCTGTTGTCTCTGGAAGATAAGAGGTAAAAGATGAAAAAAAGATGTGTGTTTGGGTTTTTTATAGTATGCACAAGTTTTTGGCTGTGAATATACTCACTTTTTTGATTGACTGATTAAAGATGCCTCTTTGAATAGTAGAACCTAATAAAACAACCTACCTACTGCAGCACAATTTTGAAAAAAGGGAAACATATCTAAATAAAAAATAAAATAAAATCTTTGTTTCAGTCATCATCATCATCATCATCATCATCATCATCATCATCATCATCATCATCATCATGTAAACGTTCAGGCTATTAGAAATTAACTTCCAAACTAAGCTATCTCTGTCCAGGTGTTTATTTATTTCTCTTTCTCTCAAAATCCATCCTTATCACTTTCTCTCATGTTTTCCTTGACCATCCCATGCCAACTGACCCTGCTACCACAACTGTTCAACATCTACTAACCCAAGAACTCTCATCAATTCTTTCAAGGTGACCAAACCAACAAAGTCTCCTGTTCTGCACACATCTTCCAATACTGTCCAGATTGAATCTTCCACTGAGGTCATCAGATCTAAGTCTGTCTCTAAGATCCACATGACACATCCATCGCATCATTCTCATATCATTTATTTCCATGCAACGCATGTCCCCAACCATCACAGGCTAGATTTCACTTCCATACATCATCATACCGCATGCACATGCCTGATAGGCTCTGCGAGTTATTAGTCGTAGCAGTTCCCTGAACTTACTCCATCCACACTTAACCCTAACCCTAACCTAACCCTAACCCTTGGTTAAGGTTAAGGGTTAGGGTTAGGATTAGTGTTAGGGTTAGGATTAGTATTTAGGGTTAGGGTTAGGATTAGGGGTTACGGTTAAGGGTTAGGGTTTGGGGTTAGGGTTAGGGTTTGGGGTTAGGGTTAGGGTTTAGGGTTAAGGTTAAGGGTTAGGGTTTGGGGTTTAGGGTTAAGGTTAAGGGTTATGGATTGGGGTTAGGGTTTAGGGTTAGGGTTAGGATTAGGGTTTGGGGTTTGGGTTAGGGTTTGGGGTTTAGGGTTAGGGTTTAGGGGTTAGGGTTAGGTTAGGATTAGGGTTTAGGGGTTAAGGTTAAGGGTTAGGGTTTGGGGTTTGGGTTAGGGTTTGGGGTTTAGGGTTAGGTTAGGATTAGGGTTTAGGGGTTAAGGTTAAGGGTTAGGGTTAGGGTTTGGGGTTTAGGGTTAGGGATTGGGGTTAGGGTTAGGGTTAGGATTAGGGTTAAGGTTAAGGGTTAGGGTTTGGGGTTAGGGTTTGGGGTTTAGGGTTAAGGTTAAGGGTTAGGGGTTAGGGTTTAGGGTTAGGGATTAGGGTTTAGGGTTAAGGTTAAGAGATTGGGGTTAGGGTTAGGGTTTGGGGTTTAGGTTAAGGGTTAGGGTTTGGGTTTGGGGTTTAGGGTTAAGGGTTAGGGATTGGGGTTTAGGGTTTGGGGTTTAGGGTTAAGGTTAAGGGTTAGGGTTAGGGTTAGGGTTTGGGGTTTAAGGGTTAGGGTTTGGGGGTAGGGTTTAGGGTTAAGGTTAAGGGTTAGGGATTGGGGGTAGGGTTAGGGTTAGGGTTTGGGGTTAGGGTTAAGGTTAAGGGTTAGGGTTAGGGTTTAGGGTTAGGGTTAGGGTAGAGAACAGAATAGATGATCTCCCCATGTGATTGCAAGGCAAGAAAGAGTGCCACGAGCGGCACCTCCCCAGATGTGGCAGCAGTACTCCATCTTAGGACGTATCTGATTCTTATATAAATAAAGGATTGCATAATCACAGTGACATACCGGTTCTCGTTAAATCACCGAAGTGAAGTGACGTTGAACCTGGTCAGTACTAGATGGGTGACACCTCCCTAAAAAAACTGAAAAAGACAAACGAATATACATGCGACTGCGGACCAGTTGTAAATCTAGAAACTTCCTTTGAAGGAAGCCAGTTCAATCCGACCAGAGTGAATGCCGCACCACGGTACCAGGCAAAGAATTGCATCAAGAGGCAGGGTACTTTCTGCGATGGTAGAATGACGCAAACACGTTTCCAGCACTCTTACCAACATCGTGGATATATGTCTTCGATTTTAAATCTGGAGTGAAAATTAGTCCAAGGGGTTTGTAGCAGTTACATGATTAGGATCTATTTCCTTTTGTACTTACATGTAATCTGTTGCGTAGTGATTAGTATGTGGTTCGGTTGGCTAAAGCGAGCATATTCAGACTTGCATAGTGATACACAAGCGATTAGAACACTTGGTGAATACTTTGCACATGCGCGCCATTCCGCTACTTTCGCCCAAGCCTGTTTGGCGCCTTTTACAAACAGTTTCTCTAGAGTTGCTACTGATTCCTCCTTGTAAAACGTTCACGGCAAGAACTCGTCTTCTACCACAACGGAAAAAGACTTTTATTTCTTTCACCAGCGTTAGGTGGAATTTCCATGAGCAGAGTTTTTGTCCAATAATTTCCCATCTGTGGAACACATTTCTACATGACTGCTTCCTTTCAGACTGCAACATGGTCGTATTTAAATGCAATGTCAACAAATATTTGTCATAATAATCCGTCCCCATGAATAATCAATCTCCGTTCATTTTCACTAATCCTCTCAAATATTCTTCATCATTTCAACTCCAACAATTCATATACTCTTATCCTCAAGTGACTGTTGGCCTTAATAAGCGGTGATTCATGAGAAAAAAATGCCGAATTGGCTCCTTTTAGCTGCACATATAATTGGGGTACTGAATGTACACTTGGTTCGCATAAAACTAAATATTTTTTTCTTTCGTTCTTGTGATTTTTGTCATTTCAGGTACCATACCGAGGACCACTTGTTTGGGTTGTGATCTTGGTATTATTTCAAGGACTCTGTGGAATGAACTTGGGTAACTTTCACTAATTAATATTTATTTTTCACTCTATTATTGTCGGGTATATTCGTTTCCATGATCACTTAAGTGGCATGGTTGTCCCCGTGGGTGGATCGTGTTGCCGAGGCAGAGAATATGTTTTCAGTTGTGTTTGTTTGTTTGTGTACAACCTAGCGTTCACATCGCTTGACCAATCGTTACCAAATTTGGTCAAATTACTGGTTATGGTCTAACTTAGAACTGATTTGATTTGGGGATATCTAGATTAAAGATCAAAGGTCGCAGAAAAGGGGGATAACTTTAGTTCTGTTTATCATAGAGACTCACTACTTGGTTCATATTGTAGTTAATGAAGTCTCACATCGTAGAGACTCACTACTTGGTTCATATTGTAGTTAATGAAGTCTCGCATCATAGAGACTCACTATTTGGTTCATATTGTAGTTAATGAAGTCTCACACCGTAGAGACTCACTACTTGGTTCATATTGTAGTTAATGAAGTCTCGCATCATAGAGACTCACTACTTGGTTCATATTGTAGTTAATGAAGTCTCGCATCATAGAGACTCACTACTTGGTTCATATTGTAGTTAATGAAGTCTCACATCATAGAGACTCACTACTTGGTTCATATTGTAGTTAATGAAGTCTCACACCATAGAGACTCACTACTTGGTTCATATTGTAGTTAATGAAGTCTCACACCATAGAGACTCACTACTTGGTTCATATTGTAGTTAATGAAGTCTCATATCGTAGAGACTCACAACTTGGTTCATATTGTAGTTAATGAAGTCTCACACCGTAGAGACTCACTACTTGGTTCATATTGCAGTTAATGAAGTCTCACATCATAGAGACTCACTACTTGGTTCATATTGTAGTTAATGAAGTCTCACATCATAGAGACTCACTACTTGGTTCATATTGTAGTTAATGAAGTCTCACACCGTAGAGACTCACTACTTGGTTCATATTGTAGTTAATGAAGTCTCACATCGTAGATACTCACTATTTGGTTCATATTGTAGTTAATGAAGTCTCACATCATAGAGACTCACTACTTGGTTCGTATTGTAGTTAATGAAGTCTCACATCGTAGAGACTCACTACTTGGTTCATATTGTAGTTAATGAAGTCTCACACCGTAGAGACTCACTATGTGGTTCATATTGTAGTTAATGAAGTCTCACATCGTAGAGAGTCACTACTTGGTTCATATTGTAGTTAATGAAGTCTCACACCATAGAGACTCACTACTTGGTTCATATTGTAGTTAATGAAGTCTCACACCGTAGAAACTCACTACTTGGTTCATATTGTAGTTAATGAAGTCTCATATCGTAGAGACTCACAACTTGGTTCATATTGTAGTTAATGAAGTCTCACACCGTAGAGACTCACTATTTGGTTCATATTGTAGTTAATGAAGTCTCACATCGTAGAGACTCACTATTTGGTTCATATTGTAGTTAATGAAGTCTCATATCGTAGAGACTCACAACTTGGTTCATATTGTAGTTAATGAAGTCTCACACCGTAGAGACTCACTATTTGGTTCATATTGTAGTTAATAGAGTCTCACATCGTAGAGACTCACTATTTGGTTCATATTGTAGTTAATGAAGTCTCACATCATAGAGACTCACTACTTGGTTCATATTGCAGTTAATGAAGTCTCACATCATAGAGACTCACTACTTGGTTCATATTGCAGTTAATGAAGTCTCACACCGTAGAGACTCACTACTTGGTTCATATTGTAGTTAATGAAGTCTCACACCGTAGAGACTCACTACTTGGTTCATATTGCAGTTAATGAAGTCTCACATCATAGAGACTCACTACTTGGTTCATATTGTAGTTAATGAAGTCTCACATCATAGAGACTCACTACTTGGTTCATATTGTAGTTAATGAAGTCTCACACCGTAGAGACTCACTACTTGGTTCATATTGCAGTTAATGAAGTCTCACATCATAGAGACTCACTACTTGGTTCATATTGCAGTTAATGAAGTCTCACATCATAGAGACTCACTACTTGGTTCATATTGTAGTTAATGAAGTCTCACACCGTAGAGACTCACTACTTGGTTCATATTGCAGTTAATGAAGTCTCACATCATAGAGACTCACTACTTGGTTCATATTGTAGTTAATGAAGTCTCACATCATAGAGACTCACTACTTGGTTCATATTGTAGTTAATGAAGTCTCACATCATAGAGACTAACTACTTGGTTCATATTGTAGTTAATGAAGTCTCACATCATAGAGACTCACTACTTCGTTCATATTGCAGTTAATGAACTCTCACATCATAGAGACTCACTACTTGGTTCATATTGTAGTTAATGAAGTCTCACACCGTAGAGACTCACTACTTGGTTCATATTGTAGTTAATGAAGTCTCACATCGTAGATACTCACTATTTGGTTCATATTGTAGTTAATGAAGTCTCACATCATAGAGACTCACTACTTGGTTCATATTGTAGTTAATGAAGTCTCACATCGTAGAGACTCACTACTTGGTTCATATTGTAGTTAATGAAGTCTCACACCGTAGAGACTCACTATGTGGTTCATATTGTAGTTAATGAAGTCTCACATCGTAGAGACTCACTACTTGGTTCATATTGTAGTTAATGAAGTCTCACATCGTAGAGACTCACTATTTGGTTCATATTGTAGTTAATGAAGTCTCACATCATAGAGACTCACTACTTGGTTCATATTGTAGTTAATGAAGTCTCACACCGTAGAGACCCACTACTTGGTTCATATTGTAGTTAATGAAGTCTCACATCATAGAGACTCACTACTTGGTTCATATTGTAGTTAATGAAGTCTCACACCGTAGATACTCACTACTTGGTTCATATTGTAGTTAATGAAGTCTCACATCGTAGAAACTCACTACTTGGTTCATATTGTAGTTAATGAAGTCTCACACCGTAGAGACTCACTATTTGGTTCATATTGTAGTTAATGAAGTCTCACATCATAGAGACTCACTACTTGGTTCATATTGTAGTTAATGAAGTCTCACACTCTGGAACTCCCTCCCTGCTCCCTGCTTTCTTGAGGTTACTGACATGCAGAAATTTAAAACTAATGTAAATAGACATCTCGCTGCGCAGCTCCTAAATTAGGTTGACCCCTCCCAAAACCTTCACCCTTTTTCTTTTTTCTCAGTAGCCCCTTACGTCTACAGTGGCGGCCTGCCTTATTTGGGGCGAACTATGATAAAAAAATAAAAATAAAAAAAGTGTAGGGAGGGGGGGATCTTTGAGGAGCACTATTTAGATAAATAAAAATGTGGACGGACTCATTCACTCGACCAACTAAGAGGTTAACTTATCCGAAGGCCTGAAGTCTGACAGAACCGGGAGCCGCGAGGGAGAGAACTCATATTTATACCTGACTCCACCTTGCTCCTAGCCAAAAGGCCAAGCATTTCTTGATAAATCGTACCCCATTTCTGTCCGTCATTGTACTTATGACGCAATGTGCGTTTATTCTGTATTGGGACATTCATGTTGTATTCTGATTGCATTCACATGTTTGTGACTTTTGTATAAAATGTTATTCTTATATGTGAGTATATATTTATTTTTGTCTTTCTTTCCAGTGTTAGTGTATCACGGATATACTAATTCGATTTTGATTTCTTTCTATTTTATAGGAATTCTTTTTTCTGCTGTCTGTGACCAAGAAACTTCCGCTATTCAACTGGCTTTGTCTTCTGTCTATCCAAATCTATTGCTAAGTGGTAAGTTCTTTTTTTGTTTTTTTTTACCAATGAGTCACAACTTATCAAGGCCAAATGCCACTCGAGGATAAGGCAATGAGATTGAGGGATTATCAATTGAATGATAAAGAATATTATGAGAGGATTGAAAATGATGAAGAATATTATGAAAGGATTGAAAATGATAAAGAATATTATGAGAGGATTGAAAATGATGAAGAATATTATGAAAGGATTGAAAATGATGAAGAATATTATGAGAGGATTGAAAATGATGAAGAATATTATGAGAGGATTGAAAATGATGAAGAATATTATGAAAGGATTGAAAATGATGAAGAATATTATGAGAGGATTGAAAATGATGAAGAATATTATGAAAGGATTGAAAATGATGAACGGAATGAACAAAGTTTGATTACTTATGAAGACGGTTTATAACAAGTATTTGTTGACAATGGATTTGAAGATAACCCTGTTGTAGTCTGCAGTGAAGCAGTTCCGTGGTAACGAGTTCCCAGATGGGAAGTTTTTGGAAAGAAATTCTGCTCATGGAAATTCTGTTTAATAATAGGTATACGGGGAAAGAAATGACATTTCTTTGCCGCTGTGGTAACAAGACAATTTCTTGCTGAATGTCTAACAAGGATGAACCAGATATTGGAGCTCAGTCGAGTACCTTCCATGGAAATAACGATAGAGTAGAGAAAGACTAGCAACGTCTCTTTTGTAGGTAAGTGACTGTCGAGAAGAGAAATCATCCTTAACTAGATTGCAAAGTCGATTTTGTTTTCTGTCAAAAGAGAAATAGTTGAATTAAATTTCGTAATTATTATTAAACACTAGCAGGATGACCTGGCGTTGTCCGGGATTGAATGAGAAACCTTATGTTCTTCTGTTACCAACCCATAACACCATATTAAGTTTTTTATTAGTAATTTTTACATTTTATCAATGAAATTTTTGGAGTGGGGCTCAAGAATTTACTCATTGATTCTGCACAGGAATCAGCCATCGGCAATCACCTCGTTAGTACAAATAGTTGTTCTGACAAGTATTCCGATGGGTGGTTTTCTGTTTTACACAGTGCCAGGTCGAACTACCATCTCAATATTATTGAGGCGTTAGTCATTAACAACTCTCGACCTAGCCTGTGTAGACAAAAGATTTTGAAACATCAGTTGGAGATCTTTAATGATTCAAAGCCACCATAACGTTGAGAGATTTACCCTTTTTTTTTTTTTCTCAATCGTTTCCTCCAACTAAATAAGTTTTTTCCCCTCATATCTCATTCGACTTTTAGTTTTTAATTTACCATTCTGACGTTTCCTCTCAGAGGGTCAGACGATAAGGCCTTAAGGTAATTTTAACAATTTTCCTTTTATTTTTTTTCCCACTCGTCTTTTTCATTGATTTTAATAATGCTTCCTCTAAAATTAATCCTACCATTCTGTTGTACACGTAATTTATTTACATATTTTCGAGGTCGGTACAACCCCCAATTCATCAAAACGTTAAATAACGTCATACGCATTAAAAATAAATTAATCGTTTTGAGGTGTAGGATAAATTTTCTCAAATTTTGCCGCTTAAATCATGTAGCTCCCGGTTATATCTGTCACCGAATTTCTAAAATTAAATGTAGAAATTCGTTGGCAGTTCAACGTGTATTTTTACAAGACGAAATCCTATTTAACTCCGATTCTTATAATTCGTTACGAAGTAAATATCTTATACTTTGGGCTATGGTTTGGAAGGAATTTTCTTTCTTTGACAAACTTCGCTTTTCAAAGTTTCTGTCTAATGGCGATATTTTCACCCTCAACAAAACCAATTCTTCATATAATAAATATTTGCAGAATTTGATTACCAAGAAGTTCGGCACTAGAGCATATTCGGATAAACATATATTTAATTATTCGTCTTATGCTCTATCCAATACTGAAAAAATTTGTCTTGTCTGCCGGCTTAGAATTTTGCATTCCTCCCCTCCGCGTTGATAAAATCAACATATTTAGTGAGATTGAACTATTATATTCTCAACTAAAAAGACATTCGCCTATTTCAACTGATGAATTAACTAGCGTTAAAATCCAGTTGGGTGAATTAGGTCGGAGGTTTTCTGCTATACGTACTAAGTCTAGCGATTGTATTTGGCAGAAAAATCATTTTGAAACTGCGAAATTACTTAAGTCGAACTCTGATATTTATATCACTCGTCCAGACAAAGGTTCAGGCGTTGTAATCTTGAACCAAGTAGATTATATCTCCAAAATGTGTAACATTTTGGATGATAAAAATAAATTTTTCAAGATGGGTGGTTTAAGCCACGATGACACTTTTCGTATGGAAATAAAAATCCAGAAAAAGCTTCTTCAACTTTATAAAAGCAAGTTTATTTCTAAAGAGATATATGAAAGAATACGACCTATCGGCTCTCAAAGGCCTAGAATGTACGGCTTACCCAAGGTTCATAAACCCAACGTTCCTTTACGGCCTATTCTATCAATGTTGGGTTCTGCACAACATGAACTTGGGAAATGGTTAGTTGATATTCTTAAGCCCGTACTTACTTTTTATTCGGACTATTGTATCTCTGATTCCTTCCAATTTGTGTCTTCTATACACAAATTATCTCTCTCAAAGGATACCGAGTTCTTGGCTTCCTTTGACATTAGTAGTCTGTTTACCAATGTACCTTTGGATGAAACCATTGGTATATGTGCAGATTATCTTTACCGCGGCCCCTTAAAGTCTCCACAGTTTCCTGAACGAATTTTTGTTGAACTGATGGAACTTGCTACTAAATCAGTTTCCTTCAGTTTCAATAATATAATGTATCGGCAAATTGATGGTATATCCATGGGCAGCCCTCTTGGTCCATCGTTAGCCAACATTTTCGTTGGATTTTTGGAAAACCAATTATTTTCCAAAGTGACCAAGCCGGCTTTCTACACACGTTACGTTGATGACACTTTTGCTTGTTTTCCCTCACGGAGTGATGCTGAAGAGTTTCTTCGTCTTCTTTGTGACTTGCATCCATCGTTGCAATTCACTATGGAGGTCGAGGATTGTGGTTCCTTACCATTCCTCGATGTTTTAGTGTCTAAATCTGGTTTATCATTTGAAACCTGTGTGTATAGAAAACCAACATTTACAGGCCTTTATCTAAATTGGTTTTCCTTCGCCCCAAGAGCAAGAAAAATAAATCTTATTGGTACTCTCACTCATCGAGCACTTATGATTTGTTCACCAACACGACTCGATGCAGAACTTGGTGAAATTACTAATATTTTTCTAGCTAATGGATATCCCATCAATACTATAAAAGGCACCATTGCACGTAAAGTTGCTTTATTTAATGGTGGTAAATTTATTGGCTCGTCACGTTGCCCTATTTATTTGAAACTCCCATGGTTGGTTTCTGACGGCCTTGACATTGTTAAAAGGATTTCTTCTTCTACTCAACGTTGTTTTCCGGCAACCATGTTGAGGGTAGTTTACACGACTCAAACCTTTTTCTCTTCTTTTCGTAAGGATGTTTTGCCAGCCATTCAAAAGAATTCTGTAGTTTATAAATTCATGTGTCAGTGTGGAGCTGACTACGTTGGCAAGACATCCCAAAGATTAGAATTTAGAATATCCCAACACATACCACGTGATATTCGCCTACACAAGGTTTCGAGATCATCCGGGAACTTCCAGGCACAGGAATCAGCCATCGGCAATCACCTCGTTAGTACAAATAGTTGTTCTGACAAGTATTCCGATGGGTGGTTTTCTGTTTTACACAGTGCCAGGTCGAACTACCATCTCAATATTATTGAGGCGTTAGTCATTAACAACTCTCGACCTAGCCTGTGTAGACAAAAGATTTTGAAACATCAGTTGGAGATCTTTAATGATTCAAAGCCACCATAACGTTGAGAGATTTACCCTTTTTTTCTTTTTTTTTTTTTCTCCTCTCAATCGTTTCCTCCAACTAAATAAGTTTTTTCCCCTCATATCTCATTCGACTTTTAGTTTTTAATTTACCATTCTGACGTTTCCTCTCAGAGGGTCAGACGATAAGGCCTTAAGGTAATTTTAACAATTTTCCTTTTATTTTTTTTTCCACTCGTCTGTTTCATTAATTTTAATAATGCTTCCTCTAAAATTAATCCTACGATTCTGTTGTACACGAAATTTACTTACATATATATATATATATATATATATATATATATATATATAAAAATATTAAATTATTTATAACCTACAGACACTATCGTTTCAAGCTTATTGCTCTCATCAGTACATATATATATATATATATATATATATATATATATATATATATATATATATATATATATATATATTTATATATCTGGTTGAACAGGAGTGCCAACTTCTGTTTATTCCTTTTGTGATCCAATCTTTCCATTCATCGAACGATAGATCTTGTATTATTAACCAAGGAGTGTAAGAAATCTCCATATTTGACGCAAACGTTTTCGACCATCATTGGTCATCTTCAGGCGGATGATTGATCAATGCAAAATATAATTGGTGAATTTATTTAAGAACACGTTTCCATGTGATTAAAAACATTCAAAACATTCATTGAACAGCATTTCAACACGCCTTCGCACCCCTCATAAATCATATATATATATATATATATATATATGAGAAAGGAAGGATGAGAGTAATTCGACGTAATGGGAAATGAAAAAGGAAAAACCAAAAGATATTTTTTACATATCAACGTTTCGTCTGTATTGTAAGACTTCCTCAGGATGATAATTTTCGACTACTTCTTTCATACTCTTACCCACCCACCCGCCTATTTTCAAATTATCTTCATTTCTTCAAATCTTTTTCTAAAACTATGATACCACCTACATACCAAAGACACAGAGTTCCCCCTTCCTTATGTTGATGAATAAAGTTGAATTTTGCCTAAAAGTTGTAGTTTTATTAGATAGACCCAAGACTAATTGAGTGATGTGTTATCTCCATAAGCCTGAGAGAAATTCCTGAATAAACAAACAAACAAACAAACAGAAACTACAACTTGGCATTACTAACTGAACTAATAAGAAGAATCATTTTTTATTAGTATCATTTTATTTCCATTTTTTAAGGAATCATTTTATTTCCATTTTTTAAGGAATCATTTTATTTCTATTTTTTAAGGAATCATTTTATTTCCATTTTTTAAGGAATCATTTTATTTCCATTTTTTAAGGAATCATTTTATTTCCATTTTTTAAGGAATCATTTTATTTCCATTTTTTAAGAATCATTTTATTTCCAATTTTTTAAGGAATCATTTTATTTCCATTTTTTAAGAATCATTTTATTTCCAATTTTTTAAGAATCATTTTATTTCCACTTTTTAAGGAATTATTTTATTTCTATTTCTTTAAGGAATTATTTTATTTCCATTTTTTAAGGAATCATTTTATTTCTATTTTTTAAGAATCATTTTATTTCCATTTTTTAAAGAATCATTTTATTTCCATTTTTTAAGGAATCATTTTATTTCTATTTTTTAAAGAATAATTTTATTTCCATTTTTTAAGGAATCATTTTATTTCCATTTTTAAAGGAATAATTTGGCTCCTGGAAGCAATTCCCAACGGACTTCATAAAAACTCTTCTATAAGACTTTCGCATTCTAATGACTGGTTTATTTTTGGTATTTTTAATTTCTATTTTGCATTGTTTTAAGGAATAATTTTATTTCTATTTCTTTAAGGAATCATTTTATTTCCATTTTTTAAGAATCATTTTATTTCCAATTTTTTAAGGAATCATTTTATTTCCAATTTTTTAAGGAATCATTTTATTTCCATTTTTTAAAGAATCATTTTATTTCCATTTTTTAAGGAATCATTTTATTTTCATTTTTTAAGGAATCATTTTATTTCCATTTTTTAAGGAATCATTTTATTTTCATTTTTTTAAGGAATCATTTTATTTCCATTTTTTAAGGAATCATTTTATTTTCATTTTTTTAAGGAATCATTTTATTTCCATTTTTTAAGAAATCATTTTATTTCCATTTTTTAAGGAATCATTTTATTTCCATTTTTTAAGGAATCATTTTATTTCCATTTTTTAAGAATCATTTTATTTCCATTTTTTAAGAAATCATTTTATTTCCATTTTTTAAGGAATCATTTTATTTCCATTTTTTAAGGAATCATTTTATTTCCATTTTTTAAGGAATCATTTTATTTCCAATTTTTTAAGGAATCATTTTATTTCCATTTTTTAAGGAATCATTTTATTTCCATTTTTTAAGAAATCATTTTATTTCCATTTTTTAAGAATCATTTTATTTCCATTTTTTAAGGAATCATTTTATTTCCATTTTTTAAGGAATCATTTTATTTCCATTTTTTAAGAATCATTTTATTTCCATTTTTTAAGGAATCATTTTATTTCCATTTTTTAAGGAATCATTTTATTTCCATTTTTTAAGGAATCATTTTATTTCCATTTTTTAAGAAATCATTTTATTTCCATTTTTTAAGGAATCATTTTATTTCCATTTTTTAAGGAATCATTTTATTTCCATTTTTTAAGAAATCATTTTATTTCCATTTTTTAAGGAATCATTTTATTTCCATTTTTTAAGAATCATTTTATTTCCATTTTTTAAGAAATCATTTTATTTCCATTTTTTAAGAAATCATTTTATTTCCATTTTTTAAGAAATCATTTTATTTCCATTTTTTAAGGAATCATTTTATTTCCATTTTTTAAGAAATCATTTTATTTCCATTTTTTAAGGAATCATTTTATTTCCATTTTTTAAGAATCATTTTATTTCCAATTTTTTAAGGAATCATTTTATTTCCAATTTTTTAAGGAATCATTTTATTTCCATTTTTTAAGGAATCATTTTATTTCCATTTTTTAAGGAATCATTTTATTTCCATTTTTTAAGAATCATTTTATTTCCATTTTTTAAGAAATCATTTTATTTCCATTTTTTAAGGAATCATTTTATTTCCATTTTTTAAGGAATCATTTTATTTCCATTTTTTAAGGAATCATTTTATTTCCAATTTTTTAAGGAATCATTTTATTTCCATTTTTTAAGGAATCATTTTATTTCCATTTTTTAAGGAATCATTTTATTTCCATTTTTTAAGGAATCATTTTATTTCCATTTTTTAAGAATCATTTTATTTCCATTTTTTAAGAAATCATTTTATTTCCATTTTTTAAGGAATCATTTTATTTCCATTTTTTAAGAATCATTTTATTTCCAATTTTTTAAGGAATCATTTTATTTCCAATTTTTTAAGGAATCATTTTATTTCCATTTTTTAAGGAATCATTTTATTTCCATTTTTTAAGAATCATTTTATTTCCATTTTTTAAGGAATCATTTTATTTTCATTTTTTAAGGAATCATTTTATTTTCATTTTTTTAAGGAATCATTTTATTTCCATTTTTTAAGGAATCATTTTATTTTCATTTTTTTAAGGATTCATTTTATTTCCATTTTTTAAGAATCATTTTATTTCCATTTTTTAAGAAATCATTTTATTTTCATTTTTTAAGAAATCATTTTATTTTCATTTTTTAAGGAATCATTTTATTTTTATTTCTTTAAGGAATCATTTGGCCCCTGGAAGCAATTCCCACTGGACTTCAATATATAAGCAAAATCCTTCCAATGACTTACGCTACAGAAGCCATGAGATGTATTATGAGTCGGGGTAAGTACAACACATCTATATTATCGTTATCAGGGGGATCAGAAACACGGAGCTACAATATTTTTGATAAGTATTTTGAAAATCGTATTACTTTTGTTTTTACAATTCATGTGTGCCTTTTCACTTTAATATGGCACAAAACTATGTCCAATGATGAGGCCCCAAATTTGGGAGTTTTGCTGAGTGTGGTGTCATGGCTTAATTGCCAATACTCCCAGGTCCATTCTAAACCGGAGTTGTAGTGTTAGAAGCAGCAGTAGTAGCATCGAATGTTGTTTTTTAAGTATCAACTCCCCATTGGACAAAAGCTCAAATCAGCAGTTTCTTTCAACCAATCACAGCGCAAGAGATATTCACTCTCGAATTTTTGTGTGTAATATAAAAACCCAAACACAGCGTTTTTCTTCCTCTCTTTTCTGTTCTTCTTCCAGACCGACACACTTGCGCTCGTCACAATCTAGCCTGGACCCTTTGGGGCAAAAGGCCTTCGGCAAGCAACCCACATTGACGAGAAACATTTACGAACCACTGCATGCTGTCAACAGCACATACAAGCTGCTCACCGGACACACGTACACACAATTTCATTCATACGCTCTCTTACTGGCAAAACCGGGACATTAATATATACACACATCTACAGGCCTATTCCATTTATACACACTGTAAACTCACACGGTGACAGCCGAAATGAACATGTGTACTAAATTTCCCCTTACAAGACACAACAACTTCTTTCACCTAGAACGTTCTCGGACACATTGGACTTTCATTTGTCACAAACTCTTTATCTTTCATTGTCTCAAAAAGTTGTCAATAAAAAATGATTATTTTTATATGGATAGACTTTGTCATTCTTTTATTTGACAATGTCCTTTTTTCAACATTGGTGACCCCCCAAGTGTCGTCTCTTAAAGAATAGTATCTGTCAGCTCCCATTGATAGGTTAGATAGAATATATTGGTTACAGGCTGAAACGAACAGAGACGAGACAAGAGTTACCTAAGGACGAAGGCTTTAATTAACAACAAAAATGGCCGGTTATCTTCTACTGAAGAGTTCCCAGACAAGGGCAGGTAATACATAAATAAAAACGAGATCAGTTCATTCAGAGATTTCAAGGGGGCGGGAGGTAATAAGATTATCAAGTAAGGATATTACATTCTCCCTAAAGTTTAGAGTTTTAATTTTGCTAAAAAGGAGTTAATATTTTTCATTTTACTAAAAAGGAGTTAATATTTTTAATTTTACTAAAAAGGAGTTAATATTTTTCATTTTACTAAAATGGAGTTAATATTTTTCATTTTACTAAAAAGGAGTTAATATTTTTAATTTTACTAAAAAGGAGTTAATATTTTTAATTTTACTAAAAAGGAGTTAATATTTTTCATTTTACTAAAAAGGAGTTAATATTTTTCATTTTACTAAAATGGAGTTAATATTTTTCATTTTACTAAAAAGGAGTTAATATTTTTAATTTTACTAAAAAGCAGTTAATATTTTTAATTTTACTAAAAAGGAGTTAATATTTTTCATTTTACTAAAAAGGAGTTAATATTTTTCATTTTACTAAAATGGAGTTAATATTTTTAATTTTACTAAAATGGAGTTAATATTTTTAATTTTACTAAAAAGGAGTTAATATTTTTAATTTTACTAAAATGGAGTTAATATTTTTAATTTTACTAAAATGGAGTTAATATTTTTAATTTTACTAAAATGGAGTTAATATTTTTAATTTTACTAAAAAGGAGTTAATATTTTTAATTTTACTAAAATGGAGTTAATATTTTTAATTTTACTAAAATGGAGTTAATATTTTTAATTTTACTAAAATGGAGTTAATATTTTTAATTTTACTAAAAAGGAGTTAATATTTTTAATTTTACTAATTAGTTTTAAAGTTCACTATATTGAGTTGGTTTGCGACGCTCCCATGTAGAACGTCTCAGTACATCAGGTGTCTCTGGGACTGATGTAAAATGTTCAGTATCGGCTGATGGATGGAGACTTTCGCTGTCCATTAGGTCTGCTTCCGCAAGGTCGTTTTCATCAATTTCCGTGATGTTATCGTCACCTACATGCTGTTCTTTTGTTATTGTATTCAGCTAAATCCCATCCATTCACTGTGGAGTTCCCCAGATGCCAGAGAGTTTTCTACTCCAATAGCTTCTTTCTTTGGAACTCTCTCGCTGCTCCCCGTTTTCTCCGACTGTTCCGACATGCAGAAATTTAAAACTAATGTGAACAAGCATCTCGCTGAACAGCTCCCAATCTAGGATGACCCCCAAAACTTTCACCCTAATTCTCAGTAGCCGATTGTCGGGTTGGTCAAATGTACTTACGTCGAGGGGACACCAGAGCAGCAAGTTCATTGGAGCACATTCCATTGAAGTACTTGTAAAACAAGCACAACGATGCAACATTGCGGCGATGGGACAGGGGCTGGAGCTTGGTTGATAGTGAGGGACCTATTAAGTTGGCGACTCTTTTTTGGACTTTGTCTAAGAGGGAGCGACTAGTGGATGATGCACTAGCAAAGATGTGACACCAATACTGCATGCATGGGAGGATGGTGGCTTTGTAGAGATATAGGATAATGTCAGGTGTGAGAAGTTTTCTAGCACGGTAGAGGGAGCTCACTTTTTTTGCAGCAGCCTTGGCAATGTCTCGTATGTATTTGTTCCGATTCATGTTACCTGTGAATGTTAGGCCGAGGAGTTTGAACGTTGGACTCTCAGGTAGGGTGTTATTAACCACAGCAAAACCACAAGTAAATTAAAAATAATTAACTTTGCATTCTTTTTCTGCTGTTCATGTTCAAAACAAAGTCTAATAAATATTTTATTTCTCATTTTTTCTTGCAGGATGGGACATGTCGTACTTTCCTGTTTACCGGGGCTACATAGTCACGCTTGGTTGGTGTTTCGGGATTCTGATACTTGCAGCGATATGTTTGCGAGTCCGATTATGAATTAATTATAACTTCATCTTCAATTATGTTTTACAATTTTTGAGATGACGATTGATAATTCATATTACTGGGATTATTTGGACTACTGTTCTCATCTTGGATTTTATTCTCACAACGTTTCGGCCGATGTAAAATCCGACTTTCTTCAGGTGCATCTTGCTGAACTCGGACCTGTGAACTCATGCTGCAACGGATGAAAGGGCAAAGTAATAATAAGTTCTAAGTGACAGTCTTCTGGAGGTTGAAGGTTCAATCCTCAGTGCAGGCGATATTAAGAATATAATTAAGAATTACTTTAGACTTCTATCCAGTCATGGCTGACAGAACAAGAGCAAGCTACCCCTCGTAGATTAAATTTGGTCTGAAATTCCGTACAGATTCCGGAGTTTTGCATAAAAGTTCCCGAGTTTTGACAAGATGGTTGGAGGTTACAATGGACGAAACGTTGTGAATATAGCATCTAAGATGAGAACAGTGGTCTGAATAATCCAAATAATTCAAATTCGTAATACAAATGTGAAGACCAAGGAATCACTTAGTCATTAAACGGATTTTATTTTGTTTTCACAAAATGAAAAAAAAATATATCTTCATTTTCCATAGCAACCAACAAAAAAATCACTCAGTCATGTGACTAATTCTTTAGTCATGTGACTAATAATATCCTGACTTTACACAAGAAAAAAAAGTGGCAAACAGATACAAATTATTTTTATTTATTTATTTTTTTAAATCTACAGAAACTTCATTATGAACATTTGAGAGTGTGGAAAAACCCTAAATTATAACCAGTTTCGTTAATGGAAAGTTATTTTAATACGATATAAATTGTTTCAAAATTTTTAATCTTTTGATTGGAAAGGTCGGGAAATAAAGGGAAAAATAAAGAACTGGCTTTCCAAACTCACCTTTTATATGTATATATATATATATATATATATATATATAGGTCAGGTTCATATTATATTCCAATAACCATGTTTTTATTTTATTATTTTTATTTTTATTTTTTCACATTTCCAAAAAACATAACATTCCTGTGAGATATATTTTTAACGGCCCGTTTCATTTGTCTTGTGCCAAACAACATTTTTTATGTTAATATCGTCTCTGCAACCATTACAAAATCATCAGAAAAATTCACAAAGAGTAAAAAGTTCTTGGATTAAAGTGTCTTGAAAAAACCTACACTATACAGTGGTTCATTTTTGGGTGAAACCAAACAAAAAACAAAAAAAAGAGCAAACTCACATGTGGGGGAACCCACTAATACGCCATTTTGAATTTTTTATATATATATAGTAAGTAGTAAGTTATAACAATATATTTATGCCAATTAAGCTACACAGAGGCTTCCGTGTGAGAAGCCCAACGATTGGCTACGAGAATAACAAATAATCTGATTGGTTAACTAAATAGACTAAACACCACGTGCATATATAAAAACACCCGGCAAAACAAACTCCATGCATTTTAGCCTGGCGATTCCCCACGGGGATGAAACGCGGAAGCCTCTGTGTAGCTTAATTGCGATAGATATATTTTCATAACTTACTACCTAGCTATACTCACATATTGAGCACTGTTGAAGTAAATACTGAAAATTGATACATAAAAGATTATATCCCCTTATAACATTTTATGTGGATACATGAAATAATATATATATCACTTAGGAAAGTGAGACAATCGAAATAATAGTAAGCAAAATAACAACGAACGCTACAATAACCAATAAAAATACTTACATAAAAATACATTAAATATTTAGGTGATGAAAATCATACATATTTCTAGACGGAGCGTCTTGGCTCAGTGGTAGAACGCTGGACTACAGACATCAATATCGAAGGTTCGATCTCTGTCTAAGTTAGCCATGATGATGACGGCTGTGAGCCAGAAACACGTGTCCATGGATTACTTTTATGTACGTATAAAATAAATAATAATAATAATAATATATATATATATATATATATATATATATATGTATGTGTGTGTGTGTATGCATACAATATTATGCTAAATATTTTTTACGTTTTAATCCACATGGACATGTGTTTCATCCTTTTCCGGGAACTATAAGTGTGGAGGATGATTGTTTTGCGGGTCGCACAATTCGAACCTCAGACCCAAGTAACTTTTTCACTTTAAAGTCTGAACCCCTATATCGATGCAGCTAACCCAACAACCAATGGAAAGAAAAGAATTAAAGTCTATTTATCTTTACAAGCGGACATATCTAGCAGTCTGTCATAACAGTGTTCAACAATCAGACTCAACATCGAATGATGCATTAACTTCTCTTATCCTTCTCTTTCTTTTCCTCTGCAACTACACGTTAAATAATATTACTGCGGGTTAAGGTAACATAACCCTTTTAGTTATAATATTATGCTCCGATGAGTTGGCTACTCTGGTGCCCTCTCGACGTAAATTCACTAGACTAACTCGACATTCTACTAAATCTCATTCATTCACTGTGGAGGTCCCCAGATTCCGGAGAGCATTCTACTCAAATAGCTTCTTTCCTCGTGCTGCTGGCCTCTGGAACTCCCTCCCTGCCCCCTGTTTCCCCGACAGTACTGGCATGCAGAAATTTAAAACTAATGTAAACAGACATCTCGCTGCTCAGATCCCAATTTAAGCTGAACCACC
>OY744532.1:106914582-106994582 GCA_963556195.1 Sepiola atlantica | reverse complement strand
GACTTGGTTTAAAAAAAAAAAAAAAAGATTTAGATTAGAATTTAAAATTTAACGACAAAAAAAAAAAGGAAAGATTCTAAAAAGTAAAAACAAACAAACATAAAAAGTTTAATAAAGTAAATAGATGAATAAATAAATTAGATAAAAAGTAGATAAATAAAATATTAATAAAAAAAAAAGTAAAATAATAAAATAAATTAATAATAATTAAAAAAAAAAAAAAAAAATAAAAAAAAAAAGTTTATTTTATTTTTGAATCTGGTTTGGTATTTAAATTTAACCGGTATTTTCTGCGAGACTATATCTTACAGCCACCTTCATATGCACGCTTGAAATTGAGTTGAACACGTTTCTGAAGAAGGGAAGAGTTCCCGAAAATTAAAAAAAATATATTATATCATACGGAATCTCCACCAGACCATCTTGGTACAGGTATTACATAACATTGTAACATTGTGTAGATAGACAGATATATGTGTGTTTGAAAGGGGAAAAAAAACAAAAACAAAAAACATAATAAATATATATATATATGTGTATGTACATATTGTATTAAGGTTGAAACTAATTCATTTGTTCAACCATTATATGTCTTATTTGCTCCAACTTGTGTCTATCCGTCACACCTCTGCATTGTATTGCCTTCTAAATATTACATTTCTATATATATATATATATATATATATATATATATATATATATATATATATATATATATTGGTACAGAAAAATTAGTACAACATTCGTACCGTCGGTTTCAAGCTCGGAAAGTCTCAGCCATCCGACTCTCTTCAGCTTCTGAATAAATAAATAAATATTATGCTCTTAATTTTTAACTTTAATTCTTAATTAATCGAGCACTCTGCTGGGATTTTTCCTACTATATTACAAAGAAGTTATATATATATATATATATATATATATATATATATATATATATATATATATATATATATATATATATATATATATATATACGGGCGCATATTCATTTTGTAATAAAATAACAATTAGATGTACTATAGGGACCTCCAATTGCATGTGAAGAACGGTGACGTCACTATTTCATGTGTACGTTAAGAAGTCATACATTCGTTTTGCTTTACCGATTGCAAAAAAAACTCTCTCAAATAAAGTTATACTTGTTTTAAAGTAAAATAGTTTAGTTAAAGGTTACATTATCAAATTCTGAAAGAAACCCTTCTTCATTGTCCGATGAAACTACGAAATTTTCTTGTTTTACGACACACGGGGTAGTGTTTACTAAACATCGTGTGAGACATGGCAAGATATTATCTATGTACGGATGAACAGAAGTGAAACAAATTACTTTACTACTATGGTGTAAACAAAATTAACGGTTTGTTTTAACACATCCAATAAATGTCAACAATCGTGCTAAAATGTATTGTTGACATTTATTGGGTGTGTTTCTAATAGAAAAACGGTCCAGTTCGCAGTTTTTGTGCGCTATCGATTGGCCGGGTGTCATGTTTACATTTAAAATATTACTGCAAGTAACGATTTATCTATTTTGTTTTGTTAGCATTTGACTTAAATTTGGGTTAAATTTTATATAATAAAAATTAAACTAAAAATGAAAATGGAGAAAGTATTGTAGTTTGTTAATGATTAAAAATATTCGTCAATTGAATAATAAAAATTCAAAGTAAAAATAAGTTTATATTTCGAAATGGATAAACATTTTAATTTGAAAAAAGAAAAATGATAAAAAGTATTATAAATATATAATAATAATAATAATAATTACTTTTGTCAACGTTTTTTCTTATTAGTGTTACTGTTTACAAATTAGCGTGCGGCGTGCACCAATTTTACTCTTCAAATGTATGCGCATGCGCGTGGGACAATTTCACTTTAAAAATTGACGTGTTAATTATGGCTAGTATTGCGTTCCATAGTTGCGGCAAAATCAGTTAGTGCAAAAAAATTTTCTTACTTCTAGCAAATGAAGTAGTTTTTTCCAAGTACATAATATGACATCCGCCACAACTTTTGTCTTTTACGATTCATAATACTTCGGGCTATATTATATTAAAATATTTTGAAAAATTTCGAACACGAATATGTTCAAAAATGATGTTTAAAACCGATAAACTCGATCAATACGATCAAATGAATAAATGTCTCTGAAAATAAAAATTATTTCGTAAAACTTTTTTTTTTTTTGCATTTCAATAAATCACAGTATATTTTATTGAGAAAAGGTAAAAAAAAATTCAAAACATAATAATATTGCTTTTATTTCCACTTTTTATTTGTGCATTCACGGACCAGTTTACTAAAACAGTTTACGTAAAATTTAATAAAATTAATCCAATGTGTTTTTTAAAAGAGTTTAGTTTTATATAAGAAAAAAAAATCGCCGGATGACAATATATTTCGTTCAATATTTCATAAAATGAAACAGGGGGGGGGGGGAATCACGTAAAAAAAATATTTTCCCTAATATATTTTAGGAAAACAGCATTTTAAAGATAAATTAGTCCTATAATGAATAAGTATTGAAAATTTCGTAAAGATCTGGCCATAACTTGATTTATGCGAGATTTATTAAAAATGTGCCTATCACAGCGCACATAAATGCTTATACATAAGAACGTTAGTTTATCACGTAAAAAAAAGTACACAACATTTTAACTTCACATTTTCATGAGTTTCGTATGCTGGAAAAAATTCTAAAAAATCATCAGCAGTTTATTTAATGTATCCTCTTTTGAATGGTAAAAAAGTTTTGTTGATAATCTTAATCTAAATTAAAGTAACATCGTGTTATATATAGGGGGGGGGGTAAATAGTTCACAACCAATTGGAGGTCCCTAATGTACTATAAAAAATATTACAATTCTTCCTAAAATATAAAATACATTAATTGTGTGTGTTTTTGTGCCTATCATGTTTATTAAATTTAAAAGCAAGGGAAGGAACTTTTGAAATATTAAAATAAACCTTAAGAGTTATTTCCCTTAGATCATTAAGCGTAAATAACTTAATCGTGGCGGCGTTTAAGTTAAAAATGTAAGGGAGATAACTTCTCTCGATTTTATTCTTGTATTTTTAAACATATTTTTCATCCCTAAAAAACTTTTTATTTACAAAATCAATTAATTTTTATTTTTTAATCATAATTGACAAACAAAAACCTGGTAACGAAATAATATATATTTTTTTAATGTTAAGCAACAATGTTTACGAATGTTTACGAATAAAAGTCTGAGAGACAATATTCATTAATTAATAGTTTCCACATATATGTTTCGTTCTCATGTTTTTTGTTCGTTAATTAACATTGTTTTTTATAAATAAAAGGGCCAACCTTTACTCGAAGGTTAACCATAGTGTATCATATTCCATAAAAAATTAAATTTTTTTTTAGATTTTAGAGGGGGCATCACTTTTCTTATATAAATCTAACGTAAATTGACCACCCACTTTTTGGCCAAGTTCAGGGTAAGAAAGCTGATAGCAGTGTCTAAAATTTATATTTTTGGAAATTTTTTTTCAAGACCAGTTGCCTTGTCTGCCCACATTGCTCGCCACGCCAAAGATACTCCAGCAGCTATGATCGAGTGTACACTATCTTGGACAGGGTTTGCAGTGGGGGCTGGCTCCCGAGGAAATTCCTCTGTCGAGATATTTTCAAAATATTAATGCTAGCGATTGACGACTTTGTTCTTGTCAACGATCAGCCTACCATGCTCGTCGTTTGTGCCAAGGAATTGCTCGCTATCCTGCGATCTCTGGTGGCGCATCTTTAGGAGACGATAAAGATCACATTCGATTTCGCATGTGTCCGATTTCGCTGTAATGATTTGCTTTTTTCGCCTCACGTTTGGCTGCTCTGTATGCGTGCTAATTTAACAGAAGCGGCCCACATCGATCGAAGAGATACAGAAACTCTGTGGGACGGTCATCATGGAGCCCATACGGCAACTAATGCGCAAGGATGTCCCATGGATATGGTTGCAAGCACGAGATACCGCATTCGCAGTCACTGAAGCACCCGTACTCACTTACTACGATCCGAAAATGGCCCTCACAATACAGTGTGACGTCAGCTCAGAAGGACTTGGTGCAGCAAGAAATTTGTGTAGTATTTCTCCTTGATACGCGCTTTCTCTTTTACAGTCAGAGTCCACAGCCATGGCATTTTGTCTATCCGACGACGTCTAGGGTTTGTTGAACCGAGTTCAACCAGTGTCGCTTCTTTGATGGAGACTCTTGCATCACTACATATGTCCTCAATATTGGTGACCGCAGGTAGCGTGATTCTTCCAGCGATGCCACGTTCTTAGATATTGTGTTTCAGCGCTAAATCATCCCTAAAGGGTTGATATGCCGCAATACAGACACAATAAACCAATTAATGAATCTGTTGTATCCAGCACACTCCGACAAATTAACAGTTGGATGTTTATTTCCTTCCCATCGCAGGAAGATGTGGCACAATACCGGGAAGGTGAGAGACAGGAAAAGCCAGATCGGCAATAAACCACCTTCTTCTGAAAAAGAGAAAGTAATGCTTGGGAGTGTACATCTCCTAGAACCGAGCCGGACCATACCTCACCCAGACAGAGCAAGGCCAGCTTATTCCAGCGTGGGCCCATCCTCCGTCGGATTGACTGTCGAGATCATATCCTCAACTGGTATAACACTAAACAATACACGAAAGGTAACATTTGAACTATATGTGATTAAGGCTAAAAACAATCTAAGATTGTTACGTTCTACACATTCTACACATCCAGTTGACACTTCAAACAATGGATACTTAACCGGAAGTAATCAGTTCGACAGACCAAGCGTATATGAGAGAAATTGACATAATTCAGTCTCACGTAACACATGCCCATCTCTCTGCGACCATTTCTACTGTTAGACAAAAAGAGCAAGGCATCAGTAGGAGTAGCAACTGGCCGGACACTATATGAAAAGGTGCATCTTACACACTAGCCTCACGTCTAGAACCCAGTGATATTAGGACCGCAACCCGGCTTACGGGCGCTGATGAAAATCCAGGAGGAGGGCCACATTAAGATCCGTTGTCCTCTAGTCATTTCTACCTTTGCGTCTGTGATAAACAAGGACGTGCCAAGCAAATCAATAGAACGGAGATGACAACGTATCTTCTGTAAGATAATGAAGAGTGGCAAAAATAAATCGCGGACGAGTCCATTGTTGGTGGGACGTCGAAAAAGAAAGAAAGCGACTTGATAACTCTTAAAAAGGAGAAGGTTCCGCAGTACAAAGGAGACTTGAAAGTCGGCGGTTTGAGAACAGCGAAGAGCCGGAGCGCTTGGTGATCGGAGTATCGAAGTACCGGAAGAATCAGAGTTTACCGATGTTTATGGGACCGATGAAGCTTTATTGGCTATGCTACCCAAGCCCGTCTTGCTGTTAGGCTTTCGTGTCCGATGACTAAAAATGCGACTGATAAGCAAGTTGGTACTATGAAGGAATCCCCTGACTTGTATTTCATCAAACAGACAATTGGAACTGTTTGTGGAACAATTGTTTCAGTTCACGCTCGGATAGACAATGCAGAGCAAATTGCTTTCCAATCGGATGTATATATGAACGAGTTTCTAGCGGAAACCAAGTGTGTGACCTCAACAAGAAAAAGACTTTCATGAGACAAAGGTATGTTAAAAGATTTTTATATGTGTGTGCGTAGCCGGCGTAAACAATCCGGTGATGGCAAATAAAGAAAACCAAAGTTTTTCCATATGCGTTCTGTTCTTTGTCATTCTTGTTGGATCTTATAGGGTACTCCGAAAGAATGGGTAATGCAACACATGTGCAACCACCAACCCTTTGTGTGTTCTGAACCAAACTTTCTGCTCTGGGTGTCGTGAGTAAAATATTGATTTACTCCTCTCCAGGAGTTAGGCACAAGGCCAGTTTTTATCTTACTCCCACAAGTAAGATGGGACCCAAGGTCGGGTCGGGAAAGTGGGGTTTAAAAATTGCCTGGGCAGCCCCGTCGGCATTCCCCGGTAGGGGCGCCTCAGGCAGTAAGCATTAAACTTACTCCTCCCCAAAGAGGGGAGGCGAAACCTGGGAGGGTGGACCTCCTAGAAGTGCACAGGACAGACCCATAGACCGGCGTAAATCAAGCCCCTAAGGCCAAGACAATACCAGTCTATGGGGTGCGGTATCCATCGGAACAGATACTACACTTTGATCTTAGCCAAAAGGCCAAGATGAATAGCTAAGGCAAACAAGAGAGACTTTATGCAGATGAGACAATCGTGAGGCACGATCTTCGTAGGCTCTGTTCAAGAGTCCGTTTTTCCTAGCGACGGAAACAACAACAACAACAACAACAACAACAGCAGCAGCAACAACACTTACGATTATACCGTTGCTATGTTACCATAGTGATTATAGCAGCAACAGTAGTACAAGCTCTCCTGACACCTCGTCGACATAGCAGATAACAAATCATCATCATCATCATCATCATCATCATCATCATCATCATCATCATCATCATCATCATCATCATCATCATCATCATCATCATCATCATCATCATCATCATCATCATCACATCATCCTCCTCCTCCTCCTCCTCCTCCTCCAAGCGGGTCAACTTCGAGCAATTTCAATTAGGCAGACGACAAACAGATACATTTTCCTTAACAATCGTTTTCATGGCTACTAAACTTCAAACAATTAAACTATCCTTTTCAGGACAAAAAAAAAGTTTCCTATAAACTCGTCGTCATCATTTTTCTCTTTCTTGTTGGGAATCAACTTGAGTCGATTTTTACATGAGACTTTCGACCCTATATTCTTGTCTCGGTTGTTTTTATCACTCTTATTTATTTTGAGTTTGCGGGGCAAATAAGGATATCCACCCTACAACAAATCATCTATAATAACCAATTGTTCTTTTTGCATTAGATTGTTGAGAGTAGCAGCGCAGTGAATGTTGTATATATGCATCGACTCTTAAACATCTCCAATCAGCAGTTTCTTTCAGCCAATCAGAGAAGCAAAAATATTCGAGTGCTGAAAATAGTAGGATAAGCACTTGAACGTTTTTCTGTCTCTATTCCCTTTAGAGAGAGAAAACACTGCGTACGTCAGAATTCACCCGATACCCCTTTTTCAGCAATATTACTACTATTGACAGGTCTCTTTTTGTTCTGGTATTTTCGTCCCTACACGACGCACGTTGGTCCGTCCATAAAATCTAATTCCGACCACTTGCGAATGACCTTGACAGACGAAGGAGAGACTTTCATAGAGTTCTAAACACAATACCTGGTTAAGTACACACACGACGCTCAACGAACGCACATGTACACAAGTCCATAGATACATACTCTCTCAATAAATACGCCCTGCTAAACGAACGCATGTACACATAAATTTATACGCACACTCTCCCACAGCAAAACAAAGACACTCTAATATACAAACGCATTTACACACACGTAAACACATGCGGCGACAGCCGAAACAAACATGTGTACCCAATTTCTCCTTACACACAAAAACAACTTTTTCCCTCAGGAAGTTTCATTGAACACTTTGAACTCTCATTCTCCAGGAACCTAATTTTGTATTATCTTAACAAGTTGTTGAATATAATAAATACATTTGTATGGATAGACTATTGGAATTATTATTAAGCGCAGTGAATTCTAAGTGCCCTGTGATTGGATGAAAATCAGCCAATCACAGACCACTGCTTCAATCTCTGCAGAAAACCCAGGAGAGCGCCTATTTTGAAACTATCGGTCTCTTCTCTCTAGCCTTTGCTGCCGTCAACATCGTTTCTTCTCTGCTGAGGCAGGTGCGAGCGGGCACATGCTTTTTTAGCGTATATAATACGCACGAGGCCATAATGAATAGGCCCTCCGGTCTTTACAGCAGTCGGCTATCCCACACGTTGCCAGGGGTCCTATAGCCGATAAGATAGTAGCCACTGTCTTTTCACACCATGCCGGCTAATTCAGTCGAGCGTGTATGCAGTGCCCATTTGAGCGAAAGAAGTAATCTTGATGTTCTGAACTATTCTTCACAGCCTTGTCCCCAGAAGGAATCCTGTTACAAGACAACTGGCATCTTCAGTGAGTCCGCAAAGGCACTTCTTTTGCAAGCAACATTCTCTTTCTTTCTTCTCTTTTTTATCTATATAAATATCCTTTCGTTATCTACCCACGTTGTTTGTTATCTCTGTTCTTGTCTAGTCACGTTCATATGCCACCAACTTTTCTTCCAGCGGACTACAGTCTTCGTCCTTCATTCTAACGGGAAAATCCCAACAAGACATTGTAATTCTTTCTGTTGATAATGTCTTTTTCTTCGAGATTAATCAGAAAGTGTTGATATGTTTTAAATTCTTCAAGTTCAAACTTAATAAATGCTGACGCACGATATTTCACTATCGATTGATTATTTCGGTTCTGAGTCTACTCAATGAGAAGAAAAGGAAGCTCCGAACTTGTAAAGACCACTTATAACATGTCAGTTAGCAGAGAAAGTTGAGTAGTCGTCACGTCGCACGAGAAATTTGGTCAGTCACCATAGAAACGTACGATGGGGTGGGGTGGGGGTGGGGGGTCGAGAATGTTCGGTTTTAGTGATGCCATTATACGAACCTTCAATGAAATTTTATTTATACATTTCTATTTATTTTTGAAAGGAAAAAAAGAAGAAAAGATGGTTTCTGATTATGGAAACAACGGGTTCGCTACTGGAACTTTGTTACGCGGTATACTTTTCTTCGACAACATCAGTTTTAATACAGTTCTCTATAGCTCAACGGTATTAGACGAAGAAAAGAAGAAAGAGAAGAGAAAAGGAAGAAATGACGGAAGAATGAAGAGAATATCGGATGACAAAAAGCAAAAAAGAAGGGGAGTGATTACAATCTATACTATATTTATAGTATTTCTGTGTGTCTTTCTGACCGAGGATGCAATTGGAAATAAAGCTCTATACAAAGAGCAAATACTGTAACGTTTAAACTTGGGGTGTTTGATATTCTCACCCAGTTCATACAGTCAACACTCACACACGCAAACCAACCGTCTAGTGTCATTATAATTGTTGTTGTTGTCGATCCTCGCTGCAACGGTGTGTCCTGCTATCCTGCTGCTGGAACATGTCCGTCGTCCACCGCCCCAATACTCGCATACTACGCGTCACCAATATCACCATCGTTGTATTGGGCTGTAACAAAGATTCTCATACACAGCGAAAGATAAGGCAGACTCTCTCTTTTAAATTTGATTACTTTTATTTAGGCGTCAATTTTCTGTCGCTTTTAAAAATGTTTTACTAATGAAGAGAGAGATCAATTTACCACTTTTATCGTATTTAATTCCTAGCTATCTATGGTCCATTAAGTGATTAGCCATTCGAGGAGGGGGAGGAAGGAATTTTATCACGCCTGTATTCATTTAGAGAAATAAATTCCCCTTTTCATTTGCGGACTACATAAAGAAATACATCTGTTCAGCTTGCTTCCAAAAACCAGACTGGCAAAACTCAGTTGCCCACACAAGAACCCGTGACGTCACAGAACCTTTATGCGCAGGTACATTTTGACCCTTGACCTAGGGTCTCGTCAAACGTGATGGTCTTGTCAACGCTTGTGATCTCCGATTGTGAGAACAAGCTTTATTTTGTACTTGCTTGTACGAGTTCCCCCGAAATAAATCGCGCAAGCCAAACCAAACGATCCCCCACACATACGTCCACTTCAAGATGCGTCCGGCCTCACAGGGCCATTATCCAACAATACAACTTTTCTCGAATAACATTTTTTTGAATATTTCTTTAATATCAGGGAGTGACACTAATATCATTGGGTTTCCCACCGGGCATACATAAAAAGCAAAGACAACTTTATTTTATTTTATTTATACCTTGAATATTAAAAATTATAGAAGTTTAAAAATGAAAACAAATAACAATGAGAACATGGGATTTAAAGCTGTAAGTACACTGGGGTGTCGATTTCAATTCCGGGTACCACCGGGTACGTCAACTATTATAAGATATACGTTACATAAGCATATATTGGATATACGTTACATAAGCGTATGTTACATTATGGATGGACGTATATTGGATAACGGTTACATGGGCTAGTATAAATCTTTGAGTCGGTCGAACATTGCAGGGAAAAGTGAGACGGAAGCTTGCAAAAACAAACCAGTTCACAGGAAAATTAACAGGAAGAGGTGTACCTGTAGGGTTATGTTAAAGAACTTTTAGTAACGGTATCGTTACACATAGAGCAAAAAATCAAGATTATGCTCTAAGAATAAAAAGTGGATAAAGATATTAAGAAAAAAGAAACAAAGAAAGCTATCACAGTTACTCATTACGCTCTCTTTTTTCAAAGAAATTAAAAGAAAAAGAAAAAGAGAGAAAGATGGTTTGTGCAGTAAATCTGGTGAGACTTGTGTGTCACTCAGACTCCAGGGAATACTACCTGAGGTTTCTAGTAGGCCATCAGTTGTAATGGCCCAGTGTGTAAAATTATAAATCCGGGTGGAATTCGTCTCTATTCAAAACTTTCCGGAAAACTTGTTAAAATCAGACAAGAGGGAAAAGTGAGAATGCACGAACTGACAGTAATTAATGACGTCATCGGTTTTGATGAAGAGCCCGAGACGCCATTAATCTCGACTGAATTAATTCGATGACAATGCGTCGAGAAAGAGAGATACAGAGAGAGAGATAGAGAGAGAGAGATAGAGAGAGAGAGAGAGAGAGAAAGAGAGAGAGAAAGAGAGCGAGAGAAAGAGAGAGAGAGAGAGAGAGAAAGAGAGAAAGAGAGAGAGAGAGAGAGAAAGAGAGAGAGAGAGAGAGTAAGAGAGCGAGAGAGTAAGAGAGAGAGAGAAAGAGAGAGAGAAAGAGAGATAGATAGAGAGAGAGAGAGAGAGAGAGTAAGAGAGCGAGAGAGTAGGGGAGCGAGAGAAAGAGAGAGAGAGAGAAAGAGAGAGAGAAAGAGAGAAAGAGAGAGAGAGAAAGAGAGATACAGAGAGAGAGATACTGGAACTTTGCTACTTTTATCAGGTAACACCGTATTTAATACAACAACGTGTTTGCCACCAGATCTTTATCACGTAGTAGACTTTTCTACGACAACACCGTTTTCTATTACTGATCTCTCTCGCTCAATGACCTTAGACCTTCGAGTGCTAAAACGCATTTTGACAGCTTCTATTACACTGATCTTGTATGGATGGCAAAGCTCGCCGGTAAAACGTGTTCGATACGCATAAATACTCTTGTTCCCGCGTGTACTTGTTCTTTCTCACATCTAAGTTCTGCAAGCCATGCAGAGACTGGCCATTTTATGCTGGCGATAAGATAAGCCAAGACAATTCCCACCACTCAATTCAGGTTCTAACTCATCACATTGGCCACAATTTTTCATTTAAATAAAAATAAAATTTTCTATTTTAATTTTTTACACAAAATATTCCCTTTCTCTTTCAATTCAACACCGATCTTCTTTAAAATTATACCTTCGTGAAAAATTCGGCTACCTCTGAGTTGTGTGAAATTTTTACAACACGTATTAGACATCAGTTAATAAATATTCCCCAAATTCTAGTTTCTTTGGAATATCTTAAAGGGGTTTTAGGAGACATACAACCACCAATCTGAAAATTATTTTTTTTTAGATTTGCATTGAATTTGATTCGTAGTCATTAGACAATAATTAAACAAGATTCCCTGAATTTCTATTTTCTATTAATGCCTCTTAAGCTTAAGCCTTTAATTTGACCCGTAACGGGATTGGTATTCTCTTCGTTATTTATACATTTAATAATTAAAGAACACTACAAATATTACTTATATATAGTTTGAAAAAAAAGGTATAAATACTTATATAGGGTTCAGCAGGAGTTGCTTAGTTTATTCAATTCAATTACACGGTTAATAAATATACAGGGTGATTCATAAGTCACTTCACTTAGCTATTTAAAATGATTACCATATGAAGCACAAACATACTATGAACTTTTGATAATTGTTATCTTACTCTCTAATTACTGCCATTTGTTATTTTAAATTTGTTCGTTTATATATTTGTTTCTATATATATTTATTTCATAATCAATCAAATATGCTACAAAGAGTCGTAAATTCCTTGCAAAAAAGAATGGAGCTATGCATGCAGAACGAAGGTGGAAATTTTGAAAATTTGCTGTAATTTTAAACTCCCATAAATGGATTTGTTGAATAAACTTTCTGTTTTGTATTACCGTATTTTTTAACTTTAGAATTTCAAAAATAAATAGCTAAGTGACTTATGAATCACCCTGTACTTTTCAAAGTTAAGTTTTCAAATTTCACATAATAAAAAAACACCACAATCTTCTTTCCCATGACCTTCTTAGACTATACATAACAAAACGTCTCCTACAATTCTTTGTTTTAAACACATACTAAATAAACATTACGTACTATTTTCCACTTTTGGTTGTTACACATTTGTTTTTCGGTTATTTGTCTACATATTCATCGTAATAGCAATTAATTGCTTAAATGATACCAACGTCAAAATGGTTACGATTATTTATAAGTTTAATAATATTAAAAAACACTATATATTTTTTAATATATCTATAAGTATTAATTATATTAAAAAAAATCAAATCAAATATTAATATGGTGTTCAGAAGTTGGAGCGGGAGTTTCTTGGGTTCTTCCTTATTCTCGAGCAACGCCTGTGCCCGTGGCCTGCTAGTTCGAAATAGAATTTATGTACTCGAATTGACGTTTTGTTCCGGCCATTTTCTTTCATTTCGCTTTGCATTCTTTTTCTCATCTTATAGGAGAGTAGAAAGTGACTAACTTGGGTTTAATTTCGGAGTCTCGTAACTCTCGCTTCATTTATTTTGTCCTTTAGTCCTCACATTCCGTGAGCGATGTTTCTGACAAAGGGGGTGGGGGTGGGGGGAAAGAATTTCTGTTTTTTGGGTCGGAATCTATCCATTTAACACATATCGTTGGCTAGTTTTTTTGTTTTTTTTACCTTGAAGTAGTTTTATTTAGCTCCTTACATCAAGTGGTTTCATGCCTTGTCTGGAGCGATTTCTATTAAAAAAAAAATCTTAGGTTATCTGTAAAACATTACAATCTTCTTTCCCATGGCGATTAAACAAAGATGGTAATACAAAACTTGTCGGATAGCGAGACGACATCTTCGAGTGGTGGTCCGTCGAGCAAACTGACATCGAAATATAAAATTAATTCATTATCATTTAATGATGATATTTGTTGTACACTTTAAGACAGATAAGCTCACTTGATCTGCTTCTAATTGGATACATTAACTCTCTCTAGAATTCATTGATTCGTTCAAACCCTTTCCTTTCAGTGAAATCTAGGCCACTGATAAACAATGCTGTGACATAATGCATTGAGACCACGCGGTACTATTGCCTTGTGCCAGACTTGCTAGCAGGCACATCTGCATGTGAATATGGAGTAATGAGAACAGTGTCCTTTTAAATGTATTAATCGATCGGGGACTGATTGGTTGATAAAGTAAATAAACAAAAAGCAACAACTCAGTTCTGAATTTTGAATGTAAATAAAGGAAATCAGGAGATGCAAACAATCTGAAAGTCAGTTAATTTCCAATTGACCAATAGAGAGACACGGCAAATTCTTTCTATCTCCCCGACACATAGTACACGTGTTACATATCCGAGTCGGTGCACGGAGGTTGTTGATAAAACAGATGCACCTGGCGATTGTCAGTTGATAAGATAATTGTCGGATGACCAAAAAGTTATTTGAAAATAAGATAAAAAACTCACAACCAGACAAACACCTGCACAGGAAGAGGCAACATATGATCGATTGTCAAAAGATAGGTTTCTTCTGACAAAGAAAAGGATGCACCTGCAAGAATCACTTAAACAGTGATGTCAGAAGAAAAAGAGATGTCGGAAAGGTTAAAGATCATATTGCCAGGTGCGGTTGTGTCATGCCAGGAAAAGATGGACAGATTTTGGAAGTGTCAAATAAAGTTAAAGATGTCACCGAGTGCAATCTCAATGAGGTCATCCAGGTGGCGACAACATTGTTATATAATAACAACCGAAAATCAAAAGACAGTCAGTTGACGATCGAACCTCGGAGAGAATCAACTGTCTAGTTCCCTGTGCACAAAGCCTCTCCGACCACCACCCTCATCGTCACCGACAAATAAATATACTTATTATATTTTCCTAAGATACCTGTGTTGTCATTTTTATTAAGCCCCGCACAATACAACACAGTACCAGGTATCCAACTGCCATACAATAAACAAACTATTCGAAAAGAAAAAAGAAAAAAATTATTTAAACGTTATGTTGTACAGATCTATTAACAAAATATCCTCTACACCTTGGTGATGACATGTACGTCAACCGCTTCTATATCAGCACGTGACGTCAACGTTAGTTTGTGTGTTTTAGAAATCGATATGTTACCAGTTAGTTAATAAGTTGCGCTAAGAGTTAATATTATCACAGAATCTAAAGACACACTTAACATTTCTTTCGGTTCCACCCGAGGTTACTAGGGGAAATTATTGGTTATGCACATAAAATAACTGTAATAAGTATTCAGACATATCATTTAATCTTATAAGATAAAAGTGGCGCGAAACTGTTCTTTTCGGGAATTACCCGTCATGGGACGAGCATTCTTCTAATATATATACTTTACTTATTGAGACGTTATTTAACATGTATACAAATATGAGTGAAAACAATGGTGGAGCATAATTATTTCTCTTCTTACTTTACTTATTGAGACATTATTTAATATGTATACATATATTAGTGAGAACAATGGCGAAGCATAATTATAGGTTGTTCAATGCAAGGTGTACTCGGTAAAAAATATGTTTATTATTCTTTCCTTAAGCCAAGGCTTTTCAAAGATTAAAATCTTATCATCAGAGGAATTACAGTGGAAAAGCCAAAATTCAAAATTTGAAAAATATATTAAGTAATGGAAATAATAATACACATATTTTTTTACCGTGTACACCTTGCATTGAACAACCGAAGTTGAAATAAATTTGTCATTCGTACATGTTTATCTCTCTTCTCTCATCTATCTTTATAATTGCTCTATCTCGTATATTGAGCTTAAACCATTTCACTATAGGTTCTATTTACTAAAAGTATACTTTTAGTTTCATATTTATATATATATATATATATATATATATATATATATATATATATATATATATATATATATATATATATATATGGGAAGAGAAGGATGAAGGTAATCCGACGTGATGGTAAAATGAAAAAGGAAAACCAAAAACTGGATGTTTTTTATGTGTACATCAACGTTTCGTCTTTATTTATAAGACTTCATCAGGATGATGATATAGGGAAAAGATATCATGCAAGCACAGATACATGTAGGGTAGACATGTTGGGAAGAAAAATAAAATAAAATGAAAAATAAAGGCAGCGTCTTGCTGGACGTCCGTACTTGTTAGAGAATGAAAATGAGTGGGAGAAAAAAGGGGAAGGGTGGAGGGAGCAAGGACTACTGTGGCTGGCGATGAGAGAAAGAGGTGGGAGATGAGCAGGGGTAAAATGGATGGCAGAGAGAGATTGGAGGAAAGAGGGGGAGGGGGTGTTTGACCATCCACCAAAATCACAGCCCCCCCTCCCTCTCTACCCATCCCCATTTTCCCTGCATACACCCCCCACACACAAACATTCCAACTCACTCTTCCCCTTCAATCTCGACCACAGCCATCAGCTATTGTTTTATTACCTACTTAGTCTGGATTTCTTTTTTTTTCTATTTAACACTTCAAAGTTTTAATCTATTTACAAACCTACTCAAGCATAAATATCTGATCTTTATATAAAATACACACATGTGCACAAATTAATAGATACACAAGTATATATATAAACATATATATACATATATATATAAAATAAAAAATAGCAGCCACAAATATATACACAAATATGTATACACGGATATACACATATATACACATATATTCATTTTCCAGCATACATATCTGTTCAATATATAAAATACACACGTGCACACAAATTAATAGATATACAAGTACATACATAAACACATATATACATATGTATATATATACATATACATACATATATAAAAACAACATATATATACGCATATATCCGTACACATATATACTCATATATACACATATATACATTTTAAAACATAAATATCTGGTCTTAATATAAAATACACACGTGCACACAAATTAATAGATACACAAGTACACACATAAAATATATAAACACACATATATATTTACAGATATAAAAATATATAAACATAACAAACACAAATATATACGCATATATCTATATACAGATATACACATATACACACATATATACCATATACCGATGTTTATATAACATACCTACCCACACATATACATGAACATGTTCGTACAGTACAAATATAAATAGACACATCGGCATATAAATATGCCCATTAACTTACGCATACGTACACACGAGATAAATATAAAAATAGAAATATACAACTTTTACACCTGTATAAACATACCCATACATATAAGATATTAGTTCAAGTATCCATATCCATACATACGCATGTATCTACATCCAATTATACACATCCACGCATGTATACATATATACACACGCGTATATACACACAAATATATATACACATACATATAAATAGATAAACACACACACATACCAATACATGAACACATACACACATAAATACATACATATACCTCACTACATATGTATATATGTATAGATACCGTTATATATACATATATAACATACATAAACCATACATACATGTATATACATATACACCATTACCGATATATATATATATATATATATATATATATATAAGCTCCTCCTACTCCAACTATGTTTATTTTAATATAAAAGCTCTAATATATATTGAGCATTTTTGAAAAATAATGTTTTGTTCATTTAGTTAATATTTGAACTTAATTAATATATATAATATTAATATATATATATATATATATATATATATATATATATATATATATATATATATATATATATATATATATATATTCCTTACTTAAAATATATACTAAAAGACCTGATTGCAAGACGGGTAAAATGAATTCCCTAAACGGAACAGTTTTCCATCACTTTTATGTCAATTTACGAAGATAAAAATCAAGATATACTGATACTAAACCTTATGTCTAGAATCCTTATTTTAATTTTTATCCAAATTCATTACATGTTTTGTAATTCTAAAAAATAGCTAGAATTTAAGGCTTAAAGGGTCTTGAAAATAAATTTAAATTCAGATAATCTGGCTTCATTGGAGTCCAATGACTATGGATCGAAGTCAATGCAAATTTCATATATATAAATTGAATTATATATGAAGTTGCGTCCATATTATGTTCTAAAAACCCTTAAAAATACCAAAAAGAAAATTGGGAATACTTATTAATTGATGGCTTTCACAAAAATCGGAAGTATCTGAATTTTTATGAGGGGCTTACACTCTTTCTTTTTCCCTCTTTGCATGAAACTAAATATAGCTAGCATTGGTACCCTTTACGCCTAGAAACTGTGTTACAAAATTCTTAATGATCGGTTAATTTGTTTACAATTCTTGTACATATAATAAATTTATGAACATATAAACATACCTAACTTTATATATATATTGAGTAATATATGGGGTCACAGAAGGTCAATTGAAAACAAAATGATACCATTGGTTTTTAGTCAGCGAGTGTTCAAACCTTGCCGACTGGTCGCAATCATAGTTGTGAAGAAAATATTACACTCTTATTTTAAAGTTAAATTTTTTAGAAAATTATATTTTACTAATCGAGCCCTCTGATAGTTTTCTTTCCACCAATTTTACCGAGGAAAATTAACTTATATACATATTAGTAAAGTTTGTATTAACAGGTAAAAACTCCGAATAATCTTTACTGTGTTTATATAATAGTGCTCAATAATAAATAGAGCTAATTACTTATAATAAAAAAAGTTTTATTTATACAAACATAGTTTGGCTACACATTCAGAACATGTTTCAGTCATAGCTTTAATAAGCTAGACACCTTTAAGTCAACGAGTCAGTTCTTTATGCTTTGATTTTGTGAAATGAAGCAAATTACTGTCCGTAAGGGTCACGTGACTAAATTCAAAATATTTTCTGAACATGTTTATTGTTAAACTTTCATATATTTAAATTTCCAACGTCGTCAAATCGATGTTAAATCAGTGGGTGACTCAACGGCTGAGTCATCCATTAAGCTAGGATTAAATCGCTTGAATCAGGAAAAGCGAGTTTGCAAAGCCAGTTAAATATAATACAAACAACACAAAATCCCAAAATCAGCTTATTTATGCTATATATATATATATATATATATATATATATGTGTGTGTGTGTGTGTGTGTGTGTGTAGTAACATTTAAAAATCTTAACGTAATGCGATTTTGTTCTGTGATGCCATATATGAAACTCCTTGCTTTGAACTTCTGATGTTTTAATGAATATCTTTACAATTTTTTATTCTCATCTTTCATCTCTCTCTCTCTCTCTCTCTCTCTCTCTATCTCTCTCTCTCTCTCTCTCTCTCTCTCTCTCTCTATATATATATATATATATATATATATATATATATATATATATTACTATCCTTTATATCATCTGTGTGTATTTTATAAAAATACGCATTTTCAAATTTTAATGGTTTCTATACGTTGGGTCTTCGCATATGTCTTTTCAGTTTTAACTTATGAGAAAATGCAGTTTCACAAACTGTGCAAGCATATGGTTTCTCACTTTGTTTAATTTTACTTCAGTTGAAGTTCTCAGAAATCAAGGGGACCCTTCCTGGAGCTAACACTAGATCTCTATATGAGATACATTGATATTCGAATATTCCATCAAAGTTCTTCTGTACCTGTCAAACGTTGAGTTGGTAAAAAATTTAAGAACATTACTTTTCCTCTCCCCAATTGACCAGTTAATTATATTATAGTATATCTTTCTTTTGGTCTCTTGGTCTTACCGGATTCCAGTACAATAATTCTTCTATGAAGATAACGGATTTGTGGATTAACCATTGTTTATAGTTGAGTTTCAATTGGCGAGTGCAGATGAAGAAATATTTCTTGCTATGATATAAATGAATGTGGATTGTCTTGATTGTGGAAAACACTTGGCCACACGGGCAGGGTTAATTTGAGTTGTTCACTAGTGTTTGAGTAGCAAGGGTTCACCTGGTGAGCTGTGGTTTTGTCTCCTTCTGCTCTGGGTGTGCTTGGGGTTTCGTTTGTATAGAAAATCTTGACAGGTGCCCGGCTCCCACGGCGACTGTTTCTGATTGGTTAAAAGGATCTCATCAACCAATCACATCTGCTGGATTTGTTTCTCGCCACTGCTGCCATTTTTGTTCGCTTGAAATCGGGTTCTAATCATTTAGGAGTTATCTATTATCGAGGAGAAAACCTTAATAAATCAGAATGAGATTTTACCACTGATTGTGTAACATTTACACATAGTTTTTTTTGAATTATCTTCATAAAATATTACTATAACTGGCCAACCCATACTCCTTTTCTATATTCTTTAATAAACAAAGTTTTTTTCAATTTCATCTAATTTATCCTACGCTATGGCCAATCCTACGCTATGAGCAGATCAAAAGTTCATAGCGTAAGAGTTTTACTGTACTGTGATCTCAGTAGTAAAGTTAACTAATTTGCATATTGCTGTGCTAAAATACACTTTATTAATTAACTATGCTTCGTTATTGTTTTTTTTAATTAAAAATTATTTTGATTTTATTATAACAAATAATTCTTTTTAGGAATATTGTTTTATTAAGTGGAAAAATGTTTAGCGACTCGTTTAAAGTTTCTCTCTTCCCGCTTCGCCTTTTTTATCGTTTCTCTTTTTCCAGTCATCTCTTTTACTGGTTGTCTTTTACCGGTTTTCTTTTACCGTTTCTTTTTTATACCGTGTCTCTCTTTCCGTTTCTTCTCTTTTACCACGTTCTTTCTGTTCAGATGCTCTCGTTTACTGTTTATTTTTCCCCTTCCGCTCTTTTACCGTTTCACGCTATTTACCGTTTTTCTTTTACCACTTCTCACTTTTACCGTTTCTTTCTTCCCGTTCTTCTTTTTACCGTTTCTTTTTTCCCTTTTTCCCTTTTACCGTTTCTCGCTATTTACCGTTTTTCTTTTACCACTTCTCACTTTTACCGTTTCTTTCTTTCCATTCTTCTCTTTTTACCGTTTCTTTCTTTCCATTCCGATTTTTTACTGTTTCTCTCTTCCCGTTTCTGTTATTTTTACCGTTCCTTTCCTTTACCGTTCCCCTCTTTTACAGTTTCTCTCTTTTACCGTTCCCCTCTTTTACCGTTCCCCTTTTTTACCGTTTCTCTCTGTTACCGTTTCTCTCTTTTACCGTTCCCCTCTTTAACCGTTCCCCTCTTTTACTGTCCCCCTCTTTTATCGTTCCTTTCTTTTACCGTTCCCCTCTTTTACAGTTTCTCTCTTTTACCGTTCCCCTCTTTTACAGTTTCTCTCTTTTACTAATTCTCTTTGTTATGATTGAAGGTCGGTTGTTTATGCACAACAATTGTGTTCTTTTCTGGCCCATTCTTTGGAGGAACTGACTTATTGATTTCTTCTATCTTTTCTTTTCGTTACGATCATATTTAAAGGATAGATAAATTTATATAAAAATGACCAAAATATTAATGTTCATCTCTCTACATGAATAAATGCGAAAGTGTTTGTTTCGTGTTTACAAAACTGAAATGTTTATTATTTAAAAGTTTTGCTTCAAGTATGTTAAGCAGAGAATATTGCGAATCGATAGCGAGCAGGCGAAAACGTGTACAGAATCCTAAATGTGGCTGATATGTACGTGATACTATGAAATGATTTGTTTTACCATTTCATGGGATTCGTTCCCTTTGATTTTAAAAGCCAGTTTGTGTTTTGAAAGGATTTAAGCATCTCCTATCCTTGCTTTGGATTGGTTAGAAAATGGAACGCATTCAAAGCCGGAGCGAAAGAGTTGCGGTTAGGCTTGCTTCAAGTTATTCCTAATTCCCAAATACTTGGGTGGGTGAGGTGGGGGTGGTGGCTTTATCCGGTTGTAAGGGTAGAGAGTAGAAAAAGGGTGGAGTCAACATGTTGATATGTGATCAGGAAATGACATTCCCCAAAAGACACAAAACAAATAATATGCCCCTCCCCCTCTCTCTCCTTTCTTCCTCCTCCCCTCTCTCTCTTCTTTCTTCCCCGCTGTCTCTCCTTTCCTCCTCCCCCTCTCTCTCCTTTCTTCCTCCTCCCCCTCTCTCTATTATATGTCGTACAAAGCGATGCACGTATACATGGATATAGAATTAAACCCATAAATTAAATAAAAGTAAATATAGTAAAATAGTGCTGATGTTAGTAGGGGTGGGACGTAATGGGTGAAATTAGGGGTGGGACGTAATGGGTGAAAATTTCATTAGGGGTGGGACGTAATGGGTGAAAATTTCATTAGGGGTGGGACGTAATGGGTGAAATTAGGGGTGGGACGTAATGGGTGAAAATTTCATTAGGGGTGGGACGTAATGGGTGAAAATTTCATTAGGGGTGGGACGTAATGGGTGAACATTTCAGATTCATGCGAGTAGTATTTTTTTGTGTTCATTTATACATAAATAACACTAAATAATCAAACATTTTGAAAATTTTGCAAAATTCAGAAGGTGCAGGCCAAAAATAGCCGTTAGGGCTCCACGGGACTCAAAATCCATCATTTTTCGGTGAAAAAGTGGTTTCATGCGACATTGCAGGTCCTAAAACATCCTCAAAAGCTATGAATTGATATAGATGGTTAAATCTGATATAGTACTTTAATTTAGGACCATTTTCAGGTTGTGAAAGGGGTTTCATGAATGTAAAATAGCCAAAAACTAGTGGCCTGCACCTTCTGAATTTTGCAGTCTGCGTCGTTAACCACGTGGCCACCGTGTGAGGATTAAGCGTAAATGTAGTAATCCTGAGAAAAGAATGTCACCCTCCCCTACATCTCGGTGTAGTAGCCAACGAAAAGGAAGCTTTTAGGTCACCCGCAATTATGGTCGACCACTTTACTAACTTACTATGACTACTTAACTATTACTTAACTTATTACTTAACTTATTACTTAACTATTACTTAACTATTACTTAAATTATTATTTAACTTCTTACTTAACTATTGCTTAACTATTACTTAACTTATTACTTAACTGCTTACTTAACTATTACTTAACTTATTACTTAACTATTACTACTAGAAGTGGTTAAAGTATTATAAGATTACTATTAAAGTAAGTAGAGAAATCCCTGGAAAAGAATGTGACTCTCTCCCCTACATTTCAAAAACGAAGCCTTCGGGTCGCTCTTGACTATGGCCGATCCATTCATTTATTTCATTATAATGACATTAATTCAATAACCCATATATTTTTATAAGTTTTAACATTTAACAGCGATTTTCCAAACAAGTAGAAGTTTAACAGAATTTTCGTTTGGACCGAATTAACGTGCGTGCGCGCAGTAACGTTTTTATTTTAAAAAAATTGTTACTGTTAAAAGCGTCTCTATATCATTTTAAGTAAGGGGCCAAAATGAAAGTAAAAATCCCCATCCAGAGCCCTACTGAAACCCTTTCTTTCTTCTCCATTTTCAGCAGTAGGTTTGGGATGCTCCGACTTACCCGGTCAGTTAGATCAGTGGTCGCCAACTATTGGTCCGTGCAAAATTTTGGATCGTCCGCAGGAAAATTGGGACATTGTTTTTTTAGAATTCATGTTATACATATGGATCATGTTGAATGATTGAGAATGTGGAATCATTTAACAAGTGCTACATAATTATTTAGAAAGCCATTCTTGTTAACTATTCTGTACTTTCACCTAACAATTTAATAAATAAATTAAAAAAATAAAAATTAGTACAAAACTTCCTAAACCAAAAAAGTAAGCGACTCAAAACAGGAAGTCTCTAATATCAGGAACTTAATGAGATAGAACACCGTTTGCTGCTGTTTTTGAGCAGCTTACTCTTCTGGTTTGCCGAAACATCTCTTCTCTTTTTTTTATTTCACGGGACGGGTACTCTTGTTAATAACTTTTCTCTTTTTGACACATTCATTTTTATCCCAGTGGCAGTAGAGACTTCTGTAGTTACTAGCGGATATCGACACGGACTGGAGATCTGGGTGTTCGAAGTTCGAATCCAGTCGGTTCCACAGTATCACTTTCACTTATGGATGTTGGCAACCTAGAAAAACATCGGGGAAACTAATGCCAACACCAAAATCATCTGATTCACACGAAAGAAAAAGAACAAATTGCGTCTCGTAATCACGTTGAAACACTGGTCCTCGGTAGATCACTGAAGTTAAGCAACGTTGAGACTGTCCAGGACTAGATGGGTGACAATTTGGGAATACCACGTGCTGTATAGGGGGCTGCAAAATCAATCAACAACTAACTAAATAAAACCCTGAAGATATCTTTAGCAAGTACTTTAGTATAACCTGCTAATAACTACATGTGTTAACACAACGGATAACTGACACCTCCTGGTAGGAAGTTATGTTATCAAAGACGTGGCGAAGCTCTCCGGAGAGAGTATACTAACGTTTTCGTTTTTTTTAAAGTTTTTTTTAAGATGTTTTTTTTAAGATGTTTTTTTTAAGATGTGTCTTGCAAAAAATATCTGCTAGTTGAAGAAAGTGATACGTTTGTCGTCATTCTGGTTGGAATGGAATTGCAAAAGAAAAAGCCTTCTCTCCTCGAAAGCTCAGATTAAAATAAATTTTATTGATTTTAACACTACACATTGTTATGGTTTCTTTCAAAAAAAAAAATACTATTACGAAACAATGGTTTAAAAGTATGTCTACATACCCTTTCTATTCAAATTGGCGTAGCCTCGCTTACAGACATAACGTGATTTTCTGACCGAAAAGTCCATTACCATCGGACGATGAAGAAAAAGAAAAGAAAAAGAAAAAAACACTTCTTTGACAAGGAGAATTTTATTTCTCGAAAGTTCAGATTAAAATAAATTTTATTGATTTTAACACTACACATTGTTATTTTTTTTTTCAAAAAAATATAAAACATTAAAAATATTTATTTATTTATTTTCCTTTATTCACCACTAAACAATGCATCATGGCACTGATGCGTAACGCCTACTATGAAAAGGTCGATGTTTATAGGAGGGCGATATGAGTGGGGAGTTGGGTAGCAAGAGGTTTGTTCACATGGCTTTTACAATTTCGGCATCTTAGTACGAAGGGAATTCCAAAGGCAAGCAGTCTGATGGAAAGAAGCTATAAGAGTAAACAGTATTCCGGTATCTAGGGACCTCTACGGTCAAGGGGTGGGATTTTGCTGCTATTCGGAAGGATCAAGGTATTTTCGTTGAGGGGTTACACGTGCAGTACGTTCATCGGAGCACATTCCGTAGAAGTACTTGTAGAAAAAGGACATGGATGTGACACTGCGGTGATGCGACATGTTCAAAACTTTTCAGACAGCATGGTTACTATTAGGTAAGAAAGTATATTTTTTTCACCCTGAATTCAGCCATTGCCTTGTATGTGTGGCTATTCGATTTGCCTTCTTGCCAGGAATGGAGCGTGGTGCTATCAACATATGCACCCATCTCATATGCGATTGCATCAGGCGCACGTGCATCAGGGAGGTCGTTTATGAAGATCGGGAATAATATAGGTCTAAATATCGACTCGTTTTGTGGGGTTGTTCGGGTGTTCGGGTGTTCGGCCATCGAGCTTTTTTAATCATGCCAAAACTCGACGGATTTATATAGAAAGGACCTGTCACGCCGGACTCATTCGTAAATGGCCGAATCACAACATGAATTCTCATCATCTAGCAAACGGTGGACTATGACACCAAAAAAAAAACACGAGCAAATTGTAAGCGAGCAGATTGACATCATTTCGTCTCTGCTTACGAACGAACGTCATGAGAACACCCAAATGATTGTCAAACTTGCAGAAACTCGCTCCACTTAAGAAGAAATCCCCGGGGGTCGACATTAAGGGTGTGGGTGGTTTGCTTACGAAGAAAAAACACTGGCGCTTACTTATATATTTCAAGCAGTAATTTTATATTTTCAGTCAAGGTTATAACTTTTGATTAATTTCACACACACACACACACACACACACACACACACACACACACACACACACACACACACACACACACACACACACACACACACATATATTATGAATATTTTTTATCAAATCCTAAAGTGTATTTACCTACAGACAACGTTGTTTCGGACTTACGTCCTCATCAGTGCAGGAAGTGGTGGTTTCAGACGGTCAGACGGATTCGAACGCAGTTCATCGATTCAGAAGAATATCACGATCCTACGTCCTAATCCAATAAGCGAACAGAAATCAGTACATACATTACTGAAATTAAGACTCTTTTAAAGCCAGCGGCGGGGTTCAAAAGTTCCGAGATCAAAGAGTGCTTAACACCCGCGTGTTTAAGCACTCTAATATATATACATATATATATCTTGAATTTAGTTAGTTGCTCTGGGAATTTAAACTGCATTTTACCTTTTTTTTTTGTTAAAATGACTTAAAGCTTCTTTAGACTATATATATATATATATATATATATATATATATGAGTTACTGAAAAATGAAAACTATCAAAAAGAATAACTCATATATATATATATATATATATATATATATATATATATATATATATATATATATATATATATATATACAGTAGTAACTGAAAAATGTTACCATTTTACCAGTTATCCGGGCAGGACTACATGATTAAAAAAATACTGTGTCGAACTACATTATATAGTGCCAATAATATAGTATGATTAAAAAGAAACGAAAATTCGCTCGTCAGAATCGAGATTTGATCTATCAGCCTAAATACTATCAAGGTCTAACTGTCAAAATCTTGCAAAGATAACTTTATATGTTAAATAGCAGTATAAAGTATATTCCTGACAAATGACATACACATAAACGTTTGTGTTTAATTTCCGAAATAAATCATCAGGCTAAAAATGGAACAAAAAAAAAAACACTGAACTTACATACACCAATTTAACCGAAATACGAAATTGAATATTCGGAAAATTTAAAAATAAAAGAAGTCTCATCAAGCAGAAACACTCCGTGTTATTTAATATTTTTTTTGTTAAATGAAAATATGCCGTCTAAATACACACACACACAAACACACACACACACATATATATATATATATATATATATATATATATATATATATATATATATATATATATATATATATATATATATATATAAACGATAAAAGTGTTATTTATACAAACATACGACTACATATCTCGATATGTTTCAATCGCAGCTATGATAAGCCCAGTATTTTCAAGCCAAAAACTAAGTGTCTGCTCGTGACATTTTCATTTTGAAGAATGGAATAAAATTACAACCCGAAGGACTACATGAATAAATTCAAATTGTCACCTTTTTACATGCAAACGATAATGTATTATTGATAAATAATAGACTAAAATTAATCACACTGGATCCTTCAATGTCTCAATGGGCGTCTTTACTCAGCTTTAGTAACTGACTTGTTTGGTCTTTAAATCTTTTATAACCTCACCAAAGACATTATATAGAGATGATGGCCTAGTAATTATGAAAAACGCGAACGGAACTAAATCTAAAAAACTCTAAGAAAATAATATTTAAAGAATTGAAAAGATTAGGATTCCAAGAAGAAGTAACTTTCAACACTAAAGAAGTTAATTTTCTAGATATAACTTTCAACTTAGATAAGGGAACATATGAACCAAATATAAAAAATAATGCAACACCAATTTACGTCAACTTACTCTTAAACCACCCCAAAACAATCATCAAACATAAATCAATAGAAAAAGAATCAGTAACAACTACTCAAACGAGGAAATCTTTAACGAACATAACTATTTTTAACAAAGCACCAAAAGACAGCGGTTATAAAAGAACTCAAACTAAATATGTTACACCGACAGATCTAAAATAATTGGAAACAGGAGAATTATCTGGTTTACACCTCCATACAATCAAATGGTTAAGAGTAAACTAACACAAAATGTCTTACACATAATCAACCTTAATTTCCCACCCAATAGCATTTTACATCAAGCCTGGTTCTGGTTTTGCCACAAACATGAAACCATGACAAATGTCTGCAAGTAAAAGTGAAAGCCACGGGACTCAGAAGAAAGAGCTGAGTTTTATGATGGGAAGGTGCTCCCTAGTTGGCCAAACATTGGGGCCCCGGTCCGCATTCTGCGAATGTTGCCCCCTTGAGTTTCAGGAACAATATCACGCACCGAAAACAAGTAAGTAACCTCTCTAATTCCAGGTACGACAAGGACACAGATCAAACACAAGAAAACAAGAATGGAAATAACAAACCAAAAGCCATAGAAAGAAATGGACGACAAAAGAGAACAGACTGGTAATGGAATGCTACTACAGAAGCCGCCACTCTACAGAAAGAGGAGGCCGGAAACGAATAAAACATCTATGGAACATTTCTACTGACTACCATACAACGGAGGAAAGGATAGCAGATCAAGCAAGACAGATCCTCAAGAACAGCTGGTTGTCGGAGATGGAATTAACGGAAATCAAACAAAAGATAAATGGTGTGACAGATCAAGAAACACTGCTTGACGAAAACTCACAGAAAGTAGAGGAGAAAAACATAAACAAGGAAACTGAATAGGAAAAAAAACCTTGCCAAATCATAGACTTCGCCGTTCCAGCAGAACACAGAGTGAAGATCAAGGAGACGGAGAAACGAAGCAAATACACGGAACTTGTCGGAGAACTGAAAGGAATATGGAGCATGAAGAAAGTCAATATAATACCAATAATCGTAGGAACAATCGGAACAGTTCCAAAAATCCTGGGAAAAATTGGAATAAAAGAGATCACTCAGATGATACAAAGGACGACAATCATTAAAACAGCTGGAATCATAAAGAAAATCCTTGAATGCGGAAACCAACCCACATAAGCTACGATTGAAGCTATAATAGGAAGAAAACTAAACCACCGTACTAACCAAGGAACAGAAACTGCAAGAAATATCATAAGCTCCCCCCCCCCACCTACTTATCCCAAAAATATTGTGCCGGCCTCGGCTAACAACACACACAATGATCGTGGAAGATCAAGGAGGATGAGAAGACCGAGGAGGGATAGCACTAACCAGACCCCTATTGGAAAAGTGCAGAGAGTGCTAGGACCATGGCGAGGCTTATTGCCACCCAAATCCCAGGGCCACCAATGGTCGTTGCCAGCGAGAAATCAATGGAAGAACATCACCGCACGAACCAAGGAACAGAAACTGCAAGAAATATCATAAGTTGCCCCTCCCCCCCCCCTCCCCCCAAAAAAGTGATGGCTCTAGCCTCGGCGGATACAATACAAAATTCTCATGAAGGGTCAAGGAGGATTGGAAGACTGAGGAAGGGGAGCATTAACCAGACCTCTACTGGAAGAGTGTGGAGAGTACTGGGACCTTGTGGAGGGGTATTGTCACCCAAATCTCAGAAAAAAACCAATGGTCGTTACCAGCGAGAAATCAATGGTTAGTGGCTGTTGCGATACCGCAAAGTCATTTGCAATGGTTATCGAAAAGAGGTGGAGGGTACTAGAAATCTGGGGAGACTTGTTGTCCCTCAGACTCCAGGGAACATCACTGGTTGTTGTCAGTGAACAATCATTGATGATGACCTGTGTGAGACATCCTAATGAGTACAAATAATAATAATAATAATAATAATAATAATAATAATAATAATAATAATAATAATAATAATAATCATGATAATAATAATAATAAAATAATAATAATAATAATAATAATAATATAATCCACCAGAAAAATAGCAGTAACAAATGAGTATACGTGTACTCATAGAGTCTTTTTCACTGGTTCTTTTTATACTGTTTTTCTTTTCGTTCATTCTTTTGCTGGCTTCGTCTTGCCACTCATCGTTTTCACACTCATTTTAATCCATATTTTATATTCTACGACAATATTCCCATTGTCACTATTTGTTTAGTATTATTAAACTGGGATAAAGTTCAGGAGAGATGGAGAAAATTATAGGTCATTTGAAGCATCCGTAGCTCTGAAAATCTGATTGTATGAAATAAATGCTTGTCGGCTTATGAGGAAGATAATATTTAAGCTTGTTTTAATGTTTTAATGTTTTAATACATGATTGAAACATCGTTTCAAGTTAGAACTTTCGTCTAACTTTTTGCAAGTATTGACATGTCTGGAGTGAGATGTCGGTTTGAAACTAAACTTGGACAGGAATTCCATAAAAATCGATTTTTAATAACCAAATTAATGACAACATGCAATTATCTCATATGAAACTTTTTGGAAATAAAATATTTGACAAATAACTCGACAAGTATCTATTTAAGAATGTAAGTCTTTTATAGTTACGGATGACTCAAATAGCAGTGACAATCGAGATATAGGCGTATAATATAAGATATTGATTTAACTTGATTGGCTAGCATTCGTAGTTTATATGGGTTGGTTTCCGTATTCGAGGATTTTCCTTAAAAATTCGACTATCCTCACCATTACTGTCCTTTATATGGTCTCAGCTGCTAGACTCTGGAACTCCCTCCCTGCTCCCTGTTTTCCTGATGGTACTGACATGCAGAAATTTAAAACTAATGTACGCAGACATCTCGCTGCACAGTTCCCAATTTAAGTTGACCCCCCCCCAAAAAAAAACTCAAAAAAACTCTCACCTTTTTTCTCAGTAGCCCTTTACGTCTACAGTGGCGGCCTGCCTTGTTTGGGGTGAACTATGTAAACAAAATGTATATATATATAACTAAAATATTCATATAAAAACATTGAATAACGTCACTGAATTTAATTTGTCATATATAAATTATTATTGTCATTTCTGATGCCATAAAATTAAAATAAAAACACCCACCGTTGACTTTTTATTATAGAGTGAAGGATTTCTTTCTGAATTCATTTCATGCGGCGGGGTAAGTCTGAGGTGGTTGTCTGACTTGCTATTTGTTTTCTCGTTTCATCTCACCACATTAAATAGTTTTGTCCGAGGACTAGAAATATGCACGTGTTTTACTTGCTAACTTTTGCATGACGTGACGGAAGCACACACAGACAAACACACATACACACATACATACATACATACATACATACATATATATATATATATATATATTGATTATGTAATAAAGTTTGCATTCTTCTGAGTTATAAGATATATAGACACGCACATATATATAAAGCTCCCTTTTTAGTAGAGCTTATTTGTAAGGATATGGTCAACTGCCATTAGCTTTAAGGCATAGCTCATTGGGTAAAACTAATTCGAGCTCCCGGTACTTGACAATGTTTACATTGAGATATAACTTACAATCAGTAAGTGTCGTATGATAACGCAGGGGAAGAGGCAACGACTGTCAACTTCACGGTTGGGTTTATATCCCGGCTTGAGGCACTGACTGGTCTAGCCGCACTGAAGAGCTATAAACAGTCTGTATGTGGATGACTATATATATATATATATACCTATATAGAATCAAATATAAACTAAAAGTAAACTTTTAGTAGATAGAACCTATAGTGAAATGGTTTTAGCTCAATATACGAGATAGAGCAATTATAAAGATAAAAGAAATAAGAGTGATAAACATGTACGAATGTCCAGATTTATTTCAAACTTCGATTGTTCAATGCAAGGTATATTCTGTAATAAACTAATGTTTATTATTCTTCACTTAAGCCAAGGCTTTTCAAAGATCAAAATCTTATCATCAGAGGAGATATACAGATAGATAAGTTTGCTGTGAAAAAGCCAAAATTCAAACATTTGAAAAAATATTATTAAAAATGGAGTGAAAAGAGTTCGTGTAAAAAAGATATGTGGTTTGTCCAGATGGTAATTGTCCGTTGAAAAAGTGTCCAATGAAAAGGTGATTTTGAAGAAGACGAAAAAAATTTTTTTTCGTAGAGGCAGTATGGAGAAAGTGCTCAAAGTGAAGTAAATCCAATGGTGAAAAGTTGAGTTCAAATCGTAGATGGAGCGCACTGACAATACATTTTGGACCAGGAAGGATACCCCCAATAATTTTGATATCACTATGGGAGCCTCCGACTCTGCCCAGGTTACTGACCTTGTAGGATTATACTTGTTGAGAGAATTGAAGTTTGACTTCGGACATTTACACGGTGGGCTATACAGGGACGATGCACTTTTTGTCTCTAGGGAGAGATCTAGACAATACAACAACACCATTAGAAACCTACACAATTTCTTAAAACACGTCGGATTAACCATAAGTATAGAACCTGAGAAAAGAATATCTAACTTCCTTGACCTAACACTGGACCTCAATTCCGAATCATTCAGCCCCTACCACAAACCAAATCTAACCCTATTCTACATACATAAGCTATCTAACCACCCTAAATCCATCATTAATCCAATAGTCCCCTCAGTTTCAAATAGAATCTCAAGATTATCTGCTAATAGATCCATCTTCGAACAAAATTCCAACTTCTATAATAACGCACTCCTTAACTCGGGATACACTGATGAAATTAAATATGAAAATAATCCCTCTATCAAGAAGAACAAACCTTTAAATGTAATTACACACAACATTGCAATACAGGATAAACAACGAGCTAACACTACGCTACCCAAGAAGCCCAAGACATATATAAATAGACCCACTAAAACTATCAATATTGACAAACCTGCTGACCCTCAAGAACGCAGTAAAAATAATAATAAAAAATAGAAGAAAGAATAGTATTTGGTTTAACCCACCCTATATTTGCAATGTGAAAACTAATATAGCTAAGGAATTTTTCAAAATTTTAGATAACTCATTCAAACACCCACATAAGTACACACACACACACACACACACACACACACACATATATATATATATATATATATATATATATATATATATATATATATATATAAAGTTATGAGGTTTAAAAAGACTAAATATACATTCGGATTGTACACATTATAAGTTATTTCGACCATAACTAGGTCTCCTCGAATGTGTTTCCAACCACAATTTGTATGTAAACTTCTTCTGTAGATTAAAAAACAGTATTCGCAGACATATAATACTGTTTTTTAATTTTTTTTATTTCAGATTTGAAATCTGATATCGGTTTTACGTGCTTGTGTGACAAATACTGTTTTTTGTCTTTTTATTATTACAATTTAATCTACTTTGTATTATTACAATTTAAATCTACTTTGTATTATTACAATTTAATCTACTTTGTATTATTACAATTTAAATCTACTTTGTATTATTACAATTTAAATCTACTTTGTATTATTACAATTTAAATCTACTTTGTATTATTACAATTTAAATCTACTTTGTATTATTACAATTTAAATCTACTTTGTATTATTACAATTTAAATCTACTTTGTATTATTACAATTTAATCTACTTTGTATTATTACAATTTAAATCTACTTTGTATTATTACAATTTAAATCTACTTTGTATTATTACAATTTAAATCTACTTTGTATTATTCGGTTTATTCGAACTACTGTTCTCATCCTGGATATTATTCTCACAACGTTTTGGTTGATGTAACCGTCAACATTCATCAGATGCGTCTTTTTATGTCGAACTCGGGAATTTTTATGTCGAAACTTAATGTAATTTATAGTTCGAGTGAATTTCGTTTTCCGCGTGTAAGATATGTCTACGTACTACATACACGGATTTTGGAAACATCGATGGCATAATTTCGGGATTATGTTCTATACCTTTAACCGAGTCTTTCAATGTGAAGGTTACTTTTACTATAGCACTGCGTTAGTTGTCAAATTTCTATTGTGGTCCAATTCTTTGTACGCGTGGTCTTTGGTTTGGGCTGATCATATTTATTTACCTGTATTTGCTCTGTTATATTCTGTTACCTGAAAGAAGAAAGAACAACATTCGCAGGATGCAGACCGGGTCTCCCATCTCGGTTATCAATGGAAACCCCAATAATCATGACACTCCGGTATTTTTCTTCAACCTTCTGTATTTGTTTGGTGTCATTTTTTCATGGTTTTGTTGGTGTATGTGACAACACCCGGCCCAGGCTTATTTTACCTGTGATCCTGTCAAGGATAGTGTTTATCTATCCAATCTGTAGAAAGAACAGTGCACTATCACACACATTATACGTTTTAGGGTTAGGGTTAAGATTAAGGTTAGGGTTAGGGTTAGGGTTAAGATTAAGGTTAGGGTTAAGATTAAGGTTAGAGTTAGGGTTAGGGTTAGGGTTAGGGTTAAGATTAAGGTTAGGGTTAGGGTTAAGGTTAGGGTTAAGATTAGTGTCAGGGTTAAGTTGTACGTGTTAGATGTTTACAACAAAGAATGTTAATCAGTATTTGTTTCAATGGCAAATAATTCGGAAACTAAACGTTACCGGACTTAGGGTTATGACAAGTTTAAAAAAAAAAAATTTACACATATAGAACATAATCCAAAAAGTTATGTCGTCGATCTCCCAAACACCATGTATAGATGTTTATAACATAATTGAATTATCAAAGTCATATGACAAGAATGGGATTAAATGAATATAGCAAAACATTTTTATTACCCTTTACGAGAAGATCATAAAAACAAAAAAAAACTCTGCTCAGAATCCTGGGAACTTTTGTGATTGTATGTAAGATTATATTTTATACAGCTTATATGCAAATACAGCTTTGTTGTATTTTCACCTACTTAGCCATTTTTTTATGTCGAAGGTTCTTGGACTAAATAAGAAATTATAAAATACTAAACAGAATTTCCATGAACAAAGTTTCTTTCCAAGAACTTCACATCTGTGGAATACAATACTACGGGGCTGCTTCACTGCTGACTAAAACATTCTCGTTTTTAATTCCACTGTTAACCAATTCTTGTCGAGTTGATTACTTGAATAATCATATTCGGACTATTTTAGCAATCGTTTCCAATCCTCTTGATGTGTTTTTCATCGCCCAACTGACAATCTCATTAACCTTTATCCGCGAGTAGCTTTTGAGCCTTAATAAGCGGTGACACACACACACACACACACACATATATATATATATATATATATATATATATATATATATATATATATATATATATATATACTAATAGTAATAGAATTAATGATAAGTGAAATATCGTAGAGTGATCTATCTCGATAAAATAAAGCTCAATACGTCTCCGAAAATGACTACGCAATACTGCTAATTTTTTACTTCCCGGCCATTTATTTCTTTATCCCCAAGATAATTTGTTTTTTATTCTTCAATTTTTCAAAGTGAAATGGAACTAGGTAATATTATGTTATAAATACCATATTACCAGATTTTATCCTCTGACGAGAAGAGTTTTATCTTTGAAAAACCATGGTTTAAGGATTAATGTAACTCCTTGCATCTGAACTTTCGATGTAATAAAATTGTAACTTTATGTAATTTTGTACAATTTTTTATCTTCATCTTTCTTTCTTTAATATACAGGGTGTTTCAAAAGTCTTGGGAACATTACAAATGCGTATATCTCATGAACTATTCCAGGTAGAAAAATGAAACTGGTGCCATTTTAAAGCTTGCTTAATCAAGTTTTTGGTCATACTAATGATTTTCGTGTTATCTTTCCAGGTGCAGTAATGGCGTTCTCTAAACAAGACAAGGCATTTTGCGTCCTCCAATTTGCAAAGACTGAATCGTGGACATGTGTTCAGCGTGCATTTCGCAGGAAATTTAAAAAAGAAGCCCCTCAAAGGAAATCCATTGTCAGATGGCATGCTAAATTTGTGAAAGATGGGTGTTTGTGCCCAAGTAAGCGAACAGGTCGCCCTTCAACTTCAGAAGATGCAGTTGAGCAAGTTCGGACAGCCTTTCAGCGGAGCCCCCGTAAATCAGTGAGAAGAGCCAGCAGGGAACTTCAGCTTGCTCCAGCAACTGTCTGGCGTGTCTTAAGGAAACGACTGCAAATGGTACCTTACAAGCTCAAGTTGGTCCAAAAGTTGAAGGACACTGATAAGCCACTTCGCCGTGACTTTTGCATTGCAATGCAAGAGAAGTTGGAAGATAACGGCTTTGATGACCGGCTTGTTTTTAGCGATGAGGCGACCTTCCATCTGAATGGCAAAGTTAACAAGCATAACACTCGCATATGGGGTACTGAGAATCCTCATGAACTTCTTTGAGCACGAGCGAGATTCACCAAAAGTTAACGTGTTTTGTGCAATTTCCAAGAAAGGTGTCTATGGACCGTTCTTCTTTGAAGAGGCAACTATCACTGGTGAATCCTATCTCAACATGCTGGAAGACTGGTTAATGGCTCAGTTGGAACAAGCAGAATCTGATGACTTCATTTTTCAACAAGATGGTGCACCACCACACTGGAGTCTTAGAGTAAGGCAGTTTCTTAACACAAGGCTGCCTGGTAGATGGATTGGGAGATCTGGGCGAGGTGATGACGTTCTCATGCCCTGGCCTCCTAGGTCTCCAGATCTTACCCCGTGTGACTTTTTCCTTTGGGGCTTTGTCAAGCAACAAGTCTATGTGCCGCCCCTTCCAAGAGATATTGACGAACTAAAGGCTCGAGTAACGGCAGTTGTGGGAACCATTGACGTCAAGATGCTGGAACGCGTTTGGCAGGAAATGGACTATCGACTAGATGTCTGCCGTGTGACGAATCGTGCTCATATTGAGCAACTTTGAAGATTCCTCACAAATCTTGAAACTTTAACCTTTCCAACGGTACCGATTTCATTTTTCAACTCCTAATAGTTTTTGAGTTATTAAAAATCGTTATGTTCCCAAGACTTTTGAAACACCCTGTATATATATATATATATATATATATATATATATATATATATATATATATATATATATGTATATATATATATATATATATATATATATATATATATATATATATATATATATATATATATATATACTCACATCCGCTTTCTATTATTTTCTCAAATCTTTTAAATTTTGATCTTTGGCCAGCTTATCTATCTATGTAATTCCTCTAATGATAAGATTCCAATCTTCGAAAAGCCTGGCTTAAGGAAAGAAATAATGAACATGCTTTTGTTGAATGCACCTTGCATTGAACAACTGAAGATGAAATAAGTTTATCATTCGCACATTTTTATTTCTCGTTTTTCATTTATCTATGTAATTGCTCTTTAATCATTTCACGATAGGTTCAAGCCTCTAAAAGTATACATTCTACTTTTAGTTTCATACCTTATCATATATATATATATATATATATATATATATATATATATATATATATATATATATATATATATATATATATATGTGTATATACATATATACATACATATATATATATGTATGTATATACATATATATATATATATATATATATATATATATATATATATATATATATGATAATTTTATTTACACAGACGTGTACAAAATCTGTAACACTGGTATGTCGATGTTATCGATCAACAGTTACTATAAACTGAGATCTCATCAGGCAGAGTTAGAATCCGATCTTAACCTCAGATCATATTTGGAGAGATTCTCTGGATTACCACCCTGTGGAGATTATTACCATTATATATATATATATATATATATATATATATATATATATATATATATATATATATATATATATATATATATATATAAAACAATAATGTTTTATAAATAAATATTAATTATTTATTACCTACAGACAACGATGTTTCATGCTTACGCAATCTTCAGTGCAGGAATTGAACATTTTAAATGATGTGTCAAAATAGGTTTTAGTTTTGCGAAGACTTTCTGCAAGTACTGCGCTTATCACGTAAAGAGCGGGGAGAAGCGAGCACACACACACACACACACACACACACACACACACACACACACACACACACACACACACACACACACACACACACAGGGGGTGGATGTGTAAAGGAACCCTAAAGCTGCTCCCCCCTCCCAAACCTCAGCAACCACCGAAAAGTAGGGTATTTATGGGAATTCTGAAGTAGCTGGTCTCGATTACGATGTAAAATGAGAAGAAAGGGAACCGAATGAAAAAAAAAAAATAGGGATTTTCTGAAGAAACGTTTATTCCTCGATTATTATTATTACCCCCCCCCTCCTTTGTTCTTTCTTTCGGGTAATTGGAGCGGGTTTAACTTGAGTGTTTTCATTTAACCACCGTCTACGCATGTGAAGCAAGAAACGAAACCAAAAACAAAAACAAAAAAAAAGTAAACAAAACAAACAACGAAAAACGCACTCGAAGGAATCTGGTACGGAACCTGCAGAGATGGTGAGAAAAAAAAGAAGCGAATTTATAGAAGGGGAAGAAGAAGATGATGATGAGGAGGAGACGAGGAAGGAGGAAAAAAAGAAGAAAGGGTAGAAAAAGGGGAAGAAGATGAGGAGGATGGAGAGGAAGAGGTAGAAGAAGGGGAAGAGAACGGAGCAGAAGAGGGACGAGAGAAGAAAAAGGAGTAGAAAAAGAAGAGGATGTAGAGAAAATAGAGAGGGAAACAAAAGAAGAAGAGGGGGAAGAACAAGAGGAGGAAGAAGAAGAAGAAACAAAAGAAGAAGAAGAAGAAGATAAAATGGAAGAAAAGGGTGCGCTGAGTCGTTGGGAAGACGTGTTGTCACTTGTGCGTTGGTAAATACCACGAGCACCCCCCCCCCCGCTTCTACCGGTGGAAAATCTAAAATAATAATAAAAAAAAAACAGGACCTCCAACTTAAACCAATTTTATTTACACATACAACATTTTGGCTAGGAGTAACGTGTAGTATCTGTAGTGATATCACACTTGATTTTTTTGTCCTCAATCAGTGAAGAAAAAATCTTTCTAGACTGAGGCAATTTTATTTTTTGTCCCAGCACAGAGTGCCCCTTTTTAAGGAACTGGATTTTCGCGACATTAAAAAATCAACCTTATGTCTAATTCAACCCTCGTGGGGAAACAGGTACATAGGGACTCCTTGACCTTTTGGTTAGGAGAAAAATACCTGATACTATACCTAATCTTTTCTGTCCTCGACCAGTGACGGAGACATCCTTCGAGACTGATGGAGTTTTTATTTTTTTCTTAATCAATAGTATTCAATTTTGTGGAGCTAGATTTTGCTCACATTTAAAATCGACCTTGTGTCTTACTCAGACTCGATGGGAGGTAAATAAATAAGGACTATGCACACATGTCGGGAAGAGGTGTGGCGGGAGCGTTGGGGAGACTTGTTGTCACCTCCTTCTCTGCTAAACACCGTGAGTCCGACTGCAGGTGTGAAAACTAAATAGTACCGGAGGAATTACCTCCCATGAGAATGGCAGAGCATTTCCGGAAATCCGAATCTAAAGTCGTATGAGTCTGTAAGGAATTTCTGGTTCCATTTGACTGCAGAGTCTTTGAGGTGTCGGGTTCTTTCAAATTACTCGAATAGTCCGTTCATGTTCTTGAAAAAAAAAAACCCATGACAAACAAAGTTTTCCATACCGATCGAATAAAAGCCACAAATATAAATGTAATTTTCATTTTTTAAATAGTTGAAGAACATTCTTCAGTGTTACGTCGATTTCTCTAAATAAAGGACATTCTTTACAGAAATAATTTTTCTACAAGGTGTAGGTGTACAGGTTGTGGTTGGGTTGTTGACGCTTTTTAAAATATACAGACCGAGAATAGCTGAGAGTTCATGTTTTTGTTTAGTAATTGTCACCACATATGAAGGCCAAAAGCCACTCGAGGATAAGCGTTTTTTAAAATTTTATTTTTATTTTTTTATCTCTATCCCCCGCCCCCACAGTGGTAAGATGTGACACAAGGTCGGGAAAGTGAGATTGAAAAGCCTACGCCTGAGAAGATGAGCACTCTGGCCTACAAAAAGATGCCTGAGCAGCCCCGTCGGTATTCCCCGGTAAGGGCGCCTCAGGCGATTTACAATAAACTAACCCCTTCTCAAAAGGTGAGAAGGCAAAGCCTGGGAGTTTGAACCTCCTAGAACTGCACAGGACAGTACCTCAGACCGGCGGAATCAAGGCTCGAAGGCCAAGACGGGAAATTCGAGGTTGTAAATTTTGTTTAAATTTTATTTTGTCTAAATTTTATTGCGTCTGGCTTATTCACTTCTTCGATTTGCACGGACGACATTTTGGGCATCTGTGAGTGCATTATAATATTAGTCTTTGAAAAATAATATGAAAGTTATTTTTTTGGTAAAAATAAGTTACCGTTTGACAAATTTGCGATACTTTACGGGAAAATATCACTCTTACTCGTTAAATGACAGGAGACTTTATTATTACTAATTTAAAATCCCGTACAAAATACTTTTTGTAAAAATCCAATTGTTTCTATTTTTGGAGGTTGGGTCCGTGTCGGCATGCATGTTTTTGGAGTTGTTTTTTCCTTAATTACTTTTCCCCATTTCTGCGGGATTGACATTCAACTCGTCGTGTGTTTGTTTCGAAGGGTAATAAATCAACAATTGAAATAAGACTCTTTGAACTCGGACGAACATTTGTGTTGACTTTTCTTTGTGAGAAGTTGGATTTAGAATTCCCATACTATCATTGGATTGGAACGGTAACTTGTGAGCGGTATCTTGAATGATTTAGTTCTTTTGTTTTCTTGTGGGGGGGGGGGGATTTATTCATCATTGTACCGGCCGACGGGAAAGTGTATTATCGCACATTGTTCCGGTTTTGTGGTTTTATTGAATGTATTTGGGACCGATTATTTGCTTGTTGGCTTGGTGGAAGAAATAATGGACGAGCTACTTTTCTAAGACTTTTCTAGGACTTTCTTTTTTTATCGTTGTTCTTCCTTGCTTTTTAAGTTTGACTTTTATTTTTATTTTTATCTTTATTTTTTTCCTCTTCTCTTCTTAAGTGACCTCAACTATTACAACGCCACATTGTGTTTTGTCGGCAGTTGAAACCAGTATTCCAGACATTTAATTTCCCTGATGATCTGCCAAGCAAGTAACTGCTTGGTAGTGAAACACGTGTAGGAAAAAACATTTAATTTGAATAAATAGTATTTGTAAGAAAAAATATCTTTAATGGTGATCATTGGTGTCTTGAAAGGAATGCTTTGGTAAGCCTTCATAAAATCACACACACATATATATATATATATATATATATATATATATATATATATATATATATATATATATATATATATGTATATATATTATATATATGTATATATATACATATATAATATATATATATATTATATATATATGTATATATATGTATATATATACATATATATATATATATATATATATATATATATATATATATATATATATATATATATAATAACACGGAATCACATAATCACCGGTGCAATAATTCATTTCGACCCTATGGTCTTATCAAGCATGTAATCACATCGCTTGGATGTTTGATAAGACCATAGGGTCGAAATGAATTATTGCACCGGTGATTATGTGATTCCGTGTTACTTTATTTTATTCTTGCTCTGTTTATTACATTGAGCTTTCATACTCGGATTTCCTTCTGGAATTTATTTCACTCTCTCTCTCTCTCTCTTTCTCTGTATGTCTGCTGTCTGTCTGTCTCTCTCTCTCTCTATATATATATATAATATATATATATATATATATATATATATATATATATATATAACATGATAATTCAACTTCTAAGAATGACGATTTAAATCGTTTTTCAAATCATGTTCCAAATAAAAACTATACGCAAAGATATTAAAGTTGTTTACACCTGTTTCAAGGCAATGTTTATTTTTAGTCATACAATGAACCATAAAAAGTTTTTTCCAAAACATCGGATCTCTTCAGAACAAACATTTTCGTAAGTAATTTGAAAAAATACAACACTGTTTACAAAAGTTCAATATAAACTTACAACAAAGCAAAACGCAGAAGAATAGATCCATTGTCAAATACCTCGGTAAGTTTTTAATTTAATTCCGCATAACAGAGCCTATCTTCTTAACGTAGAAGAGAAGATTAAGATACACAAAATTACGACAGTTATAGCAGCTATGTGCCAGACTGCCACAGGCGCAAATGAAAATAGCTTAAAACGTGAGGTTGACCTTTAAACAGGATACAAACACAAAGTCACAGAGTGTACGGGCAAAATACGTACGAATTTAAAGGTCTAGCGACGGAATATAAGTGCAAGCTGAGAGTTGACTCAGATCTTTACTTCACTGATTGTTCTTGTTCTTGGTTCCCCGTCATGTCCAACGAGGAAAGTGCTACATTCGCTATCAATGAGCCCGCATATGGCTGTACAGTTAAAATTGCCAAATAGAGAGCGGCGGATTCCTGTCATTTCGAATGCAGCTGAAGTTGTGCATATAAAAGCAGAACTTTTTTTACTGATAGAGAACGACATCTAGTGGCAAGAGGGAAAACCATGACAACCTCGGGACATGGTTTTTAAAAAAATTAAAAAATGGAACTTTTCTTTATGTTTATTTAGTTATTTTAGACCAAACTCATAATCCGTTTAAGTAGGTTAAAAAGATAAAATATTTTCGCTTGATCGGTGGCTGTGAAAGTCCGAATATTTTATGTCATCTTTCAGGGTTCGATACTGGTTCTCGTTCAGTTATTTTCTAGCCGATATCGATCACTATGAAAGACATGAACATTTTTATTGCGATTAAAAGTAAAAAAACAAAAACTTTTTTAAAATTTAGATCCTTAAAAAACGATAAAAAATGTCCAGACAACCCAACCAATTATTTGAATGTTTAATAGTGTATAGATTGAAACGACATATTAATGTTATTTCTCCCTCGCTGTATCGGGATATCAAGATTTGTTCATACTTTTGACGTACGCGATCGCTCACCTCTGAACCCGATTGGCACACCTATATTACCACCATGTCTACAATTTCTGACAGGATTCGATACGTTCACACATAAATCATTGGCGACAACAATAAAGATCGCAAGAATATGAAATGTAATTTTAAGTTGAATTTTTAATTATTTATTTCTTTGTCTTCAATTGTTGTTCGCATTCTTTAATTATTATTTTTGTAATCTAAACCCGTTAACAGGACCTTATGACCCAGGAATTGTTGGGAACTCACATTTTGAAAGACAGTATGATTATTTCTTCCTACAATTCTCTCTCTCTCTCTCTCTCTCTCTCTCTCTCTCTCTCTCTCTCTCACACACACACATATTTATTAATAAATTAATTTTTTTTACGTATATAAAAGAAATCAATGTTTCTGGCTATCAGCCGTCATCAGCATGGCTAGTCTAGACAAGGATCGAACTTACGATATTACTGTCTGCAGTCTGGCGTTTTACCACCAGATCTCAAACACGTTGCCGAAATATGTACGATTTTTTATCGCCATAATGTTACGTAGTGTTTTTTTTTTTTTACTGGCGATAGAAACATAGCTTTTTCTTAGTATTTTCCACTTCCTAAGCGGTAAAGAATATTGCATTAAGTCGCCCTTTTTAATAGGACGTGTCATTATTTTTATTTTAACAAATCTATCTATCTATCTATCTATCTATCTATCTATCTATCTATCTATCTATCTATCTATCTATCTCTCTCTCTCTCTCTCTCTCTCTCTATATATATATATATATATATATATATATATATATATATATATATATATATATATATATATATATATATATATACTCGTCTCAGGACTGGTAAAAATCGTACTAAACCTCCTTATTAAAATCCTTATTTCAAATTTGATCCAAATCTATTAAATGATTTGATTCTAGTAAATGTCTAAAATGTAAAGCCTAAGAAATTGAAAATCAACAAAATTTTTCTTGATTGGTGTCCCACGCCTATGAATCAAATTTAATGTATATCTGAAATATTTGAATTTTTAAATGGAAAGTTCTGCACATATTATGCTCCCTAAATACCCTTTCAAACATTCCAAAGAAATTGAAATTTTGGGAATATTAATTAATTGATGTCGTATACCTATTATAAAAAATAGGAGGTATCTGAACTCTCACAAAGGGTTTCTACACCCTCTTTTGAAACTTTTGTATAAAACTAAATTAAACTTAATAAAGCCCACTTTACTCACCTTCACGCTTAGCAGCTGTGTTCCAGAATTCATTATAAAAACATAATCAGGAAATACATCCAGAGGGTTGACTGAAGATTAATCCAGGTGATGAGTACCAGTCCAAATACGAGAAATTGAAAAAGCTGACAAAGTTGTCAGCTCTTTCAATTTCTTTCCTGATTATGTTTTTCAAATTGTATGACTTGGATAGATTGTATAGATTAAACAAAAAGGTATGTTTTTGGGTTGATATATTTGATGTTATATATTTTTATGTATTTTTGTATATATTTTTATATATTTTAAAAGTGTAATTTTATTACTTGTAGTGGTATAACTGTGGTAATGGTCCTCTGAAGAGAAGAATTATCTTTGAAAACTCATGAGCTAAGGACTTTAAGATATTTTGCTTGAACTTTGAATTCTAATCAAATGTGATTGACACCTTATTTTATTACTTCATTTAATATCATAATATTAACGCTCTATCCAGTATATTGAGCTTTAGTTTTTATCATGATGTTTTAACTAATTATAAGATATTAGTTGACGCTTATATCTTTTGTTGGATTGCTTCATATATATATATATATATATATATATATATATATATATATATATATATATATATATATATATATATATATATATATATATATATATATATAGAGAGAGAGAGAGAGAGAGAGAGAAGAAAAAAGAGTGATAAATATGCGACGATTGTCCAAATTTATTTCAAATTTCAATTGTTCAATGCAAGGTTGTCAGTAATAAACTAGTGTTTATTTTTTCACGGAGTTTTTCTTTTCATTCAATACGTTTTTTTGACAAAAATTATTTTAATAATTTTTAATAATAATTCTTATATTTTTCAAATATTTGAACTTTGGTTTTTTCGAAAGCCAACTTATCCATCTGTATTTCTCCTCTGATGATAAGATTTCGATCTTTGAAAAGCCTTGGCTTAAGGAAAGAAAAATAAACACTAGTTTATTACTGACAACCTTGCATTGAACAATTGAAATTTGAAATAAATTTGGACAATCGTCGCATATTTATCACTCTTTTTTCTTCTATCTCTACTATTGCTCTATCTCGTATATTGAGCTAATCCTTTTCACAATAGGTTCCATCTACTAAAAGTTTTCACTTTGGTTTAGTTTGATCCTATATATATATATATATATATATATATATATATATATATATATATATATATATATATAAAATACGCAGAGCTGATTTGAAGTCAAATAAATAGCAGAGGCTCATTATTAGGGTTTAGCGACACAGTGATAGTCAGGTAACCGAAGTTAAGCGACATTACGCCTAGTCAATACCAGATGGGTGACCATTTGCGGACGACAACGCATCCGTTACAAAAACTAACGCCGTCAAAAATAGTACCTGCAGTGGACGGAGAAGCCGAATCATTGATCAACAGTGGCTGCAAAGTAGCAGAAGGCAAGTCAGTGATCATGATCATGGCTTCAATAGTGCGCTAATTAGATGAAACCCGGGTAATGTGCTTCTGTGTGTTTTTGCGTGGAGCGGCAAATCATGTTGTCATACCTGTTTCTATAGGGATTACCGAGGTTAAGCGACGCTGTGTTTAGTCGGTACCAGATGGGTCGCCATTTAGGAATACCATACGCTATATGTGAGAGAACGACGACATCTTCTTTATAACGTTGTCATAATGGTATTCGTAGTTGGCGGATGAGCCGAACCATTGGTCAACAGTGACTACAGACTAGTAAGAGGCCACTATGTGATCTTGATTATGGCTTCCGTACTGTGCAAGATGGTGTACCGGGGAAAAATACCTGATAGAAACTGTTGGGGACCTAACCACTATATTTCAATAGACTATTATTATTGATTTAAATAACAGTGAGCCGGTTTGATGGTTATATATAGGTGTGATGAAACTTTCGTATTTATTCATTTGCATATACTTTAGGAAAATGTAACAATCTCTTTGGGAATTTTATTTTTAAATGAAGCTTAATATTGTTTAAATTAATCTTAACATTGTTTAAAATAATCTTAATATTGTTTAAATTAATCTTAATATTGTTTAAGAAAACCATGAAATAGTACGCAAATTCGGTTGTCCCAGAGACAACTTGAACGGATTGATTGATATGTGAACATCTAGAGGCTCTGAGTCCTGCTTTATGGATGAGCATGGAGTTTGTGTAGTTTTTGTTTTGGTTTAGATTCGTTCTTAGAAGTGGATGGCAAGCCGACTAAATGTGACAAGTAATAGTGACAATTTGTTGTTCGTTTGTTTTCCAGATAAATAGATAATTTATTAAACATTGAAATATATGACAAATAGAAAAAAAATAATATAAAACGGAAAAATTTCCTTTTCCGAAACTAATATACAAGTATTAGAAAGATTAATCGGATGTCCTGCTGGATTGACAGGCCGAGAGCAGGCCCAATACTTTTTTTTACGAATAGTGCCGATGGAGAGGCGCTCGTAAAGACAAGTCAATTCACAATGGTACTCGGTGTTGCACGTCATTAACAGACCACGGATGTTACTAAAGTAGTGCTTGAAAGTTCCATTGGATTATTTTATATCCCATCAGAAGTTTAAGTTGTTTTAGTTGGTTTGTTTTATAACCTCGTAATTTAGGTTAATTATAAATAATAACTTGTAAATAAATGGATGAACTATCAAGAGAAACGTTTAACAGATTTATTAAAACTGAACACAGAATGAATTAATGAGTTAATTGGCCGCTGGACGCGATTGATATATTCACAGTCTGACGCCGTGGTCTTTGTTTTCTTTCTCTCCGGGCAGACGACCCTTTTCCAAGGGCGATAACTCTTAACTCCCGAAATGGTTCAAGAGAGGTAATTCCGTTTTCGTTAGGTGCCCTAACAGTTTGTCTTCAATCTCCATCCCCTTCTAAAGTGCAACCCTTTCTCACCGTTGCAATAGGGTAATGTCAGAACTATGTCGTGTGGAACTCTGGTTCCTGGCAAGGCCATCAATGGTAGACGAATTCGGCACCGAGCGAGAAGGTGTCTTGGAGAAGAAAAAACTGTGGAAGAGTGTTTGGGGGTTAGGGTTACCACTGTATGGTAAACTGGTTGTTGCAAACACAACTTAAACTGTTACTGTGTGTGTGACTACCTGATATAAAAGTATTGTTTTAAAAGTTGACGTTACAGTTATGGACATTTGTTTATGTGTCAGGTTGTCATTAGTTTTATTGCAATCACGAGAAGAAAGGCCAACTGTTTCAAATCTGCCCGTTGGCAATTTGAAGACGGACCACCGCAGAGAAAGGACAGAAACAAATGAAGGTGCTTATTGATAAAAAAAAATAGAAGCTTATTAAAAAACCCAAACAAACACAAAAAAATAATAACAGAAACCAAATTAAATATGTAAAATGGTAAGGCGATTAGCGGACATATTTGTAGCAAGAAACAATGTTCGCTTGTATGCGGTGCAATGTTTCAAAGCTTCAAATGTCGAGACAAAGTAAACGGAGGACAAACTCAGGGAGATTGTTCAGCCTTTCCCCCCTCTCTCTCTCTAAATCTCTTTCTCTCTTTCTGTTTCTCTCTGCTTCTCACCTTCTCTCTTATTTTTCTTACTCCTTTATTATCTCATTCTCTCTCTTTCATTATCTCTCATGCTCTTTCCCATTCTCTCTCATTATACTTCTCTCATTATATCTCTCTTTTTCTCTCTCAATCTCTCCTCATTCCCTTTCTCTCACCGTCTCTTCCATTCTCTTTTTCATTTTATCTCCCATTCTCTATCTTATTCTCTATTTCATTCTCCTCTCTCTCTCTCTCTCTCTCTGTCTCTCTCTCTCTCTTTCATGTTCTTTCTCATTCTCTCTAATTATATCTCTCAATCTCTGTACATTCTCTCTCTCTCTCATCCTCTCTTTTATTTTATCTCCCATTCTCTATCTTATTCTCTCTTTCATTCTCCTCTCTCTCTCTCTCTCTTTCATGTTCTTTCTCATTCTCTCTAATTATATCTCTCAATCTCTGTACATTCTCTCTCTCTCGTCCTCTCTTTCATTTTATCTCCCATTCTCTATCTTATTCTCTCTTTCATTCTCTCTCTAATTAGTTCTTTCTCCCCCTCTCGTTCTGTTTCTCTCTCTCTCTCTCTCTCTCTCTGTCTGTCTGTGTCTCTTCGAGGGGATATTACTGTGTAAACACACGCAACACACATACATAGAAAATTACGATCATACCTACTTATATAGCATTCTAACCCAATTAAGATTACTTTAAACAATATTAAGATTACTTTAAACAATATTAAGATTAATTTAAACAATGGTAAGATTAATTTAAACAATATTAAGATTAATTTAAACAATATTAAAAATAATTTAAACAAAATTAAGATTAATTTAAAAAAAATTAAGATTAATTTAAACAAAATTAAGATTAATTTAAACAATTTTAACAATATTAAGAGTAATTTAAACAATATTAAGATTATTTTAAACAATATTAAGATTAATTTAAACAAAATTAAGTTTCATTTAAAAATAAAATTCCCAAAGAGATTGTTACATTTTTCCTAAAGTATATGCAAATGAATAAATACGAAAGTTTCATCACACCTATATAACCCTCAAACGGCTCACTGTTATTAAAATCAATAATAATAGTCTATTGAAATACTGTATATATAGTAGAGAACAAATATCGTAATGCATCTATTTGTATGCTTAATATGGATAGCTAGTTTTAAGCCGCTTATGATAATTGTTTGGTGTTATTCATTTGTAATTTGATTGTCTTATTTCCCTATATATATGTGTAATAGTTTGTTTCCACATGAACAGTAAGTTATTAAAGTGATTTAATAAAACAAGGACAAGATTACCGAAACCTTTCTTAAACTGTTATGTTCATTAATTTTCAAGGGAGATAATTTAAATGAAATCTATTAGTTCTTAAAATTACAATAGATTTATATTAAAGATATGAAATTTAAGTTATACATTAAAAATAATACTTAGAGCTAGGTTAATGGCCGCTGAATGATGAGCATTTGTTTTGCTCGTGTAGGCAAACACATTGGATGGGAATCAAAGGTTGACTTTAGTCCACTGTTCGAACCAAGCGACCGGTGGTATAACCTTACAAAGCCATACTGGTCAGTCTTATAAGGACGAAATATATATGTATGTGGATGAATAAAAAAAGTATTTATTATAAAAATATTTAATTGCTTCTTTCAACGGTAAACCACTCTGTATAGGAAATATGAAAAGTTTTTGACTAAAAGTAATATTGCGTAGTTCGCTCTTCTTTACCAGAAAGGATTAATATTCTACATAATCTCAAATAGGTACATTTTATTTCCATCTCTTAAGGTTATATTAGTGGCCGAGCGGGTAAATATGTTGGATGAAAGACAAATATGATTTTAGCCCAGTGTTCGAACCAAGTATATAACTATACATAGCCACAGTCTTCGGAGCTTATAAACAGAGAGATTCTTAAAGGAGAGAGCCATTCATTTCAACTAAGAAAAATGAAGATCTGAGCATTGGTGGTTAAAGGAGAGAAGCTTGGTTTTAGAGGTGTTAAAAGTAACTAGGAACGTTTCCTCCGCTTTACCACGTGCTGCAAGTCAAGAGAGAGAGAGAGAGAGTGAGAGAGAGAGGGATATATATATTAAGAGAGAGAGATAGAGAGAGAGAGATAGAGAGAGAGAGAGAGAGAGAGGGAGAGAGAAACATAGAGAGAGGGAGAGATAGATAGATAGATATAGAGAGAGGGAGATAGATATATAGATAGATAGATAGAGATAGAGATAGATAGATAGATAGATAGATAGAGAGAGAGAGAGAGAGAGAGAGAGAGAGAGAGAGAGAGAGAGAGAGAGAGAGAGAGAGAGAGAGAGAGAGTCAATGCTTTTCAAAGTGCCATTGTTAATAGACGTTTTGTCTTCATAAATGTCTACAAAGGATCTCAGAATATGATTTAGAAAATCATTTATGAAGAACAGGAGAGTTCAGCCCAGAACCGATACTTGAGACACGCCGGCATTGATGCAGTGTGCTTCGGACTTCTGCCCTTCATTCACTACTTTTATAGACATATTGGAAAGAAAGGATTTGATGGTTGAGAAGACATTTCCAGATATTCCATTGTGAAGCAAGCCTTTGTTCCAAACTCCGTCACAGGCTTTTGGTATATCAAGAGACGAATCTCCTTTTGATAGATTTACTAATAATGTAATATCACAGCCAGCACGTCAGCTGTTCATCTTGCAGGACGAAATTCACGTTGTTTGTCATCAAGTAGTTGTTTTTTGCTACAAAGTTTTCTCAGATGATCAGAAGCATTTCTCTTTTAAGCAACGATTGGACAGCTTTGTATGGATAGAAGCTAATTCGTTGCAGAGGAATTACATAGATAGATAAGTTCCACCTACGATTGAACAAAACATCTTTCTATTGAACTTTTTCAATGTTGCTTTCACGAAAACCCTTCTTTTCCATCTTTAAATCTCCTTTCACTGGACACCTCATCAACGGACATTTACCAACTAGACAGACCCGATATCTTTTTATACGTACATTCTCACTCTCCATTATTTAATATTTTTTCAAATTTTGAATTTTGGCTTTTCCACTGCCAACTTATCCATCTATGTAATTCCTCTGATGATAAGATTTTAATCTTTGAAAAGCCTTGGCTTAAGGAAAGCATAATAAACATGTTTTTACCGAGTACACTTTGCATTGAACAATCGAAATTGAAATAAATTGGTCATTCGTACATGTTTATCCTTCTTCTTTCATCTATCTTTATATATATACATATATACATATATATATATATATATATATATATATATATATATATATATATATATATATATATATATATATATATATATAAAGATATTGTTCGTTCTTTTTTTTTTTTTTAAGCATTGAATAAAATGTAATAAAATGACGTAAGAAGCCCTTTTTAACAATGCGTGAAAGAATTTATTTCTTTTTTTTCTTTTTCCAATCAATTTCGAAGTCTACAAACTTCATCTTCAGGGATGTATTTTTTTTTTTTTTATATAAAATAAACAAACTTTTGTTTATAAGTAGCATCGAGATGGTGTGACGCTCTCCGCCAAGATGGAATAGGGCGGAAGTGAAAAATATTAAGAACGATTATGCCAGGGGCAAGCCAGGAGTTATAAAGATATTGTTCGTTCTTTTTTTTTTTTTTAAGCATTGAATAAAATGTAATAAAATGACGTAAGAAGCCCTTTTTAACAATGCGTGAAAGAATTTATTTCTTTTTTTTCTTTTTCCAATCAATTTCGAAGTCTACAAACTTCATCTTCAGGGATGTATTTTTTTTTTTTATATAAAATAAACAAACTTTTGTTTATAAGTAGCATCGAGATGGTGTGACGCTCTCCGCCAAGATGGAATAGGGCGGAAGTGAAAAATATTAAGAACGATTATGCCAGGGGCAAGCCAGGAGTTATAAAGATATTGTTCGTTCTTTTTTTTTTTTTTAAGCATTGAATAAAATGTAATAAAATGACGTAAGAAGCCCTTTTTAACAATGCGTGAAAGAATTTATTTCTTTTTTTTCTTTTTCCAATCAATTTCGAAGTCTACAAACTTCATCTTCAGGGATGTATTTTTTTTTTTTATATAAAATAAACAAACTTTTGTTTATAAGTAGCATCGAGATGGTGTGACGCTCTCCGCCAAGATGGAATAGGGCGGAAGTGAAAAATATTAAGAACGATTATGCCAGGGGCAAGCCAGGAGTTATAAAGATATTGTTCGTTCTTTTTTTTTTTTTTTAAGCATTGAATAAAATGTAATAAAATGACGTAAGAAGCCCTTTTTAACAATGCGTGAAAGAATTTATTTCTTTTTTTTCTTTTTCCAATCAATTTCGAAGTCTACAAACTTCATCTTCAGGGATGTATTTTTTTTTTTTTATATAAAATAAACAAACTTTTGTTTATAAGTAGCATCGAGATGGTGTGACGCTCTCCGCCAAGATGGAATACATTTTATTCAATGCTTAAAAAAAAAAAAAGAACGAACAATATCTTTATAACTCCTGGCTTGCCCCTGGCATAATCGTTCTTAATATTTTTCACTTCCGCCCTATTCCATCTTGGCGGAGAGCGTCACACCATCTCGATGCTACTTATAAACAAAAGTTTGTTTATTTTATATAAAAAAAAAAAATACATCCCTGAAGATGAAGTTTGTAGACTTCGAAATTGATTGGAAAAAGAAAAAAAAGAAATAAATTCTTTCACGCATTGTTAAAAAGGGCTTCTTACGTCATTTTATTACATTTTATTCAATGCTTAAAAAAAAAAAAAAGAACGAACAATATCTTTATAACTCCTGGCTTGCCCCTGGCATAATCGTTCTTAATATTTTTCACTTCCGCCCTATTCCATCTTGGCGGAGAGCGTCACACCATCTCGATGCTACTTATAAACAAAAGTTTGTTTATTTTATATAAAAAAAAAAAAAATACATCCCTGAAGATGAAGTTTGTAGACTTCGAAATTGATTGGAAAAAGAAAAAAAAGAAATAAATTCTTTCACGCATTGTTAAAAAGGGCTTCTTACGTCATTTTATTACATTTTATTCAATGCTTAAAAAAAAAAAAGAACGAACAATATCTTTATAACTCCTGGCTTGCCCCTGGCATAATCGTTCTTAATATTTTTCACTTCCGCCCTATTCCATCTTGGCGGAGAGCGTCACACCATCTCGATGCTACTTATAAACAAAAGTTTGTTTATTTTATATAAAAAAAAAAAAATACATCCCTGAAGATGAAGTTTGTAGACTTCGAAATTGATTGGAAAAAGAAAAAAAAGAAATAAATTCTTTCACGCATTGTTAAAAAGGGCTTCTTACGTCATTTTATTACATTTTATTCAATGCTTAAAAAAAAAAAAAAAGAACGAACAATATCTTTATAACTCCTGGCTTGCCCCTGGCATAATCGTTCTTAATATTTTTCACTTCCGCCCTATTCCATCTTGGCGGAGAGCGTCACACCATCTCGATGCTACTTATAAACAAAAGTTTGTTTATTTTATATAAAAAAAAAAAAATACATCCCTGAAGATGAAGTTTGTAGACTTCGAAATTGATTGGAAAAAGAAAAAAAAGAAATAAATTCTTTCACGCATTGTTAAAAAGGGCTTCTTACGTCATTTTATTATATATATATATATATATATATATAAACATTTTTTTGTTGTTTCTAAGTTCATCGACGTTGCGTCTTTATTCAAAGACCTTCTTCAGATAACTGATCTGAAGACGTTTATTACGTGGAAATAATATTTTTATCTTTATTTTTTTCAAAAAAACATAGGCGTTAACATTCAAAATATGTGGTGCGTTTATTAAGTGGAATGAATGTTTTTTGTTGTTTTTTTATATCGATGCTGTTCACAAAGTTCTGTTGGTAATGTGGCGTAAAATAACTAGCCTGCATCTAAATTCAAATTTTGTTCGGTTATATATATACTATACCTAATGCAGGCGTAAGGTAAAGGTGTTAACCTGAAGAAGCTATCAATGGCTCTGACCGAAATATGTGTAGCTAAATAATGTTTGTAGAAAAAATTATACCCAATAAAAATATACAAACGAAAGTGGTTATGGTTAGGGTTATTATTAATAAAGAGGTTTTATTTTTTAATAATTATGGAAGAAATAACACATTCAAAGTTTTATTGAGATATCTAATATTCTCAGTTTTATGTTTTTGTCGGCGAGAAAAGCACATGATACGAAACTAATATTTAAAATACAAGACCTTCGTCATTTGTGGAATGACTTATCTAACCAACGAGGAAGCTAACACGATTATCTTCACTGATAAGTGTCTTTTTTCTCCTTTAGCTTTCAAATTTAGCAAACTCTGGACCCAGGTTAAAAGGTTCAAACTTCACATGAAGCAACTATCTAATAATACCTTTGATAATAAAAAAAACTTTCCTTTCTTCCATTCACGTGTCTTGCATCGGGCGGAATGTCCACAAAAAGAATTTTCAATGTCGACAAAATGAAGTTCTGCAGTAATGTGTTCCCCACGTGGAAAGTTATCTGATGGATCTTAGTGGAAATACTTTTTTCTATGGAAATCGCTTCACACAAGGCATGAACCCACTTGATGTAACGAGCTAACTAGAACGAATGATGATCATCCCAAACACAAGAGATGTCTATTGGTCTTAGCCTTGAAAAGACCAAGTCTATAGGTAGGAGGAAAACAGTCAGCAGGAAGAGAGTTCCACTAGTTTGCAGTTCTTGGAAAGAAGCTACTTAAATAGGAAGCTGTATTACAATAAGGTATTAAAACAGCGAATTGATGGAGACTACTAGACCAACGAGTCAACGAGCTGGAACAAAAGAAGCAGGGAATAGATTGCACAATTATGAAGAACACATGTCATAATGGTATTTATAGAAAAGACTGAGACTAGCAACATCACGTCTGTGAGAGAAAGAGGGTGCAGAGAAGAAAAAAGACGTTTCTGCACCTTATAAAAAAACCCTCAAATGGAGCAGAGATACACTAATCCAAATGTGACAACAGTACTCTATACATGCTCTTAAATAATCAAATTCTGTCAAGTCTCAACTGTCGTTATCAATCATTACGGTGTTGTCTCACCGATTACCTTACTAACTAATTAACCCTTATCCTCGAGTTGTGTTTGGGCCTTGATAAGCGGTGACCCGTCAGTACATGTCTCCTCTGTTCAGTCGGATTAAGAAGGCTTAACCGTTTATCTGTTTTTGATCTGTCGGCTTTCACTCAAATGTATTTCGACCTTTTTATGTTTCTGATGTCCGTCCTCAGTTGAGATTGAGATGGATTGTTCTGTTCCTTGAATCTCAGTTTACTGATCAGACTCAGTAAATCAGACTCAGTAAATCAGACTCAGTAAAGCAGACTCAGTAAATCAGACTCAGTAAATCAGACTCAATAAATAAGACTCAATAAATCAGACTCAGTAAATCAGACTCAATAAATCAGATTCGGTAAATCAGACTCGGTAAATCAGACTCAATAAATCAGACTCAATAAATCAGACTCAGTAAATCAGATGCAGTAAATCAGACTCGGTAAATCAGACTCAATAAATCGGACACAGTAAATCAGACTCGGTAAATCAGACTCAATAAATCAGATTCGGTAAATCAGACTCAATAAATCGGACACAGTAAATCAGACTCGGTAAATCAGACTCAATAAATCAGACTCGGTAAATCAGACTCAATAAATCGGACACAGTAAATCAGACTCGGTAAATCAGACTCAATAAATCAGGCTCAGTAAATCAGACTCGGTAAATCAGACTCAGTAAAGCAGACTCAATAAATCAGACTTAGTAAATCTGACTCAATAAATCAGACTCAGTAAATCAGACTCAATAAATCAGACTCGGTAAATAAGACTCGGTAAATCAGATTCAGTAAATCAAACTCAGTAAATCAGACTTAATAAATCAGACTCGGTAAATAAGACTCAATAAATCAGACTCGGTAAATAAGACTCGGTAAATCAGATTCAGTAAATCAAACTCAGTAAATCAGACTCGGTAAATCAAACTCGGTAAATCAGACTCAATAAATCGGACACAGTAAATCAGACTCGGTAAATCAGACTCAATAAATCAGGCTCAATAAATCAGACTCGGTAAATCAGACTCAGTAAAGCACACTCAATAAATCAGACTTAGTAAATCTGACTCAATAAATCAGACTCAGTAAATCAGACTCAATAAATCAGACTCGGTAAATAAGACTCGGTAAATCAGATTCAGTAAATCAAACTCAGTAAATCAGACTTAATAAATCAGACTCGGTAAATAAGACTCAATAAATCAGACTCGGTAAATAATACTCGGTAAATCAGATTCAGTAAATACAAACTCAGTAAATCAGACTCAATAAATCAGACTCAGTACATCAGACACAATAAATCAGACTCAGTAAATAAGACTCAGTGAATCAGACTTAATAAATACGACTCAGTAAATAAGATTCATAAAATTAGACTCAGTAAATCAGATTCAATAAATCAGACTCAGTAAATAAGACTCAATAAATCAGACTCAATAAATCAGCCTCAGTAAATTAGACTTAATAAATCAGACTCCGTAAATCAGATTCAATAAATATGACTCAATCAATCAGACTCGGTAAATCAGACTCAATAAATCAGACTAAAAAAATCAGACCTAGTAAATCAGACTCAATAAATGAGACTCAATAAATGAGACTCAATAAATGAGACTCAGATAATCAGACTCGGTAAATCAAACTCAGTAAATCAGACTTAGTAAATCAGACTCAATAAATCAGCCTCAGTAAATCAGACTCGGTAAATCAGCTTCAATAAATATGACTCAATCAATCAGACCTGGTAAATCAGACTCAATAAATCAGCCTCAGTAAATCAGACTCGGTAAATCAGCTTCAATAAATATGACTCAATCAATCAGACCTGGTAAATCAGACTCAATAAATTAGACTCAACAAATTAGACTCAGTAAATCAGGCTCGGTAAATCAGACTTTAAGTCACACTTAGTAAATCAGATTCAGTAAATCAGATGCGAAAGGTTCGAAAACGTTTGTAGATGCTGGTATTTTCTTGCACCTTAAAGACGTACTTCTCGTTGGTGTTCATCACTCGCGGAGGGGTTGGAATCTAGGTGTTTTCAAACGTATTTAACTGATGAACTCCATCATCTTTTCAGTGATTGACTGTGAATGAATGTAGAGATGGATATGCGATGGGGTTTTAAGAAGTATTCAGATGTGAATTTATCTATAGTGCAAATTCGTTATCCAAATATGGGATGCTGCCCAGAAGAGCTCAACCTATACACATACAGGAAGCAGATATGGTACTGATTTGGAAAATTTGAGATTTCAAATTCAATCCAAACGAAAAGATTTGGTCTAATATCGAGTAATAAATATAAATCAGACGTTATATTTCCGACTGAATGCTCAATGTATTTCGCATACAGAGAATATATATATACATTCGAATATATTAAATTTTCAAGATCAGTACAATATATATATATATATATATATATAAAGTTATCCACATACAGACTGTTTCGCTGTATCAGTGTGGCTAAAGAGAGACTGATATATATATATATACATATATATACATATATATATATACATATATATATATATATATGTATATATATATATGTATATATATATAGTGTGTCAAGTTATATTGAAAACAAATCAATAAACTGCTCGATCGCAGAAAAGTGAGAGCTAATACAAATAATTTCTTTGGAAAGAGAAACTATGTTACATATTTCAGAATCGTACCGGTGGTTTAATCCAGATGGGTTGACTTTTTACATCTTAAAAAGTCTATACCCAAAGGACTCGTCAGTGTACTTAAATGAGGTCAAAACACAATGAGAAATAGCGTTATATCGATAAAAAAACAGATGCATTCCTGGAAAGTCTCTATGGAAAAATATTGGTTGGGAATTAATTGAGTTTTATTTTATTTATTATTTATAGTTTTGTGTTTTAAGAAGGTTTTTATTTCATTCTACTAAGTGTTTTATTTATTTTTAGTTTTGTACTTTTATTTAAATGGTTGTGTTTGGAAGATCGTTTATAGATCGTAGCAGATTTTCGGTGTCTTGAAAAATGAAAAAAAATTAGTTTTTAATCAAATCATTTACTTTTATTTTACCATAGCAGCATTGCTTGTGGTCTTACAAATATTTCTCATTAATAAAATTCAGCACTTATTTTCATTTCCTCGCTGTTCGTCACAGACCTAAATAAAAGGCATATATAAAGTTTCATATCCAGTACAGAGTTCGTGGAGAAGAAAAGAAAAAAAAATCACAAAACAAACAAACAGACGACAGAAAGCAAATAACACTCATAATGGGTTCCCCAGCCAATAGGATGACAGAATTGCAGTCAGAACGCTATCTCGACTTATCACTCAGAGCTAGGTTTTCAAAATAGTTATAACGAACACTAACTAACTATGTAAGAAAATCTCAGTTGAAATAGCCGTAGGTTAATTAAAGTTCGATGTTAAGGTATATAATTATTATTGTCATTATTAAAATAAAAGCGTAAGATAAATATTAAATTGCGGTTTATGGTAGTGAATTCAAATAATTACTTATATAAGCGAGAGTTTATTTTCCCCTCCATAGTCACATGTGCGAATTTCGATAGTAATTTTTTTTCATATTGTTTTTATTTATTGGCTCCAATGTAAGTATTTAAAGACTTGAACATTTTTATTTTGGCTTAATTAACATTTAGTTCAAAGCTGAATAAACTTTGTTACCACTAATTAAGTAAAAAAAAGGTTATTTAATCGAATTCTAGTAGCAGTGAAGTTGCAAACATTATTCTCGGACATCGTTCCGTCGTCTCACTAATCTAAGGGAATTAACTCTATACTAATCAATTATTACGGCTAACAGTTATCTCCCTTTTCTAACCCTAACATTAACCCATCTAACTGATATGTTTTTAGGAAGCTTTTGCGGCTGATATAATCACCCCCGTCGCAACCATTTAATCCAAAATTATTATAGTTTACCACTTGGGTAGACGCTAGAGAACTATCCTATATCTAGCGGGGGATATGAAGGTGTTTCACCCCCTCCTCCATGAGATTTGATAAGTTTATTTGTTATATTCTTTAACTAACTACATGACGTCTAACTAGTCATATTTCCCGTAGAGAGCTAGTATTTTCTCCCTTGCACAAGAATAGGGAAAATAACTGTGACATCACTATGGGAGTTGCCGATTCAGCCCAGGTCACGGATCTGGCAGGACTCTATGTTTTAAAGAAAATGCATTGGCTTGGTGGGCGGGCTATATAGGGATGATGCTCTATTCCTAGTCAATTCCACTAATAGAAATAATAAAAAAAAGAACTATGAATGATATTTTCGGAAGGTTGAACCTAAAGATAACGATAGATGTCAACTATAATGTAGCTAGTTTTCAGGACGTAACTCTGGATTTTAATGGCCAGACATTTGAACCCTACCCTAAACCCAATAATACACTATGCTACATAGATAGCAACTCAAACCATCCGCCATCAATGCGTCCGGTTTTCTCAACAAGAACTCATCTTACTACCACCATTGCAAAGAACTTTGTTTTCTTCCTCCGTGTACCTGAAACTCAAACGAAACTTCCACGAAAAGAGTTTATTTCCAATATATTCCCACCTGTAGAACATGTTACCGCGGGACTGCTTCCCTACAGACTACAATATTGTTATTTTCAAGTCTAATATCAGCAAATATCCTCTGAATTAATCAAACATAATATTCTTCATCATCCAACTGACAATCTCATTAACCCATGGTAAGTGGTAAACAATTAGTATGCATAAAGAAGTCAGTTAATAACATTTTTGAAGCATTTAGAGAAAGAGTGACTCTCCTTTTCCTAGCGTTTCCATCTAATTTGCATGGTGTTTGTACACAATAATATGTCTTTTTGCCTTTATATTTAGGGATGCAAGAAGAACATCCTAGCTTCTTGGTCTTTCTTTCTCATCAAATCTTTCTTGGAGTTCATACATTCGATCCATTACTTTTTCTGCTTCTCGTAAGGTCGGTTCTCTCTATCGCTCCAAACACTTTCTCACACGTGAGGTTATTCTCTATCTCTACAAATGTACTATCAGATCATCTATGGAGTACTGTTGTCATATTTAGACTGTTGAATCTCTGTCCCATTTGAGGGTTCTTGATAAGGTGCAGAAACGTATCTTAAATTTCATGTGTCCCACCCTTTCTTCTTCTCTGCACCCTTTCTCTCACATATGATGTGGCTAGTCTCAGTCTTTTCTATAAATACTATTATGGCATGTGTTCTTCAGAAATATGTGATCTATTCCCTGCTTCCTTTGTTCCAGCTCGTTTGACTCGTTGGTCTAGTGGTCTTCATCAACTCGCTGTTTTGATGCCTCATTTTAATACAGATTCCTATTTAAGTAGCTTCTTTTACAAAAACTTCAGGCTTGTGGAACTCTCTTCCTGCTGACTGTTTTCCTTCTACCTATACCCTTGATATTATCAAGACTAAGGCCAATAGACATCTCTTGTCTTTGCGATAATCATCATTTGTTTTTGTTAGCTCCCTACATCAAGTGGCGTAATTTTTTTTTTCTGGAGCGATTTCCATTAAAAAAAATGTCACAGTTTATGAATATTCGAATGAAATAAAAGTAGAATAAATAAATGTAGTGATTGTGACTCAACGGGTCACGAATACGTCAAGTAGACCCTAAACAATATGATGCAATTCACACTAAAATACAAAGTTCTAATTTGATTTTGTCGCTTGTTTATTTAACTTTGTTTTGTTTTTTTATTAAATGAAGTTTGAGTTAGTAAATACTGAAAGTTCACCAAATGATAAACTCGACATATCTTTGCTTCCTTCTAGTGTGAAAGGGTTCAATAAGTCTATTATTCTTATTGTTAATCGTTTGCTAGACTTTCTATTGCTTTTCTGTTTGATAACTTATCGCATCTGAACGAGATTTTGGTCATCACGAGACTGTATCACGAAGTGTACTTTGAAACTTCGGTTAATAGTAACTTCAAGCGAATCCTAAAAAAAATTGCACTCACAATGATTTGAAAAAGACTTATTGTTGATATCTGACATCGAAATTCGATCTATCATCGTCAACCGGTGTCCTGGAATTCGGCAAAACCAAGCAAATTTCACAAGAAAAATAAACAATAACGACAGCGATTAGTAAATTGCGTTATTTATTATACTAGTTTATTAGATTTTAGTAATATTATATTGATTAGATATTGATTAGTAATATTATATTGATTAGATATTGATTAGTAATATTATATTGATTAGATATTGATTAGTAATATTATATTGATTAGATATTGATTAGTAATATTATATTGATTAGATATTGATTAGTAATATTATATTGATTAGATATTGATTAGTAATATTATATTGATTAGATATTGATTAGTAATATTATATTGATTAGATATTGATTAGTAATATTATATTGATTAGATATAATTATGCAAGCAAATCAACATTACTATTATCAAATATATATTTGAATCTCAAAATTAAAAAAGGATTTCCTGATGATATTAAGTATAATGCTCACTGCAGTACGCGGTTAAATTATCAGCCAGTTATTAATCGAATCATTTCCTCTTCGTGGTATACATTTTCACCGCCTTATCTAATATATACAAAAAGTATTCTTTCATTTTTTAACCGGTGTCCTGGAATTCGGCAAAAACAAACAAATTTCAACAGAAAAAATAAACTAAAACATAGTTTATTGGTAAAATGGGGACACGCACATTATTATTCGTCACTGTTTTACTAAAGCAAGAGTTTAGAAGTCGAGAAGATCCTAAAATAAAACCCTCGAATATATATGTATTTCATAAGAAAAGTTTTTTTTTGTCTTTTAGCGTTGGAGAGGTAAATAAGGGGCAGGTAACTCTTCACAACAGCTCTAGCTTTCGAACAATATTTTTCTAACCCTAAACCCTAAACCCTAACCCTTTTATGTCTAATCGACGTTCTCCTTGCACAGTAGCCACATGTGCAACGCCAATTAAAGCCATCAGTTTTGATTACTCGAAAATCGTGTTTAAAATTCGTTGTAAGAGTTACCTGCCCCTTATTTACCTCTCCAACACTAAAAGACAACAAAAACTTCTTTTCGGCTTTTTATTATAGAAGCACCGAAAATCGAGTGTTAGGAAGATATCTGAGAACTAACTGAATTAAACATAAAAAAATTTAGTGTATACCATCCAACTACTGATTCGCCTGAATTTCCGACTACGTTGTTGCACGAGAGTTCCACACCAAATCTCGTATAACACGAAATTTGGGAGTTTGACGCCTTTTTTTTTTTTACAAATGAGGATCCTTCTAGAATAGAAACCAGTTTCTGTCTAAGGGAGATAACCAAAGTAAATTACTCTCTTTGTGTAAAATGTTCTCATTACTGACAGTGAGATTGTGTTGTTCTCAGTACCTCCAAGAACTTTGTTTCCCGGCGAAAATGACGCTTTCTTCGACAGATCAAAGTACTTTCATTAAAAAAATATGCAGCCAAACAAATTCTGTTTTCATTGTTTTTATTAACCGTAATTTATAATTAACTGAACAAGTCACCCATCTCTCTTTTAGATATCCATGTATTTTATGTAATTTTATGTTAATCCAACCACTCTCTCATATTTCTTATTGTCTATTTTTTTCAGCGTTTATGTCTAATTTATATAGTATCTGTACACACCATACACACGTATGTAAATTAGATGGCAACATAATTTGTCTCTTTACTTTTAAATTATCTATAAAGATAATATAGAAGTAAAGAGACCTATTGTTTTTAGTTATACAATATGTGTTAAAGTTATCAATTTCGTCAAAGATCTCCCTAGTTCTATATAGCTAGGAATTTCGTCTAGTTCTATATAGCTAGGAATTAGAGTTATCTGCTCTTAGTTACTTCTCTCTGTTGTAAATTTATGTAGAGGGCTACTTGTTGGTAGTCTCCCTAATGTAAATAAAACGATCGCCTCGAGCGTGTGTTACGATAAAACTTATTCATTTTTATTGAATTTATCTTCTAGTCTGGCATATCAAGGCCACATAAAACAAGGTATATTTTGATTTGATCAAACCTTTAGATTAATAAATAACAATCAAGATGAATATCTTAACAGATATGTCACAGTTTATAAAATAAAATATGGGAGCACAAAACAAGAAAAATTAAGAATTTATTTTCATTGTTTATAATAAAAAAATATCAATTACTTTATCGCTGCAAACATTTCTCACGCCCGAGGCTATTCTCTATCTCTACAAATGTACTATCAGATCATCTATGGAGTACTGTTGCCATATTTGGGCTGTTGAATCTCTGTCCCATTTGAGGGTTCTTGATAAGGTGCAGAAACGTATCTGTAATTTGATTGGCCCTGCCCTTTCTTCTTCTCTGTACCTTCTCTCTCACAGACGTGATGTTGCTAGTCTCAGTCTTTTCTATAAATACTATTATGGCATGTGTTCTTCAGAATTATGTGATTTATTCTCTGCTTCTTTTGTTCCAGCTCGTTTGACTCGTTGGTCTAGTGGTCTTAATCAAGTCGCTGTTTTGATACATCATTGTAATACAGCTTCCTGTCGTTACGATAATCATATTTGTTCTTGTTAGCTCCTTATATCAAATGGCTTCATGCCTTGTCTGGAGCGATTTCCATAAAAAAGAAACCGAAAAAACAGAAATAAAGGAATATTATTTATTTCATATCAACCTTTATTATAAGGATTGCATATTTCAATTTAATATCCATCAAAAGAATATTTTAATTAAAAAAAAAAAAAATGTTGATTCTTTCTCTTCCGACCTGGAGCACGTCCTGCAATGGGAAATGGTGTTTTGTTACGTTTCGAAAAGTTTTAAACTATTTGTAAGTTTTGTTATTTTAAAATTTGTGTCGTTACTTTAACTTAACCGATTTCGTAAGAAACGGAAAAAAGAAATGGGCGTCGAACTTCTCTTTGCTGCTTCAGCTGTTTAACAATGACATGTTAGGTCTCTCATGAAAAAATCCCCATCCTTAACCCTAACCCTAAGCCTAAGCCTCTCGTTAAAAAAAAATCCCGATCTTTAACCCTAACCCTAACCCATAACGTCCAAGGGACGTCGTCGGGGAGTCATGCAGATATTTGATCTGTCATAACTTTTCAGTGGGCATGAATAGAACCTGGTAGTAGCCATATCTTCTTCATGCCACATAAAGCCCCTGGTATTCCCAAATGGTCACCCATTTAGTACTGACAAGGCTCAACGTCGCTTAACGTCGGTGATCAACGTGATTCTGCCGTATATTGTTACATTCAACACCTCTAAAACCAAGCTTCTACCGTTTCACCACCAAATGTTAAGACCCTTGTTCGTCATCAGTTATAATGAATACCCCCTCCCCCTTGAGGAAGACTCTTGCTTTGATAACTTCCTAAAAGTGACCTTTACTCCAGTCCAGAAATGAAGGTCTCACCTCAGATCTCTTGTTCAGGTCGTTGGAAAAATGTTTGGATGATTCTACCGCCCCAGAGTATATTTAACTTCTCATACAATCATCTGTGTCAGAATCAGATACACTCTAAGATGAGTACGACTCCCCCATTTGAGGAGGCACTGCTCATAGCACTCTTTACTGCCTTGACAGAGTACAAAATTGACTTCAAAATCTGGTGGGGGTTGATCTCTTCTCTTCCTTACAGCCCCCCACCTCTCACAGAAGAGTCGCTGCTAGTCTTTATCTACTCTATCGTCATTTCCATAGAAAGGTGCTCGACCGAGCTCTAATCTCTGGTTCCTCCCTATAAAGCTTTAACAGCGTCCGATTTTCACCACTGAAAAGAAGTTTCCTTTCTTCTGCTAAACGTAATTTATATGAAAAGAGTTCGTTTCCGATAACATTTTTATCTGTAGAACACATTACCACTGAATTACTTCCATGTAGACTACAACATGATCCTTTCATATCCAATGTCAACAAATACTTGTCAAGCCATCTGCTTAAGTAAATTTTGTCCATCCACTTATCGTTTTCAATCCTCTCATAGTATTGTTCATCATTCAACTGACAATCTCATTAACTGTTATCCTCGAGTAGCATTATACCTTGGTAGGTGGCGACTCCTTAGTATGAAAAAGAAACACATTTATTAAACAAAAAACAGTTTTTCTAGCACGGTGTACAAAAGAGCAGTGTTTAGATTTTGTTTTCTTCATTAAGAATTACACGTTGTGGGATGACGTCATAATGGACATGGCGTTGCTTCGGATGATAGCTAGGGAGATGTGCTGGAACTGCCAAACGGTTTCTCGGGACTCGTTTTTGCAAGTGGCTATCATCTGGCCAGTGTCTCATATGGATCTGGCCGTATCGGGACTTGTCGTCTTTACTGCGATTGACTGAAAAATGTAACGGTTGGTTAGTGAGATGTACTTGTCATTTTTTCTTGTTTCGGCGAACCGAAATTGACAGCAGATTCTGCAATTCTTGGCTGCATGAAAACGTTGAAACAAGTGTCTTTCTTACTAGAAAAGTAATGAGTGTCGCCTCTGTCTAGGCTGACTGGTTCGCGAATTGATGCGAACACGGCAGAATCGAGACCACATTTGACTACAGCATCGAGTGCGGAGTAGTGACGTAAACAATTGTTATTTAACAGGATGGACTTTGGGTCCCTGGAGAAATGTGTCTGGCAGTTGAGCGATCAGACGTGAATATCTCATGAAATTGTTTGCTCATTTGCGAAAGAAATCAACAAAAAATAATATCGACTTTTTATGAAATAAATCATTAGTCTTGTTATCTTTGTCAAGGGAAATAACTCTTTCTCCGACAAGAAACGAAAAAGGTAAATAGGATTACCACCCTTGTATCAGCAACTTAGGTTTCGGCAGAGAGACGATGAAATTGTTACAAGTGTTAAATAATATCAACATCAAAACTCTACAAAAATAATTTTTAATTTCTTTTTAATTTCAGGGAATATTTTCTATATGTTGGCTTTCTTTTGTGAGTTTTTAATATGGGATATTTTTCAAGAATTAATGAAAAACTTTGGGAATAGAAACCATTTTTTATGTTTGAGTTTAATAGAATTATGGCAGGCGGGAGATGCTGAAAGTGAAAATTGCAACTATTTTAACAAATAAAGTCGGAAAACCAATTTATTGGGAGAAACACTTGTAACAATACAACTGAAGTAATTTTTATATTCCGTTTTATTTTGTTGTGGTTTATTTTTACAGCAAATAAAACCGAACTTCGTTTACAAGCCGTGAAAAGTTAAAACATTTCCCTGACAAAAAGTTGCAAATAAATAACTTGAGTCTATTGTTAACTAGCAGTCTCGACCCAACATTCATTTAGGTTTGTCTATTTTTTATTTATTTTAAAATACGTTTTAAATTTTTTTTATTGTTTTATCCAAATCAATTTTTCAAAGACTAAATTCAAGTTTATATAATCAGAAAGAGTATCAGCTAGTATATTTAATAATTAACACATTTATTATTAATTAATAATTAACTAATTAATTATAATTAATAATTAACACAGTTATTATTAATGTAATAATCCCTGAGCATTTCATTGCAAACGGATTGTAGTGCGAGTTATTCCCCTTCGCTTGTATTAACCTATGAAAGGGACATTCAAATTTTGCACCGCTCAATTCCGGCTCTAATTAACGAGAGGAACTTTAAACCTCAACACTGTCATTTTTTTTTTGAAACGATTGGTATGCCCGCAGTGACTTAATATTTTTGTCCGAACTAAAAACTAAAGCACAAATTCTCTTTAATTAATCAGAATTCAACTTAAATTATTATGTAGAAAGGCTGATAGAAGTTTATTCATATTTACTTTTAAGTTTTCACGTTGATAAAAAACTTGCGATGAATTTTGCAACGGCGATGTAAAGGTAAAGGTCGCATAGCCTGGACGCGCACGAGTGTCTTTGCCGGCATCGCACACTGCTCATGGCCGTAGCGGCGGTTATTTGTTAAGAGCCCATCCCCCTCCTTCCGCTGCCTTGAACCTTCCCTGAGTTTTAGTCAGGTACCCATTTACTGCTGGGTGGACAGAGGGAGTTTTCAGACCCGGGTCGTCCAGCCCAAAGACAAGTGCTATAACCATTCGTCCACAGGCCCTCCTCGATGTGCGTTCAAATAAATATTCTTTATCAGTCAAACTCGTGTTGCTCCAGTATTAGCACAGGCTTCTGTAACTGAACCACCTTAAAGTATTGGTTGGTAGAAGAGTCATAGTAGTATAATTTAATCTAAAGGTTTTTCATGCCAAATTTGATGAAATTATTTCCAATATTATTGCAACCTATCAGTGTGTATTGTTTTAGTATTAGCGGTCGTTGTAAATGTACATATTAAAGGCCTATTACGCTATCCGCAGCCCAAGGATTATTCATGCTCAATTTGGTGCAATTCGGTCAAACAGTTTTGGAACTATAAATGACCAGCAGACACAAAACTGCTCCATTATAATAATAATGACTATATATGACAAAAATGGAACGCATTTGTGCTCCATTTTCATAAAAACGAACAGCATACACGGGGCCTGTGTTAGCACGTATTTAAACTAGTTTTGATAAAAGTGTATTTATATAAACATAAATGTCTACAAGGCACCAGACATTCTTGAAATGTTTGGTTTAAACCCCAAACTTTAACCCCAATAGACTCAGTAGCCCGACCCTTAAAAAACCCTGAAACTTTATCTAAGGAATATCAGAAGAATTTTGATTACTTACCCCAACTAATATATATATATATATATATATATATATATATATATATATATATATATATATATATATATATATATATATATATATATATATACATACATACAATATATACACACACACTATATATATATAATATAATATGTATACAATATATATACACTATATATATATATATATATATATATATATATACTATATATATGTGCGTGTGTGTGTATGTTGCAAAGAAAAAAGGCATGCTAAAATAAATAAAAATAAATAAAAATAAATTGAGAAATTAAAAACAAGACTGGATTTGATGACCGAATTGTTTCAGTCTGTTTAAGTATTTTATTCGGTCGCCTTTGTTCCCGCTCTCCTCTCTTCGGAGTCGGTTTTCCCCCCTAATTTACCGATAACATAGTTGAACATATTTGCCCCCCCCCCATCTCCAATTCTTGAACGCGTCTAAATTACTAACCAAAAAAAAAAAAAAATTACCCTCGACGACTTTCCTTTTGTCTTTTCCAGAGGATCACGTCATTCTAGACGAGAGTCACTAACAAATCTGTTTATCCTCTACAATAAAGAGCAATGTGTAAATATATACGCGTCCCGTCACACAAAAATCTGACCGACCAATAAGAGGCGAAGGGAGAAAGCAAATCTATTACCATAATGAGACGTTTTCTTTCTTTCTTTTTCCCTCTTACTTCTTTCTATACCAATTTATACGTTTTTTTCTTTCCTTTCTTTTTCCTATTTTTCAAAAACCATTTCCTTTAAGTCTTTGATGTTCCAAAGTCCGGCGTATTTTTTTTACGTCTACTCTTTCCCGTAACTCTCAATAATCAGATGTAAAAAATAAGTAAAGCAAAGTTAGCGGTTGATTTTTTGCCTTTAGGTCATCAGCAATGACTCGTGTGTTTTCAATTCACGATACTTCAGTCCCTAATTATCTTATTGAAATAATAAAGAATAGCATTAGAAAGACTTACATTTTAAACCAAATAGCAAGTCAGACAACCCTCGCTGTATGAAATGAATTCGGAAAGAAATCCTCCACTCTAAATAAAAAAGTCAACGGTAGGTGCTTTTTTTCTTTAGGTCATCAGAAATGGTAATACTAATTTATAAATAGAAAATTAGATTACTGGAGTAATTCTATGATTTTATATGGATATTAGTGCGAACACTGGCGAAGCATATCTTTTTCCGTTATTTTTTACGGAAAGTGTACACTAGCTTTTCGGTTTCCTAGTCATAATCACTTTCGCTTCGTATTAAAAACCAAAACAAAGGATATCTCACAGAAAGAGCCTCTCCCTAAAACAAAACAAAATGACCCCTAAAACAAAACAAAAAATATTTCTGAAATGTATTAGTTGTATGTTTACTTACCGCTGTCGGTAAAAGTACAGAATAGTTAACACTCAAGAACTCGCAAATCTAAAAACAAACAAACAGCAATACATAATTCATATTAAACGCATTAGAATGAAATTCTCTACCAAACTTGCCTCGTTTTAACATATGGTAACATGCTTTAAACGTTAAAAGTACAGAATAGTTAACACTCAAGAAATCGTAAAAAAAAAATATGGCGGAACTCGCCAAGTTTTTACGTGTGGAAACGATTTGAAAGATTTTCTTAAACGGTAAATATCTTACAAATAGGTTCCACACATGGCCATACCCATAACAGGCCGGCTAAACGTACGTCTGACTGCTTTAACTTGGGGCCAATCAGTCACCAGATAAACTTTTAGCTGGAAACACTTCGTTATCACTGGTCCAAGCAAATTTTATTCCAAAAATTAATTTTAATTCATCAAATTTATTTCAGCTGAGGTTCTGTTATTTTATCATTATTTAAATTTGGACTGTAAGTTCATGAGTATAAAAAGTCAGAATTGAATTTACATGTAAAGAGCTCTGTTCATTGACGAAATATCAATACTTTTTTTTAAAGTTAAAAAAAAAGTATTGTCTTTGAGAATTTGTTAATAAATCGTACATTCTGAATTTCAAATCTTAGGAAGTATACTATACATGCTGCACCATTTTATTTACATGTAAACAGTTCTGTTAATTCACGAAATATCACTTATTTTTTTTAGTTTAAAATAATTTGCTGAATATTTCTCAAAATGGTCAAAAAGTGTTGTGTGACAGTCTTACATACACAAATTTGACCGAAACACTAAATGGACCATTCGAGAAAAAATAAAAATAAAAACGTCTTATCAAGCAAAAACACTCCGTGTTATTTAATAATGTTTATCAAAGTAAATATACGGTCCGAGTGTTTCGTCTCCCAAAATATCCAGATGAGAGAGAAAGATGGTTAAAGTTAATACCAAGAGCTAACACCCCTAACCACTCAGACACTATTGTTTGTGAAAGACATTTTCCACCTGGTTATGAAACTATTTATGGGAAAAGCACGATGCAAAGATCCTCCATCAATATTTAATAATTTGCCATCAAGTGTGATACCACGTCTTTTACCAAAACCAAGGACAACAAAAAAGTTCTGCTTCTGTGCGAAGTGTACAAAATGATAAGTTTGCCCATTTCTTAGATAAAGATAGAATTGATAATTTTACAAATTTGTGTGCTGATATTGACCATCATGATTTTCTGTCAGCAGTTTCCTGCTACAAATCTAACAATCAACAGTTCATCCAGTCTTGTCATTTTTTTTACTGGAAGTATTCCGATTTTTTTAATTAAAATCTTTGAAAACTTAATGTTACCATGCAGGTATATTCACACACATTTCTTCCCTGTTGAAAAACAAAATATATAAGTTTCAACATTGATCTCAAATTGAGGAAGCAATTCGTTACCTTAGTAACTTGAAAATTGAACTAGAGAAACATCTCATCAGGAATAGTTGGCAAAAAAATGCTGGCCCGAGCATTCAAATATTTTGCGACATCTCAGTCTCTTTATAACAAACTTTGAGATCATTACAAATTACTCAGCATGAAAACACTAGTGAATATGACCTCAAAAGTTTCGAAGGGAGATGATCTGAATTTTCTTGATGTGTTTAGCAAACTGTCAGATAAACAGAAATAAATGTATCATCCTTGTTGATGAAGTTTATGTTAAAGTGAGTTTACAATACCAAGGGAGAAACATATTTGGTGTTGCCAAAGATTCTGAAGAGGCATTAACAAAAACTGTATTGAGTATTATGATCAAATGTTTAATGGTGGACCAAAGTCTTTGATTAAGATGATCCCAGTTGCCAAACTAAATTCATAATTTTTGTTTCAAAATGTTAGAAATGTTGATTTAGTCAATCATTCAAAAGGTCATGTAATTGCAGTTATTTGTGACAATCGGACTAATCAAGCTTCATTCAAGAAATTTGATACTGTTGAAAATAAGCCTTGGGTTACTAAAAATGGTATATACTTGCTTTTCGATTATGTAGATATATTTAAAAGTATTCGCAATGACTGGATAACTGAGGTTTGTTCAGAATTGCTGTTTTATTCTGATGGTAAAGAAATGACTATAAAATGGAAAATACTGAAACAACTTTTTGCGCATGAAAAAATCAATTTGTTAAGTTATCAAAACTAACAGAAGTAGTGGTTCTTCCAAAACAAAAAAATCCCACATTGAGATAAAAATCACTCATTGAGATATGCATTTGCCTTTTTTTTAATTCAAAGTTGCCTGTCTCTTCATTCATAAATAATTGTCAAATTTATCAATTAGCTATTCGTGGTTCTTATTTGGTATGTAAAACACATAAAAACATTAAACTAATCTCATGATTCCACACGTTAAAACCTGGCGGGTTCGGTAGAGAATTTGATTCTCATTCGTTTTATATAAATTAAGACTCATTGATTTTTTTTAGTTTACGAGTTTTCGAGTGTTAACTATTCTGTGCTTTTACCCCGCCTTCAAATAGGTAAAAATGAAATGGCAGATAATGCAAGAATATTAAAATGAGTGAATAGAAGACATTGCAAGTCGACGTTATAATGAACATGGCGTTGTCTAGCATAATACCTCAATAGATGCGAGAGAGAGAAAGAAAGAGAGAGAGAAAGAGAGAAGGCGAACCCCAGAGAGAGAGAGAGAGAGAGAGAGAGAGAAAGAGAGAGAGAGAGAGAGAGTGGGTAAAGAGAGATATATTGATAAAGAGAGAGAGAGAGAGAGAGAGAGAGAGAAAGAAAGAAAGTAAGGGGGAACGAGAGACGAAGAGAGAGAGAGAGAGAGAAAGAGATAAGGCGAACGAGAGAGAGAGAGAAAAAGAGATAGAGAAAGAAAAAAGAGAGATAAAAACAGAGAGAGATAGAGAAAGAGAGATAGAGAAAAGGGGAGAGAAAGAGAAAAGGAGAGAGAGAGAAAGAGAGAGAGAAAGAGAAAGAGAGAGAGAAAGAGAGAGAGAAAAGGAGAGAAAGAGAAAGAGAGAAAGAGAAAAGGAGAGAAAGAGAAAGAAAGAGAGAGAGAGAAAGAGAGAGAAGGTGAAAGAGAGAGAGAGAGAAAAGATAAGAAAGAGAAAGAGAAAGGGAGAGAAAGAGAGAAAGAGGGAGAGAAAGAGAAAAGGAGAGAAAGAGAGAGAGAGGGAGAGAGAGAGAACATGCAGAGGCGCAACTTTAACTCTACATTTCAAAAGCGATGGTCGAAGACGTTTGATTAGGCGAATCAATAAGCGTTTGCATAATAAAAAGGAGTGGAATTCGGTTGGAATATCGAGTCGGCGTCGTTTGTGTCCGGATATCCCGTTGACAAGATTCGTGTGCTTTGGATAATTGTTAATACAATTCGATAGTCGGACTTTTGATCTTTTTTTGTGCGCATTTTCAACTTTCACTGCAAACAACAGCGATATGATAAAGCGATATGATAAAGCCATTTACTGGCGATGGAGACGCAGTAGCTTGACTGAAAAAGGTGAGGTTTGTAACGAGACTTCAGAAGGTGGATGATTGGGCAGTGCGCCTTCCCTTATGCATTGGCCCTCCACTTGAAGATGACAACGACAAAATGGACTTAGAGCAGATGAGAGCCGGTTAAAAGAGGCGTTCACGGACGCTGCATTGACGGCATATACAAAATGATTGTGGCCAGGTAAGCCGGCGAGCAGGTGTACGTTTACGCGAACAAGATCAGGCAGTTGGTTGGTTGGCCAGGTTCGAGGGAGTTGCGCTGGAAAACCTCACCAAAACTGGCTTTTGTTATAGGACTCCTTTATACTATCTCTATCGGACCCTAACAGGTGCCAAACATTGATACCTTGACTATAGAGGAATTTTATAGCGAGAGCAAGGATGATGACAAAAATTGGAGAATTAAGACATATTATCACAGCTATGCCCCTGTCAAACAGCAACGCTACTAAGAGATTCCTCAGCACCGCTGTTATCTGCTACAGTTGCAACTGCAAAGGTTACATAGCAAAAGATTGCCGAGAGTGTGCGACACGTTGCTATCACTGCAACAAGGTTGGACACTCGGCTAGGGACTGTTCGGGAAACGGGCCAGGAAACAAGGCGTCCGCGCTAGCCTTCTACCCCGTCAGAATGTAAATGCGACGCTCCCGGAGATTACCGTCTACGTCGACGGGAGGCGGCGTTTGGCGCTGATTGATACTGGCTGTTCGCATTCAATAGTTAATGCTTGTCCTGGAAGAAAGCAAGAGTAGACATCATGACGATTGGAGGCGCATCCTGTTTATGTTGCGGTGTCGGTGTTGTCACCATTTCCACAGACCCAAATAAATGCTGTCAAGATTGATGGACTGATTGCGCGTGACAACCAACTGGGTTTGATCTACTGTTGGGGATCGATGCGATAAAGATATTGGGAAGCATCATTGTTGATCCGACCAGATCGTGTGCAGACCTCTCCATCATTATCTTTGACTAGCAGAGATGGGAGCGGACAGCAGCGTAGAGGTGTTCAGATAGCCATGCCCATTAAGAACTGTATAATGGAGTTCCCCAATATCGGGTAGCTGAAACATTTCGACTAGAATATGAATAGAAGCTGCGTGCCTGGTTAGATGAGGGTTGGTTCATGCTATACCCAGAAGAAGAGCTAAGAAATCGCAAGGAGGCGATGGAATAAGGAGAAGATAGGCTAGTGGTGGACTTCTGCGAGCTTAACCTGCATGTTGATGCATTCACGGCGAACGCAGATGTATGTTCTGTTAAGATGCGCGAATAGCACCGAAAAAGGGTCTAACACATCTCTGCTAGACCCCAGGAAAGCGTACCTCCAAGTGTGTGTTACCGTTATTCTGTGACAGTGAGAGTATGACACACCAACCTGCTTTGTCAGGAGTGTCTGCTCAGCGACGAGCAAAGCATCTGTTAAGTCTACTATACAAGAATGCGAGGAATGCCAATAAGTAGATCCAGCACCTGTCCCATGGAAAATTAGAGGTTAAGAGCAAATAGCAGAGGTTAGGGAAGAACATCATGGTACCTGTTTATTTTCTGATGCGCACACATTGTGTGGACCATCACGTTTTTCCTTTTTGAAGGCAATAGACAGGAATCGGCAAGTGTAATTTGTCAGCTGTTGGCTGTCTCCTGCGATGACGGTTTACGGATGAAGACACAACCTTCCATAGCAGAGAGTTAAAAAAGTCTGATACGTGATGAGGAAAAGAGATTTGACGTTGAACAGTTTACGTAAGGAGGAAACAAGTGGAAACCCGCGCCCTCGAAGAAATCCCACCTTTATGAATGAGCACCCGACAACAATTACCGCCGCTTTTGTGATCATAAAAGAGGGGAGTGTGTTGTGAATGAGGAGAGGCTGTGGGATAAGCGGAGAGAGGGGAGAGAGAGAGAGAGAGAGAGAGAGAGAGAGAGAGAGAAAGGGTATCTTTCAACCGTGGATAAACATGGATAGGAAATTAATGGCTGCCGAGGGGGCTCTTAGCTGACTATTGAGGTTTCTTGGCAATCATGAGTTATCTTATTCAAGATGGACCACCATCCACACGTAATAAAAACACAAAACATTAGTCCAATAGAGTTCATTCTAACCAGCTGGCGATCACAATTTGGAAGATTCAATCTGTTTAAGACTTTCTAATATGAAGATGAACTCCACAGAACACTCTTCGAAGAGTGACTTAAACCATTGTGTATTATTTGTATTAGCAAATATATGGTGTGAATGAGGAAAGGCTGTGGAATGTGTCCGTTGCAGCAGAGATAGAGAGAGAGAGAAAGAGAGAGAGAGAGGGAGAGAGAGGGAGAGAGAGATTTGGAGAGGAAGAGAGAGAGAGAGGGAGAGAGAGAGGGAGAGAGAGAGGGAGAGAGAGAGAGAGAGAGGGAGAGAGGGGGAGAGTTCAGAGGCAATCCATAAATCTTTAGATTTCGAAGACGATGGTCGTATGCGTGTGATTATGAAAATTAGTCAGCTTTTGCCAGAGTCGGGAAAGTGCGATGAAACGAAATGGCATTCGGTTGGAAGAAACAGGCGGCGTCGTTTGTGACTAGTTTGCCATTGACGAGATTCGTGTTTTGTAGAATTGTTTCATACCAATTCGAGAGTCGGATTTTAGGTGTTTTTTGTGCGCGTTTTCACTTTTCAGTACAACAGAGGGAGAGCACGATTGCTGGGTACAAAACTAGCCTAAAATGGACCCGTCGACATTCTCTGGTAGGGGCGTCTCAGGTGATCGACCATGTACCAACTCTTCCTTAATACAAAAAGGTGATGCCTGGGAGCTTTGACCATACCTCATCAGAATACATGTACTACTAGACTCACATAACTGACACTAGATACGCCATTTAGAGTCAGTTTTATCGCTTAGGCTTATCCGGTTGAGCAATGTTTTGGTCCTTTTTTAAAAGGGCCTAAGTAACCCGAAAGCATTACTCCGGACCTCCTATTAATCTCTTCCGTTTTCCGTGTGCGTGGCTCATTTAGAGAGTCCCTATTTGCTTGCCCCTCCACGAGGGCCAGATTAGACAGACGTTTGGTTTTTAATGGGGGTGGATCCAACTTCCCAAAATGAGGCAGTCTGGATTTGGATAAAAATTTAAGAAAAATTGCCTGGTCTAGAAAGATCTCTCATTCACTGACCGATGGCAAAACTGACGAAGTGTAACATCAGAACAGATACTACTCTTTGCTCCAAGCAAAAAAGGCTAAGGGGAGTCACGTACAGGTCTGACTGGATTTCACATGTAATCTGAATGAAGTTATTATTTTTTTAATAGTGTCTTGATTATAAAAGCTTTTGATGTCTCATAGTTTTATAGTTAATTTGATTACCTCTGACCTTTGACATTTGACTGTTAATAAACGTAGAGAGAGAGAGAGGGAGAGGGAGAGAGATCAGTAAACACCGTACAAAGCAACATACAGTAAAAATGATATATAATAAGAAATGGCCCATTAGACCAGTCAATTGAAAATCACAACTAATTAGAACAATTGAAACGAAATTTTTTGAAACATACCTCAATCCGAAAAGTAAGGAATATTTTAGCATGTATTTTGTGTGAATAAAATATACAGGAAAAGAACAAACGTGGATTAACTCGACTTTAGTATAATAATACACGACACAGTAATATATATATATATATATATATATATATATATATATATATATATATATATATATATGTGTGTGTGTGTGTGTGTGTGTGTGTGTGGTAATACAGATGTTGGATAATGCCTCTGTGGGAACGGACGCATCTTGAGGTGGGCGTATCTCTTGGAAATAGTTCGTTTGACTTGCGCGATTTAGTGCGGGTGAACCCGCACAGTCGAGTGCATAATAGGGCTGTTCTCAGAGTCGGAGCTCACAGACGTGACAGGGTCACCGCTTTGACGAGATCTCAGATCAAGGGTCAATGTGCATCTGCGCATAGAGACTCTGTGATGTCACGGGCTTTTGCGTGGGAAGCAGAGTTTTTGCTAGTCTGGGTTTTGGAGGCGAGCCTATCAGACGTGATTTTTACGATGTAGTCTGCAATATGGTTAAGGGAAAATACAGGCGAAGGATCTCTTTCCCCCTCCACAAATATTTAAGGACTTAATTGATAAGTAATTACGAAAGCAGTAATTTGCTCTTTCTCTCTCTCTCGACGTTATTGTAATACTGTAATAAAAAGAATTGAAATTAAAAGATTGTTTATCGATTGAGTCGGTCATGAAGCTTTGTGTTGCAGCGGCGTGGTTCACGACAGAAAGAAAGAAGAAAGAATTCAACCACTAGACGACGCACCGTCTACGCGACGAGGAAAGATTGAGGGTGCGAGAAATTTAAAGGTATGCAAACTATATGATGTATGTTTTAAAAATGACGAGTGGTTTAAACGAGAACTGCCACGACCCGTTCCGGGACGAGTATACAAAACGAGAACTGCTACGGCTTATTCACGAGACGGCTATGTAACACAGAAAGTTAGAAAAACACTACAGAAGGAAAGCTCGAAAGGTATATATATATATATATATATATATATATATATATATATATAAATATTTATTAAATATTTTAATACATACAAACATCCACGCTTCATGCTAACGCAATCTTCAGTGTAGGAAGCTAATTCTCAACAGTCGGTGGGCGCGAACCCCGATCACAAGTCGCCACTGATTCGTAGTCGAGAGTCTTATCCCATCGGCCATAGCCAATTAGTTAGTAAATAGAGAGGAATTTAAATGTAAATAGCGAGTCGGCGGCTAGATTTACCCAAGCAGTTTAGAGTGATCTACGAACAGCGTTCGGATCGTGCATGTAGCTATTTGCACTGCTTGTTATTAAAGTTACTCAAGAGTGCCCAGCCTTTGTTGGAGGGGGCTGATAAATAATAATATTTATAAATAAATATTTATTAAATATTTTAATACCTACAGACATCGATGTTTCATGCTAACGCAATATATATATATATATATATATATATATTTATTAATTGTATACGTACATAAAAGTAATCTATGGACACGTGTTTCTGGCTCAGAGCCGTCATCAACATGGCTAACTTAGGTAAGGATCGAACCATCGATATTGATGTCTAGCGTCTTAGCGTCTTAGTCTAGCGTCTTACCATTGGACTACGACGCCCTGCCTAGAAACATGTACGCTGTTTATCACCTAAATATTAAATGTATTTTTATGTAATTGTTTTTATTGGTGATTGCAGCGTTCGTTGTTTTTTTGCTTACTACTACTACTTCGATTGTTTTACTCCCTGTGTGATTAAGATGCAGAAAATTGCATTATTAGTCGCCCTTAACTTTATAGGACGTATTTTTCGTTAATATATATATTTTAATTTATTTTATACGTACATAAAAGCAATCCATGGACACGTGTTTTTGGCTCACATCCGTCATCAGCGTGGCTAACTTAGACAACGATCGAACCTTCGATATTGATGTCTATATATCATGTGCTTTTACAAAGAATATATATTTAAAAAAAAATTATAGTCCTTATATGTGAAATGTATCTAATTGTAAGCTCAATGATGCTGTATTACAGGATCAAGAGCATATAGTTTCATTCCATAGACCATGGTGAATTAATCCAAAATCATAATTTTCATTGGTTTTAACAATTTCTTTATTTCTTTACTTCGATGAGTTTTTTTTATATTTCTCATTTTATACACTCATCGAAGTACAGAGATAAAGAAATTTTTAAAACCAATGAAAATTATGATTTTGGATTTATTCACTATAATCTATAGAATAAATATATATATATATATATATATATATATATATATATATATATATATATATATGTATGTATATATATATATATGTATGTATATATATATATATATACTGCAAAATCCAACAGATTGACATATATTCGGGGATTTAGTAGTTTCAAATACATTATTGGGTTTAGCAGATTCATATACATCCGACGTTGAGGTTAGTGAGTAGTCAATGGGTAGTCATTTAGGAATACAATGCTCTGTATGTAAAACCCGGTCCTAGTAGCCTAAAAAAAACGAGGGCCAGCGACCAATCTTCAACTACATCATACACCACATTTAGTCCGGAGCTGGCCGGCGATGAAAGACTAAGTTCACACACACACACACACACACACACACACACACACACACACACACACACACACACACACACACACACACATGTGACTACAGGAAATAGTAATATATATATATATATATAGATAGAAGAAGTAATGGAAATAGTAATATATATAGAGAGAGATAGAAGAAAGAAGAGTGATAAATATGCGACGATTGTCCAAATTTATTTCAAATTTCAATTGTTCAATGCAAGGTGTATTCAGTAATAAACTAGTGTTTATTACTCTTTCCTTAAGCCAAGACTTTTCAAAGATCGAAATCTTATCATCAGAGGAGAAAATACAGATGGATAAGTTGGCTTTCGAAAAAAACAAAGTTCAAATATTTGAAAAATATTAAAATTATTATTAAAAATTATTAAAATAATTTTTGTTGAAACTTTTTAATAATAATTTTCATATTTTTCTTCTATCTCTACTATTGCTCTATCTCGTATATTGAGCTAATCCTTTTCACAATAGGTTCCATCTACTGAAAGTTTTCACTTTGGTTTATTTGATCCTATATATATATATATATATATATGTATATATATATATATATATATATATATATATATATATATATATAATCAAACCATTACTGATTTAGCTTCGATTGATAAAGATTTCAGAGTTTTTTAAGGGTCGAGTAATGAGTGCATTTAAGTTAAAGTTTAGGGTTTAGACCAAATATTTCAAAAATGCCTTGCGACTTGTAGACATTTATGTTTATATAAAAATCTTTTACTAAACTGAGGTGAAATTTTAAGTGCTTACACTGGGTTATTTTTGTTATCGAGTTTGAACAAAAGTTTGTTCCCTTTTATCGTTTAAAATAATTATAATAATGGATCATTTTTGTGACTGCTGATCACTTAAAATGTTGTTTCGATCTAACTTTTCTTAGGTGTGTATAATCCCGTTATACACACTAGTAGCTTCCTTCACGCCGTCTCATCAACTCACAGGAACGCTGAGGCTTATTATAATAGCTATTTATTAGCTCACACAGAGACAAATTACATTAAAAAGAAACAAATATAAGTTTACTGGTGGGTTACTGTGTGTTCATTAGCGAACGAGAGAGGAAGAGAAAAGAGAGAGACGGATTGGACCGCTACGCTATCTGTTTCACATCATGCGCTAGCCTTGTCTTCCACTGGGGATTTTAGAGACAATCAACCTTTTGCGCGACTGTCACCGGAAAATAGATAAAATTCCCTTTCTCAGAAAATTACGTGATACCCTCGACTTCCGTTTACCCGATGGAGTCATTCTCTTGAACCCTATTCTGTCAATCATTCTCTCCACCAAAGCTACAGATTTTCGTTATGTAACAGTGTCTCAAACTACTCGACAGAATTGCACCAATTGTGCAGACTGCTAATACTAAAACAATAAACGTTGGAAATAATTATTAGCCTGTGCTAATTTAGTATGTATACACATCCTTTGATTCAGTCTTTAGTACTTCGATTTTACCTGATTATGCTTGTTTTGTAATAAACTCGTGCTTATTGATTTTAGTTTTGGCTTTGCGTATTTTTATTTTCAAATGTGACTTTAATTTTCTTATTTTTGAATTTATGACTGTAATTAAAATTTATTCAACAACAAGTTATTTACACGCCGTGATAACATTTTTCATTATAATTTTTTTTGACATGTAAAAATACGTTTTTTCCTTTTGGAGATTGACTTCAGGCTTTTATCTTTAAAACACAATCAAAATTTAAACGGAATCTAATATAACATTTTATGGTTATCCCTTTTAATGACCATAGTCTGTATAAGCAATGAATAATTTTTAACATTCCTAATATATATATATATATATATATATATATATATATATATATATATATATATATGTTTATCTACAAACGTATACGCTTTATCCGGAATCATCATAATTATTCAATCCGGGCGCAGGATACTAAATCCCCGGAACACGAGTCAAGTTTGTAACTCAAATTCCGACGCGTTAACCCACGCAGCCACACTGAACAGCCAAATAAATCGGTGACAGTTTTTAACCTATAATGCCGAGTTGGTGCAAACTGAGGAAGGAACATGCATTAAAGCTGTGTTAATACTATTCATTAAAGAGCCAAGCCTGAAATTGGGCGCGACAAATAACAATAATAATAATAATAATAATAATAATAAT
>OY744532.1:106887082-106909582 GCA_963556195.1 Sepiola atlantica | reverse complement strand
CTGTTTTAGTCGTGGGGACGACATGATTTGATTTTGGAACAATTCATATTAAAATTTGTAAAGTCGGAATGTTTTACCTTAGCGACATCTGATGATTGCATGTTTGTAAATATGTTTGTAATGTAATAACGTACGTACGAACATAAATGATCGTTTTGTTATATACGAGGGGCGTTCAATAAGTAATGCCTCTCACCCACTTCCATGTTGTCTGATCTAGATGAAAATTTAAATGTGTAATGATTTATATCTGTATGGGTTATGTTGTAAAAAACAGCTTTGAACTAATTGTGGTTTCTGATTTACAGGTGTTTGAACAGAGTCAGGTGTGAAATGGAGCCAGTTGAGTGTCGCGCAGTGATCCGGGTTTTGTATTTGAAAAGGCGCACACCAAAGGAGACTTTTGATGAATGAAAGAAACTTATGGTGATGATGCCCCATCATATGACCTTGTAAAACGCTGGCATCGTCAATTCAAACATGGCCGGAAGTCTGTGGAAACAGCTCCCAGACCTGGTCGTCCCTCTTCTGCCATTAATAAGGCATCTGCCCGTCAAGTTGAGGCTGCCATTTTGGAAGATCGACGCATTACTATTCGCCAAATAGCCCAAGAGGTCAGGATTAGTACATGGTCTGTGGAAACTATCATTCATGACCATTTGCATATGCATAAGGTGTTTGCCAGATGGATTCTCAGGTTGCTCACACCTTTCCAGAAGCAAGAACGCGTCGAGTGCTCGAGGATGAATTTGGAGATGTGTCAAGAAGATGAGTCAACGTTTTTCAAAAGACTGATTACACAGGATGAAACTTGGGTCCATCACAATGATCCAGAGACAAAAGCCCAGTCAATACAGTGGAAGCACTTGGACTCACCACCTCCAAAGAGAGCAAGGGTGCAGTCCTCCGCTGGCAAGGTCCACAACTCGCATGTCGCCAGATCAGAAGCACGGGCGTGTAGCTATGAAATCATCCACATCCCCTGACCTTGCACCTCCTGACTTGAATCTCTTCCCAGCCATGAAGTTGTTTTTGAAAGGAAAGCGTTTCCCAGATGATGCAGCCTTGATTTCTGAAGTTACGACATGGTTGGAGGATCAACCTGGGGTGTTCTACAAAAACGGTGTCGAGAGTTGCATCAAACGATGGGAGAAATGCATAACTCTGGGTGGTTCCTATGTAGAGAAAGACTAATAACTGTACCAAGTTTCATTAATCTACTTCTGTGGGAAATGGGTCAGGGGCATTATTTATTGAACGCTCCTCGTAGACTAGCAGAACCCGTGGAAAATACCCATTTATATTGTCTCTCTGTTGTATATTGCTGCTGTGTTTCTCGGAGTTTGTGACATATTCCCATCCTATGGACGTCCGGCGCAAACACAGACCCCACAATATTATTGTACCTCATTTTGTTTGCATTGAAACATACTTATCGGAACATTTTGGTTAGTTTAATTTCAGAATATCTTTGGTTATGAGGGTGTTAGGGTTAGGGTTAGGGTTAGGGTTAGGGTTAGGGTTAGGGTTAGAGTCATGTGGGGGTGTCCTCAAAACCCTTGTAGGAGTTTGTGACATATTCTATTCTATGGACGTCCGGAGCGAACGCAGACCCCACGATATTATTGTATCCCTTTTGAACAGAACAGGTACTACTCTTTGATTTATTTATTTTCCAAAAAAATATTAAAAACAACTATTTAAATTTTAAAAATAATTAGGCACAAGGCCATCAAAAGTATGTCGAAAATGGGGGTCGTTGGTCATCCTTTGTCTGTTCTATTTGTCTATCCTACTCTTAGCTAGAATTATTGCAGACACCACAATACCACATTTACTCTAGGGTCCATCCTACTTAACAAATTTCCAAAGTGTAGAATTTTTTATTTTATTCGTATATTTTGAATAATGTATTTGCAAAAAGATATACACAAATTAACTTCTTATCGAATTAGGCACAAACAAACATCCAGGGAAACCGGGGCTAGTTGGTTATCCTTTGTCTACTCTAACATATTTGACTATACTACGCAGTCACCAAACTACCACATTTACTCTAGCGATCATCCTACTTAAAATATCTCCAAGGTGTGGAAATTTTAAACCCGAAAGCCAATAAATTGTATTTCAGTTCGAATTTTACGTTCAACACCACATCTCATTCGGCAGCTACATGAGACGAAAATTAAATTTAGCATCCTCAGAGATTGTGCGATCCTTTTTTTTTAAAAAGGGGTGGAAGGGGATAACGTACGTATGAGCATGAAATTGCCTTAGCGCATTATCATATAGAGAATAGATAGTTATAACATTTTGCAAATACGTTTTATTTCTACGCGCATTTTTTAAATATAAAAAACCCTTGTGAACAATTCACGTAATAATAAAAAAAAATCTTTTTGTCATATTTGAAGTGGTAAATACTTCAATCCCATTTCCGTTTATTGGGACACTCATTCGATTGTGTGTGGCCGGGAAAACTGTTGTTCTTAACAACAGCGAACATAAGAAAAATAGTCCAATTGTTTCTGATTTGAACCAGAAATGAGACTAAGTGTGCGGTTTCATCGCGTGACGCACTTTTTTTTGTCCGTACAACAATGTCAACCTACCTTTTCGATTGGACGCAACATTCCAAATTTAAAGGTGCGCTTAGGCGTGGAGGTGTCGGCGGAATGATCTTTAGAATCACCCTCACTAAAAAAATATTTTTTTTATTAAAAATAGAAATGTGCAAAAGAAGTGAATATAATAGACCCCCCCCCCCCAAAAAAAAAGAAGTGACGGCTGATTCAAATCATTATACCCTCTCTCTCTATCTATCTATCTATCTATCTATCTATATATATATATATATATATATATATATATATATATATATATATATATATATATATATATATATATACTAGCTGTACCCGGCCACGCGTTGCTGTGGCTGTTAGTTGAAATGAAGAGGTGGCCTTTTGGAGTTCATTTTGATCCAGTTCCATAAGTTGCCATTTAATATGAATGGTTTAATTTTCCAATACTTGTGGATACACAATATTCTTAGTGGTTCCCGTTTCAGTGTAGATGAAGAGATTGTCCGGTTTGCCGACTCTAGAACATGCAACGTATAATTGCCCATGTGAGAAGCAATCAGTATGTTATATTTACAAAATTGTAAAGATTGTCCCTGTGCTTTGTTGATTGTGATAGCAAATGCCAATCGAATTGGGAATTGTAATCTCTTAAATTGAAAGGGCAGATCTGTTGGAATCATGGGAATGCGCGGAATTAGGACATCTTCACCTTTGAAAGGCCCTGTAAGAATTGTTGCTTCAATGATGTTGGTCATTAATTTTTTTACTGAAAGACGTGTGCCATTACAAAGCTTAGGCTGGTTAATATTTCGCAGCATGATAATTGGTACACCAATTTTTAATTGCAGTACATATGGTGAAATACTTGGCAAATCTAGCGAATTCAAAAACTCTGAGGGATAATTGACTGCTTCATCTGCTTCAACAACAGTGTCGACTGACTTGTATGTGACTAACTCACCATGAATGTTCAACTGAATATTATTGTTGAGTTCGTGGACATCTTTGTTCTTCGGTGCAAGAATAGCTCGTTCACTCAGCCAACTGTGATTCTTAAAATGAATGTGGATGTCCGGGAATACTTTTGTAATTAATTCGTCTTTTGATGTAACTAAATTACAGAAGTTGTGTGGCAATGAAATTCGCCCTGAAGTGAGATTAGCCGGCACTTTTCCATTCCCAATTTCCAACAATTGTTTTGAAAAGAATTCTGGTGATAGATTATTTTGCTGCTGGACACGCATATTTATAGTCAAATTTAATGTCTTACCATGTCGCCAAAAAGTGGAGTATTTGAGGCAAGCGTTTATTTCATCTGCTGGTGTTGATCGAGGAATTATAGGTAATGTTTGCCTGAAATCTCCAGCTAGCAATATCACTGCATTCCCAAATAATCTACCATTTCCACGCAAATCTTGCAATGACCGATCAAGAGCCTCCAGTGATTTTTTGTGTGCCATTGTGCAAATTTTCAATTCTTATCAATGCCTCATTATAGATTTCTGATGTAAAATCCAGGTAGGTATTTGGATTTTCATCGCGTATTTGATGGAAAATGTCTTCGGCCATGTGTGATTTATATTTCTCCCATAACTCTATTGGAGATGAAGGGGAGCAATTGGTCAAGATGATTGCAAACAATGCACGAATATTATTAGGATGGGATGTGTTGCACGCATCATTAATGCATTCATCCCAGTGTCTGTCATTTTCCAATAAATTCAGAGCTTGACATGCACTGCGAAAAGTGGCATGTGTAATGCTATTGACAATTTTTAATTGCTGGAATGATGTTGGACCAGGCACATTTACCAACAACATGCGAAGAAAGAAACATTCATCTTGTTTGGGATGGATAGTATACAGTCTGCCTATTGTGTTTTCTTTGAATATTCCAGGTTGTCCTTCAACTTGCTGTCCTCGTTTGCGTCGTTCAAATGAATGTCTACTCCTATTCCATGTGTAATACTGAAGCACTTCCGAATAGAGTGTTTTTGCAAATGTGTCAGTTTGACATAACATGAAGAAAGCCGTTAATGTTGTAGCCGGTGGATTCAAAGCTATTTGTTCCACATTCGAAGCTGTAAAGTAAACACGTTGTCCATTTTTTAGATGTACCGCTAAGTGCACAATAGCCGGACTTCGTTCATGTATGGCAAAAGAAAGAATTCGCCATACCGCTTCATTGCTGCTTATGTATCTTCCAGCTTGATACTGTGTGATTTCATCAATATGTAGGCTTTCATTCAGATCATTTCTACGTGTTTGCACGGCAAAAACTGCCATATCGCTGCCTTTATTCACATACTTACAAATGTATTTGATGGACTTAACAGAGTTACAGTATTCCACATTGATGTGTGATTTGTAGGTTTTTGATAGCAAAGGTGAATATGGGACAACCCATCGGTTATCAACTTCTATATTGCCATTTCACATTTGTAAAGTTGCTAATTTACCGTCATCTTCTACCGACCTTCTTTTGTATAAAGGGTATCCATCATTTCCGGTAACTGTGTTGGGTAGTAATGCTCGGGGATATCGCTTTGAGCATTTTCCATCAAGCATGCATGGTGAATTTGGATTAATTATACCGCAAGGTCCGTGTATCATATGTTTAATTACAATTTCATGTAAATCCTTGTCAATGTCAGCATCAGGTAATTCAGCAGATATTACATTGTCGATTTCGTTTGGACTGATTTTGTTGTAGAGCCAGATTAGGATATGGGAGTGTGGCAATCCTCTCTTTTGCCATTCCACTGAATACATCCAGCAGCACACAGAACCAAATACTTTATGTTTTACAATGAAATTTATTAGCGATTTAAGCTTTTGTCTGAATACACGCGCTGTAATATCATGTCTATCTACTGATGATTGGCCAGGAAGTAAAAGTTGTTTTATATCATTCCAAGCTGGGTTGCATGTAAAAGTAATGAAGAGGTCAGGACGCCCATAGAGACGAACATATGCAAATGCATCTTGAGTGTACTCATGCATATGACGTGGACTGCCTAAATATGAAGATGGTAAAATTGTTAGTCTTCCAACATTAGTTGTATTACCATCATTTACAACTGCATCTCGCAAATGAACATATTCTTCAGAACGAAGTTTGGACTGATTCAAACGGATGAATAGCAGACGTTCAGTTTCAATTTTTGCATACATGTCTACAATGTATTGGTGGAACAATTGGCGGCATTTCAGAATGTGATTGTTTTCGTTCTCTCGAATCATAATTCGGTATGAGTAATAATTCATTGCGCTGCATTTCTTATCCGTTTCTTCGCCACTAACTGGATTTATCATGGTAACATTGAAATGGTATCCATCAGCACCATCCCAAAAAAGGAGTGAATATTGCAGGGCATCGTAGCATCGATGAGTTGCAGCAATGTTTGTTAATTGGTCATTCCTCCTAGGTTGAAATTGATCTCCAACTATAACAATTGCCACTTCATCTATACTTGGAGCATTGAATCTTCGCACATGTTCTCCAGCAGGCGTTTTGTCAGCATGAATAATAATTTTGTGTGTATCAGATGGCATCATTTCAATGGCAGTTTTGAATAAAAGAACTAAATTGTTTTTATTATGGAGCATATCTTGCAGTTGGGAAACAATGGACCTTTTTATACTGGTTGAAATTCCACAGCGTGCATTCAGTTCATCATTGTTATCACCGATAAAATACATTTGTAGAAATTTATGTTGAGCATCTGGATATGGAAGCAGAGATCCAACTTTATGGTAAATTTGTCCTTTTACTTTAAAAGTTGGCATGAATTGAGCTGTAATAGTTTCTGCAGCGAACGACGTCATTTGGAAGCATGAGTTGTAGTTCCTGATGTTTGATAAAAAATGCTTTGATTCAGCCGTATTACCAGCAAGCAAAGTTTTTAATGGTTCTGGTGGATCTGCCAGTTGAGGTAGTTTAATTTTCCCTGCGGCACAACACAATCCTTTAGTTTCTCCCTTAAATTTCAGAGCTTTGCAATAGGGACACACTTCAGTCATAGTGCCTATGTGAACATGGTGGCTTAAACTATAATCCTCATGAGGGTTGTAATGAAATGCTAGGCGATCCCAATCCAGGGATTGTTGAGCATGGAGCCTTGTTTGACGCCGATCTGCTAGTCTCAGCCTCTCGCATTCGTTACGTTGTGAACGAAGCAGATCTGAAGATGCCTGACGGGATTGTTGTACCCGCAACCGTTCCTCTTCAAGTCTGGCTGCACGTCGCTGTGCTGATTCATTCGCACGTACTTGAATCATCCTTTGTCTAGCTTGTTGGTTTGCAGATGCCAGTTATTCATGAGTTTGATTTGCAAGTAATCGACGCCTTGTTTCTGCACGGCGAGTATGACGACCTAAGTTTGATCTTCGGGGGGCATGTTTGTTAGTTACGTATTAAATTTTACCTGTATAAATGTAACAGTAGGAAAGAATAATTGTATAAAGGTAAATGAATTAAAAAAAACAATCAATTATAACCCGCTTCAGGGTTGTCGAAGAAATGCAAGTATGGTTTTTTTTATAGATTAAGCATGTTAAAAGTAAGAAAATGACGAAGAAGGCAGGTTTAAAAAACATCGAAGTAGATACGAAATGAAATTAAAGCACGTCTGTTAAGTGTTAAATCGTACCTGAAGGATGGTTAAAGTCTAAAAAATGAGTAAATGCGAAATGAAATTAAAGCACGTGGGTTATGTATTAAATCCTACCTGTAAAAATAAAACAGTAGGAATGAATAATTTTATAAAGGTAACTGGTTTTAAAATAAACAATCAATTATAACGCGCGAGTAAGGGTTGTGTAAGAAATGCAAGTAGTGTTGTTTTTTTTAGAGATGATTCATGATTAAAGGGAAGAAAATGATGAAGGAAGCAGGTTTTAAAAACATCGAAGTAAAGAGGAAATGAAATTAACGCACGTTGAGTTTTTTTTTTTTAGAGAGGAAGCATGGTTAAAGTCAAAAAAATGAGTAGATGCGAAATGAACTTAAAGCACGTGGTTTATGTATTAAATCTTACCTGTAAAAATAAAACAGTAGGAATGAATAATTTTATAAAGATAACTGGTTTTAAAATAAACAATCAATTATAACGCGCTAGTAAGGGTTGTGTAAGAAATGCAAGTAGTGTTGTTTTTTTTTAGAGATGATTCATGATTAAAGGGAAGAAAATGAGGAAGGAAGCAGGTTTTAAAAACATCGAAGCAGAGAGGAAATGAAATTAACGCACGTTGAGTTTTTTTTAGAGAGGAAGCATGGTTAAAGTAAAAAAAATGAGTAGATGCGAAATGAACTTAAAGCACGTGCGTTATGTATTACATCTTACCTGTAAAAATAAAACAGTAGGAATGAATAATTTTATAAAGATAACTGGTTTTAAAATAAACAATCAATTATAACGCGCGAGTAAGGGTTGTGTAAGAAATGCAAGTAGTGTTGTTTTTTTTTTAGAGATGAAGCATGATTAAAGGGAAGAAAATGAGGAATGAAGCAGGTTTTAAAAACATCGAAGTAGAGAGGAAATGAAATTAACGCACGTTTGTTAGGTAAGTATTAGTGTAAACGTTTGTTTAGGGAAACAAACAACGAATAAGGAAAACACTTTTTACGTATGAAGTAGATACGTGACAGCGGGAGGAGGAAGGTCAATCCGGAAGTGAAGTTGGACATGCAGGTTCGCAGAAACGGATTGTAAACCGGAAGTGCAACTTAGTAGGAACGAATTGTAATAAAAAGTGTTTTTTTATGTGTAAAGTAAAAATTATGTTAATAACATAAAAACATAGCTCGGATGTAAGGATTTGCTATAAAAAAATTTCAGTGGTAATGGTATAGTGGAAGTATATTTCCATGGGAAACGAACAAACCAACTTTACATTTTTATATATATAGATATATAAATAAAGCTAACCCTAACCCTAACCTTAACCTTAACCTTAACCTAAACTCCAAAAAGAAAGTGAGGGATGAGTCAAATCATTATCCTCCCTACTCTCTCTCTCTTTCTCTCTCTCTCTCTCTCTCTCTCTCTCTATATATATATATATATATATCATTCCACATACACACTGTATATATATATATATATATCTCTCTCTCTCTCTCTCTCTCTCTCTCTATATATATATATATATATCTCTATATATATATATATACTGATGGGAGCGAAAGCTTGAAACCCTGGCGTATGTAGGTAAAACTAATTTAATATTATTTACTTAAAATTAATATTGGTATATACATATTTCTCCAGCTTTTTTGTTCATTTGCGTTTGACACCTGAGGATGATTCGACGAAGAATCGAAAACGTCCGTGAAACCTGTGAAACCTATGGGACATTTATTAATTTTTTGATTTTAGTACTAAAAAGACCGTAAGAAAAATCCAGAAAATAGAAAAACGTAGAGAGAGAGAGAGAGAGAGAGAGAGAGAGAGAGAGAGAGAGAGAGAGAGAGAGAGAGAGAGAGAGAGAGAGAGAGAGAGAGAAGTTTTTGATAAAATAGAAATGTTCAATGTTAGTGAATAGTTTAATAGAAATGAAAAAAAAGAAGTAAAGGCTGATTTAAATCTTTATCATCTATATCTACTATAGAGAGAAAAGTTGTGTGTCTGTGTGTTGCAGTATTATAATTAAACGGTTGATTGAAGAGCCAAATTAACCGCAGAGTTTGGAATCAGCACCTTCGATCCGATTTCATTATTGATATCACAAGTTCTCAAACTGTAATAAACAGACTGTAAGAAATAAAGTTCAATCTAGGCTTCAAACAGAATTCTTGTTGGTCAAACGCTGAAATGACTCTTGATAAATTTCCAGCACAAACACTTTCTCCATGCTCTCTCCAAAAACCAACCGTCGGCTTTCAATCTTTCCAAGTTATTGCAGTCAGTTGGTTTCCACACACGCAAATTAGTTAGTCACGTGTGCAAATCAGTCCTTACTATACAAATATTCCATTGTGAATAGAAGCCTTTCTTTCTTTTTCCTTTGGTAGATGGGCACGTACCACATGTAAAACATCTCATCCATGGGAAGTGACGGTGGATAACGACACAGACTGAAGACCTGGGTGTTCAGAGTTCGAATTCAGTCGATTCCACAATAACACTTTCACTTAGGGATGTTGGCAACCTTCTAGTGGTCCTTCCCGTAAGTACCCGATGTCTTTCCAGAAAGATTTCTAACTAGAAAAACATCGGGGAAACGAATGCCAACACCAGAATCATCTGATTCACATGAAAGAAGAAGATCCCATTCACTTTTCAGCTGAAAACTCTTCGTTTTTATTGTAACACTCCTCCCTGATCATATGATCACACCATTGACAGTGTGTGGCCGATCGGTTTACCCAAGAACCCCCCTCCCCATAGTGGAACAAATATTTCTTCCTCTCTCACTGAACTGTCAGGTGCTTTAGGATTTAGATTGATAGTGAAATAAGGCAACTCAACCAAAGTATGTCAGGCCTCTCTCTAACTCTCAGACGTGTCATCCCCCTCGCTCTCTGATGCGGAACCGCGACTGCTTGCATCGGAATCTCGTTTTCTCAATTCATCAATCTCTGATTATAAACTGTCTCCCACATGCCGAGATGTGCAATCAACGACCACCGACTGTGAACATCAATCCGGTGATGTGACCTAGTCTAAATTACGACGTGCAACCTAACTTTATCAGCATAAACATATGCCGGGATTCTAGGGGGATCCCGGTTACATGTTCATAATGCAAGCAATGTTACATGCAAGACAAAATAATAATTCACAGGCAATGTTACATGCAAGGCAAAATAATAATTCACAGGCAAAAGTTTGTTTAAATAAAGCGTTTATTGAACGTGTGTAACGACAATGAAACAGAGTACATTAATACGTATACACTGTGTATGTGGAATGATGAATGCTGTGTGTATATATGTATGTTGTATAATGTGTGTGGAGTTGAAATAGTTAGGCTCATCAGTAGAACACATCCGAACTCAGGATTCGAAACCCGAATCACTTGCATGTTAGGCGAGTACTCTGCCACTGAGCTACCTCACCACATACAAAAATATCTATTAATTTACACATATTAAGCAAACCGCGACGAAGGCCGACTGTGGAATATACCTACTCTTCTCAACAAGGGGTGTAGACATTCAACTACTTCGAACCCAGGCCGATGTCTCACAAGTAGGATTTTCATACTCGCTAGGACGATGTCATCCAACAAGCTAACCCAGCGAGCAAATAAATATTAGATTTTTTAATGTGAAGTGATATATATAAATATTTCCACAACCAGACAACGCCGCAGCCCACAACATATGAAAGAAACAAACCGGAAGTCATGGACTCGAGTTAAGGACTTCCGATTTGTTTCTTTCATAGGTTGTGGGTTGCGGTGTTGTCTGATTGTGGAAATAATCATATATACATCATCTCACATTAAAAAAAAAACATCAAATAGCTATTTATACATATTTATATTAAAACAGTGACACAACCTGTATTATTAGAGGGTTTTACTAATGCGTCAGCACTTATGAAGGCCAAAAAGCCAGTCGAAGATATGGGTGAATGAGCTTTTCTGTTTTCGATGAATAACACCTTGCAAAGGATTGGAAGCGATGGGTGAAGTGGTCAACATTTGATTATTGATGCGGACGACTCAACGAAAATTTGTTAACATTGGACTTGAACACGAGTATGTAGTCAGCTGGAAAGTAGCACGGTGCTATTTTATTCCACATATTCAGAGTTCTTGGAAATAGACTTTGTTCATGGAAGTCTCTTTTAGTTTTAGGTACACATAGGAATAAAGGAGGATTCTTTACAGTGGTTGTAGATAAACGAGTTTGACAGGATGGACCAAGGATTGAAGCTCAGTCGAGAACCAAAGAAAGACGAGTGACGTCACTTTTGTGATGAAAAGGCTGTAGGAAAGAGAATAGATCACCCCCACTAGATTTCGAACTCGATTTTATATTCTGTTAAGGCAGGAAAAGTGTGTTCTTTGGCAGCTCTTTCCCAGATGTATATGACGCTTATACAGACAGATAATCGCGTCAGGTGTTAGGCACTTTATGGAGCAGTAGAATGATCCAAATGTTTTTTCCAGCAACCTTTGCAATGGATTTTATGTAAGTGTTCCATTTCAGATCTTGAGTGAAGGTTAGTCCTACGAGCTTATCAAAGCAGGTGGCTTCCTCAAGGACAGAACCATCTATTTCAACTGGGGCAAAGCGAGGATCCGAGCGCTGGAGGTAAAAAGAGTGCTACTAGGTTTGAGAGGTATTAAAAGTGACAAGCGATTGTTTTTCTCATTGCATCACGTCGGAATATCTTGATCATCAATACTCTTCGAAGTCCTGCCAGAGATAGCTGTGTCGTCTGTGTAGATATTATTATTACTCACTTGGAGTTCTCGCACCAGCTTGATGTAGAACGCACCGTGGAATTTACCCGCAAGTATATGTACACAACAATACATATTATAGTGATTGTAAGAATAAAAATAAAAACATGATATAAAAAAAGCGATCTTCATAGCTTAGATATACATTACTTCCGTTTCCTAAGTTGGGAATAATTCATGTGGTTCAAATATTTATTCAATTATTCAATTTCGACTAAAGTCATTTCTGGATTGACACCCGAACAGACCCTTGAGAGACTACACATGTGTTTGCGAATTAGGCGAACGAATAAAGGATATTAAATATAGAAATATAAAACCCCGTTGAACATTCTTTTATAATGTATAGGCACAAACAGGCACCCACATAAAAACGAACATATATATGACCCCAAACACAAGCATATATATTACTTTACTTTACTTTCATCGCATAGGACTTAACGTCCCATCGCTGTATTGAACACAACATTCTGTCTCCGAATTGCATATTTCTCGGCTGTTTGAAGAGGGACGCCGCACTGTTCGCTAATGCTGTCGGACCGTCTTTTTAGTGGGCGTCCTCTTTATCTTGCGTTTGAGAAGTCTTTACTGTATATGACATTTATCATCCCACTACTCCTAGCAACATGACCAAACCATCGAAGCCGACACCACATCTTCGATGGTTTCCATCATGCCCAGAGCTTCGCTTATGCAAGTATTACTAAGTATCTCATTCCTAGATAGAGCGAGAAACGCGCTTTAAAATGACCTATAACAACGCTATATTTATCAATAAATTAATTCAGAAAACATATATAAATATAACATATGTGAGAAAACGCCATTGTTTTTGCATCAACCTAATATATATATATATATATATATATATATATATGTATATACATATATATATATATATATATATAGAGAGAGAGAGAGAGAGAGAGAGTATACATTTTTATTTATACACACATTATTGGTTACATATGTGCATACATGTTTCTGTTGTACTCTCCAATAGAGAGTCAACTTCTTCATACCTAAAAAAGAAATTTAAATTATCATTTAAATTTCTTTTTTTGATACCGGGAACTTTCTTATTTAGTATATTTTCTTGGAGGGATGAGTTTATAATACAAGAAAATTAACATTTTAATTTATATTTTTGGTCTGAAGAAGTTAACTATCTATGGGAAGGTAAAACTGAAACATGTATGCACATATGTAACCAATAATGTTTGTATAAATAAAAATGCACACTAAAGAACATCTCTACTTGTTAATGAGCACTTTTTATAAACACTGGAGTTTCAATGGATTTACATCTATAGAAACATATATATATATATATATATATATATATATATATATATATATATATATATATATATATATATATATATATATATGATGGACTCTCCCGTCGATTTTTACGTATGAGTGCCCCGCCAGGGGCTGCCCGCGCATGTAATTGTAATTGAAAGGGTTGTACAATTCCACAACAACACCTCTCCTGAGTCGACACTGCTTGATTCCAATGGCAAGGTAGTAGTTCAAGACGACTGGAAACAATGCCGAGATAAGCAGTGAGAGCACATACAGCACCTGGTATTCCCAATTAGTACTGACCAGGCTCGACGTCGCATAACTTCGGTCATCTATATATATATATATATATATATATATATATATATATATATATATATATATATATATATATATATATATATATATATATATATATATATATAACAAGCAGTACAAATAGCTTCATGCAAGATCCAAACACAGTTTGTTGATCACTTTAACTGCTCGTGTAAATTAGCCGCCGACTCGCTATTTACAAAGTTAAATTCCTCTTTAATTATTAGCTAATTCAACATGGCCGAGGGGTTAACGCTGTTGACTGCGAATCAGTGGCGATTTGTGATCGGAGTTCGAGCCCGCCGCCCGTTGAGAATTAACTTCCTGCACTGAAGATTGCGTTAGAATGAAACATCGATGTCTGTAGGTAATAAATAATTAATATATATATATATATATATATATATATATATATATATATATATATATATATATATATATATATATATATAGTAAGCTATGAGAATATATTTATGGCAATTAAGCTACATAGAGGCTCCCGCGTTTCATCAGGATAACATGCATGGAGTTATTTTTGCTGGGTGTTTTTATATACACGGCTAGCTAGTTAACCAATCAGATTCTGTGTTGTTCTTTCAGCCAATCGTTGGGCTTCCCACAAACAAAGGTCTTGTTGGTGTTACTTTCTATATCCTGTTCTATTGTTCTGTTTTCTATAGATTGGCCTATATCCTGTTTCCTTTGTTGTGTCAATATAATGGGTGACTTTATTTTTTCACGTATTTCTATTTTAGGGTTTAATTTTTAATTGTTAAGTTTTTGTTTAGTTTTCTTTTTACTTATATATTTATCGTTAGTCTAAGGTAAATTTATTTCTGTGTACGCAGTTGTTTGCTATCTCACTTTTACAGTTTAATAGATTTCGGGGTTCTTTAAAGTTTAGGATTTCAAATTTTTCATTCGGGCATAATCTACACGCGTCGTCTAAATTTCTACATGTAGCCTGTCGTATTATTTTCCATTCAATTATTGGTGAGCGTCCATTGTCTTTGAGCTCCTAATAGTGGTTTACTAGTGATGTTTTAATTCGACGTTCTTTATTTTTAAATGTGCTTTTGTGGTCATAATATCTGGGGTTTAAATACTCACGTAGTACTTCTTGTTATTCGGTCTTTCCTTGGCAAATATTGTGGCTTGGTATACAATACTTTTGGTTAGGCATTTATTTTGTAGTGGACAAAGTGTACGATTCATGCAGTTACATATTTTTTCTTCATTGTTAACTTTTTCATTTCTATTCAGGTGGTTACTATTAGTGTTTTGTTTATTTCCATTTGTATTGTTTATATTTTTGTTCTTCTTAGTGTTACTTTTGATATATTTTCCACTTTTTTTATGTAATTTGTTATTTTTTTCCTCTCTGTTGTTCTATTTTAGTATGTTGTTATTGTGTGCATTAATTATAATTTCTAGGTTTTCGCAGCAGCTGTATGGTTAGTTTTAGGTTATTTTTATTGAATATTTCATGCAGGGGATTGGTTAGTTTTTAGCATCTGGTTGTAGGGTGGTGTATAGTAGATTATATTTCTTTTTCTTTTTAATTTTGTTGTAATTATTAGTGTCCTGTTTTTTAATATTTAATTTCGGTATTATGGTAACCACTATTTTTTAGAGCTATATTTTAAATGTTGATTGATTTTTTAAAAACACTTTCGTTGCTAGAATTATTGATAAGTCTACGTTCGATAGAATTCGGAATATGTTTTATGATTGATGGGGGGTGATTAGACTTTGGGTTTACGTATATTGGATTGGCGTTATCTTTTAGGTATGGTTCGTAAGTATTTGTATTTAAGTTTAACGTGACATCTAGAAAGTTAGTTGTTTTTATGTTAGCCAGTACTTCTACTTTTAGGCCTAGTTTTTTCATTTCCATATGTATAATTTTCTTGAAGTTTTCTCCCTTGACTTTGTTGGAATCTCTTATTATCGCTAATCCATCATCTCTATAAAGGCCGATATCTGTATTATCAAATATATTTGTGAGTATATATAAAATAAATAACCCCACAAGATCTGATGCCTCCCCAGAGTCGAGGGCACCCATGGCCAAATCAAAGGAGTTTGTCATAATCGTTTCAATCAATTGGTCCTCGTTGTTGATTAAAACTGATCTCCTACATTTTTTGATGATGTGAATTTCATCCTTGGATATATCGGTATACATCTCGGCGAATTCTAGGGCGATATTGAAGGGTTCTTCTGATATGGATAGGTAGAAGTCCACTATGTCGAATTGTAGGAAGGTACATTTGTTCTTATTTTCGATATTGTTAAACCAAGCGATTGCTTCGGCAGTATTCACCCATTGGTTTAATTCTAGGTATTTTTTTTATTGGTTTGTTGATTCTAGATAGAATTGTTTTGCTGATTCTTCCTATTTCTGGTTTGATCGGATTAATTAAGCGAGTGCTGGTTGTTGTTGAAGTTACTTTTGTGGTCTTTAAATAAGATATAGCCTTCTTTAGGTTTTAATTTACTAACTTTGTTGCTAATTTTTAGTTTATCTGCGATTTGTCTACTTCCAGTATTAATTATATCTATGTAGTTATGTTCGCTTGTATCTAGTTTTTTGTAGTTTTTCGTAATGTTTTCTGTAAGTAGTTGGCTATACTCTTGTTTATCTATTTTGTTAAAATTTCTAGTTTTGTCTGCTTTTACGAAGATTTTGTTAGAGTTGTTCATGTTTTTAACGATGGTGTGTAATTGTTTTTTGGAAATTATTATGTTGTTTGTGAAAGTCTAAGATTTTAATTACATTTAAGAGGTCATTTTTGAAGCTAGTCATGAGATCTATTGGTTTAGCGTTTTTTAGGCTTTTGAATCCATAGGATTCTTTTGTATCTAGGTGTTTATCTTTATTGTTAAGGAAGAAGTGTGCTCGCCATGCTTACGTATAGAGCACTGTTGAAGTAAATACTGAAAATTGATACATAAAAAATTATATCTCCTTATAAAATTTTATGTGGATACATGAAATACTAATATTTAGCCCTTCCAGCAGTTGACCACTTTCACAAGAATTTCATAAATAATATGGAAAAAATTACCTTAGAAACATCACTCAAGAATATCCAAACACCTAGCAAGCATGGATACATTATTAAATTAATTTAAAAAAACGGGCGAACTAATACGCCGAATGAATATATTTTCATAGCTTACTACCTAGCTCTACTTACGTATCGAGCACTGTTGAAGTAAATACTGAAAATTGATACATAAAACATTATATCTCCTTATAAAATTTAATGTGGATACATGAAATATTATATATATATATATATATATATTATATATATATATATATATATATATATATATATATATATATATATATATATATATATATATATATATATATATATCATCAAATGTTTTTCTGTATACTGCAAAATACTGCATGTAAATCACTCCACCGGGTAAATAATTGGGTACCAGCAAATAAAACCGGAGGCAGACTAGCATCCTGTTACAAGGATTATTTATGCCATCTAGACATATTAACTCGGTAAACCAGGATAAGTAACCAAATGTATTTTGCAGAATACAGAAAAAAACATATATATATATATATATATATATATATATATATATATATATATTAGAATATAAAATTAAATTTAAAATAATCTATTCATCGTTTAATAATAATAATCTATCGTGATAAAATAAAGCTCAATATATTGAATAGAGCAATCAATTCAAGAGATGAATGATACAATTCAATGATACAATATTTATTAAAACATCAGAAGTTCAAAGCTTTGAATTTCTGATGTTTTAATAAATATTGTATCTTTGCATTTTTTAATTCTCATCGTTCATCTCTTGAATATATAAATATATATATATATATATATATATATATATATATATATATATATATATATATATATATATATATATTTATATAAAATACGGCCTTTGAAGTTTAGGACGACTAATAATGTAGTAAAACAATTGAAATCATAGTAAGCTCAATAACAACGAGCTGAAAATCACCTTTAAAAATAATTACATAGAAATACATTAAATACTTGGGTGATAAAAATAGTACATATTTCTACACAGAGCGTCTAGGCCCAGTGGTAGAACGCTGGACTATAGACATCAACATCGAGGTTCGATCTCTGTGTAAGTTAGCCATGCTGATGACGGCTGTAAGCCAGAAACACGTGTCCATGGATTACTTTTATGTACGTATAAAATCAATATATATATATATATATATATATATATATATATATATATATATATATATATATATAAGGTAAGTGGGAGAGAACGCCAACAGAGTGCTCGATTATAATAAAAAAATAATAGCGTGATACTTATTTATTAATGTTGTTCTGATCTTCTGTAATACAAACATATATATATATATATATATATATATATACATATACATATATACATATATATATATATATATATATATATATAGTATTAGTATTCGAACCATAAATAACATTAACAAAAAAGTAGCTTAATACATAGCATACTGTCAAAAATCAATTATATATGTATAAATATATATATATATATATATTTATACATATATAATTTATTTCAGAAATAAATTATATATATATATAGTGCGTATATGTCAATATTGCGTTGAGAATCCGAATAAAAGAGCTCAATGTACCTTTAAACAAAGCAAAATAGAATTATTAAAAGGAAAAACTATACACACATTCAGGTTGTATACATTATAAATTATTTCAACCCTTTTATTAGGTCTCCTCAGACGTATAAACAACCACGTCAAAAAACCAAATAATAAGAGAAATTGATCATCGTCTTAAAAAGATAAATTCACTTTGTTGATTGGCCGAGGTAAAAAAGGGGGTAAATGGTAAAATAATCGAGGAGGGGTGACAGAAGTAAAATATTAATTTGACTCCTCTATTTTTTTTACATATGCAGAAATATAAAAATATATATAAAAGAATTCGTTTTTGCTGTCGAAATAAATAAATTATCTCAGTTAAAATTTCGAATGTGAGCTTTATAGGTAAAAATATAGGATGAAAGATTCGAGCGTTCACGATTAAAAAAATCCGTTTAATTATTTACGATTAAAAATTAAAAGACGAAAATGCAGGACGAAGATTTCGGTTTAGATTAGAAATTATCAAAAACTTAATTGGTTATAACGTCAAAATTCGAGATGATCTACAATACGGAATTAAAGTTTGTCGACATTTAAAAACGATTTATTTACAAATTGGTGTTTTACTAAATTTGTAAAGATTCGAGCGTTCACGATTAATTATTTACGGTGTTTTACTAAATTGGTAAGAAAAACCTTACCAATTTACTAACATTTATTTTTACAGCTAGAACTCTTATTGTAACTAAAAGAATTTTTATTTACAAAGAACTTTATAACGTGCTATTTATTTTAAACCTGTGCCTGTGTCTACATTTAGCCATCAGTTCAACTCGTCTATTTAAAATCTTATTGTCTTCGTATTTTAATATTCTAATTTTTTCCTCAAGGCACAAATTGCATCCATGTCTGAATCCTTTCGGAGTGTTGGAATGATATAGTATAGACCACGAAACAGTTGGTGTTAATTTGTTGTTTTTTAAAAACCACCAATGTTTGGTTAATTCCGTTTTATTGGTGACGTCCGGGTTTAAAAATGAGTCTTTGTGTACGTAGAATCGTTTTTTCCACTTCCCGGTAGATATTCCTATGTATACTTTCTTATTATTAGTATTCTCTTTAGGATAAATCGTAGCCTCATATACAACGCTTTCGACGTTACAGTTTCCCTTAAGTGGGCAGTTATTCTTAATCTGACAATTACATTTTTTTTCCTCCGTTTTGGTTTTCTTACTCGGTGTGCTCAATATTTTTTATTATGTGTATTAATAATGTTGTCCATATTTTTAGTGCAAGAATAACTAATTTTCACAGTTTTCCTATTGAAAATTTTACTTACAGGATTAGTCATTTTAAAATGTTTATCTATTAAATTAAAAAATATTCTCCCGATATTAAGGATAGAAAGCTGGCAATATGCCGGTGGAACCAGATAATTTCTCGCCCCTGTTTTTGGGTTTATTTTTCTTTATATTATCAGTATATATTAATTTTTTGTTGTACCCACTATTTCTTAATGCGTTATCATATATATGTTTGCTAGTCTCAAAAATATTTTTATTTGATGAGAGTTTGTTAATTCTGGTGTTAATAGTTGTAGGAATTTGTTTGATAATGCATTTAGGATGATTGGATTTAGTATTTATGTATATTGGTGTGTGATTATCTTTGTGAAAAGGTTGAAATATTCCCTCGTTTAAGTTTAGTGTAATGTCTTGAACATTTACCTCGTTGCAATTAGGGGTCACTTCAATCCTCAAACCTAAATATTTAAAAGCCTTATTTAGTTTTTTATGCATACTAGATATTAAAGGGGCATTGCTATTAGGTACGATGATCAGTCCGTCATCTCTATATAGGCCAATTTGGTTGGGATTTACGATTCGACTGATTATATATATTATATAGATTCCCACCAAATCTGCTATTTGAGCTGAATCAAAGGACCCCATCGGGACATCAAAGTCTGTACTATCTTTTTTAATCCAATTATCCCCATCGTTTGCCAAAATGGATCTCCGACAGGCCAACATTATGTTGATTTGTTCGTCTGAAATGTCAACGAAATTCTTGGCATAGTTTATGCTATTGATTAGCAATTCTTTCGAAATGGAAGAGTAGAAGTCCATTATATCGAATTGGATAAAGGAGGCTCTTTCTTTATGTTCTATTTCCCTAAACCATTTAATTGTGTCAGCAGAATCTTTCCATAGATTGTACTGTGTCGCTGTTAGAGTCTCGTTGATTATGTTCTGTAGTATCTTTTTGGCCCAATTCAGTTGTAGTTGTATTAATAAGTCTGGATTGTTAATTATTTTGGAAGTTCTTATAAGGATGTAAGCATTTTTCTTATCTAATCTTCCTACTCTGTCTTCAATCTTCAATTTCGAGGTAAATTCTCTAGTTTCCTTGTTAATTGTAGCCTCTGTGTCTAGAATGTCTTTTTATAAGTATTGGAGATTTTATCTATAATTAGCTTTTTATATTCTAAGGGACACATTTTATATATATTGGCAGATTTGTCGGCTTTAACCCAAACTTTGTGTAATTTTTTTATGTGTTTGATATCGTTTGCGAGTTCCGACTGAAAGTCATTAGAATGTTTCTTGAATTTGATCTTTTTCACTATATTAAATAAATCAGCATCAAATTGTTTAAGTGCTTCTATAGGTTTAGCTGGGTTCAGGGTTCTGAAGTTATACATTTCATCTTGTTCTTTTGTAGATTCCGCTTTTAGGAAAAAGTATGCCTTCCATCTTAATCTGTTAATAAAATCCGTTATTTTCACTGTTAAGGAGAAAGTAAAATTATGTAGGCTAGGAAAAGGAATGTTCTTTAACGAATAAGCCGGTGTAAATTTCTCCATTATTGGTCCAAGTAATGATGAGGTGAAGTAGATTCCGAATTCAAATTCCTGAGAGAGCTCAACTCACAATTGGTGGGGAGCCGGTATAGTGTGTAGATTTCAATATTGTGTTGAGAATCCGAATAAAAGAGCTCAATGTACCTTAAACAGAGCAAAACAGAATTATTAAAAGGAAAAAACTATAAACACATTAACGGTGCATAAATTATTTCGACCCTTTAATTAGGTCTCCTCAGACGTATAAACAACCACGTCAAAAAAACAAATAACAAGAGAACTTTTTGTTGAACTGATGGAACTCGCTACTAAATAAGTTTCCTTCAGTTTCAATGATATAATACATTGGCAAATTGATGGTATATCCATGGGCAGCCCTCTTGGTCCATCGTTAGCCAACATTTTCGTTGGATTTTTGGAAAACCAATTATTTTCCAAAGTAACCAAGCCGGCTTTCTACACACGTTACGTTGATGACACTTTTGCTTGTTTTCTCTCACAGAGTGATGCTGAACAGTTTCTTCGTCTTCTTTGTGACTTGCATCCATCATTGCAATTCACTATGGAAGTCGAGGATTGTGGTTCCCTGCAATTCCTCGATGTTTTAGTGTCTAAAGCTTGTTCATCGTTTGAAACCTCTGCGTATAGAAAACCAACGTTTACAGGCCTTTATCTAAATTGGTTTTCCTTCGCCCCAAGATCAAGAAAAATAAATCTTATTGGTACTCTCACTCATCGAGCACTTATGATTTGTTCACCAACACGACTCGATGCAGAACTTTGTGAAATTACTAATATTTTTCTTGCTAATGGATATCCCATCAATATAATAAAAAGCACCATTGCACGTAAAGTTGCTTTATTTAATGGTGGTAAATTTATTGGCCCGTCACGTTGCCCTATTTATTTGAAACTTCCATGGTAAGGTTCTGACGGCCTTGACATTGTCAAAAGGATTTCTTCTTCTACTCAACGTTGTTTTCCAGCAACCATGCTGAGAGTAGTTTACAGGACTCAAACCTTTTTCTCCTCTTTTCTGAAGGATGTTTTGCCAGCCATTCAAAAGAATTCTGTTGTTTATAAATTCCCGTGTCAGTGTGGAGTTGACTACGTTGGCAAGACATCCCAAAGATTAGAAATTAGAATAGCCCAACACATACCACGTGATATTCGTTTACACAAGGTTTCGAAATCATTCGGGAACTTTCAAGCACATGAATCTGCCATCAGTAATCACCTGGTTGGTACAAATAGTTGTTCTGACCAGTATTCCAATAAGTGGTTTTCTGTTTTACAAAGTGCCAGGTGGAACTACCATCTCAATATTATTGAGGCGTTAGTTATTAACAATTCTCGACCTAGCC
>OY744532.1:106842082-106882082 GCA_963556195.1 Sepiola atlantica | reverse complement strand
AACATCAATAAGCTGGATACTCCACCAGACTAGATGAATTCTTGTCCTGGAATCCGGTAAGACTAAAAGACCACAATAAAGATATACTATAACATAGTTTACTGATCAAACACTAGTGAACAACTCAAATTAACCCTGGCCGTGTGACCAAGGGTTCTCGACAAGCAAGACAATCCACATTCATTTATATCATAGCAAGAAATATTTCTTCATCTGCACTCGCCAATTGAAACTTAACTATAAACAGTGGTTAATCCACAAATCCGTTATCTTCATAGAAGAATTATTGTACTGGAATCCGGAAAGAACAAGAGACCAAAAGAAAGATATATTGTGACACAGTTAACTGGTCAATTGGGGAGACGAAAACTAATGTTCTTAACTTCTTTACTAATTCAATGTTTGACAGGTAAAGGAGAACTTTAATGGAATATTCGAATACCTATGCATTTCAGAGAGAGATCAAGTGTTAGCCCCAAGAAGGTATCCCTTGATTTTTGAGAACTTAGACTGAAGTAAAATGAAAAATATATATATTATATTTTTTATTAACATTAATTATTATTATCTACATTAACTCGCGTTTTACGCTATATGCAATCATCAGTGTAGGAAATGTTAATTACTACTGGCCTAAGGATTCGAACCCACTCACAAAGTCACCTTCAATTTCGCAGTCTGAACCCTTACTCTCAGGCCACCATTAATCATCACAGAAATAAAGGAATTTAAAGTCTATAAATGTCAAATAGCTGACATAAACATGAAGCAGTCAGAGAGTGTTCAACTTACCATATATACATACGTGTTTTGTTAACCCGATGAGATCGTCACTTCTTAGAGCTAATAATCAAACATCTCCATGGATGTGTAGCTTTGGACATGTTTGCATAAATACTATATATATATATATATATATATATATATATATATAAATATATAAATATTAAATTATTTTTAATATTTAAAAAAATATTTTTTCCATACGCACGACGTCGTTTCGAGCTTATGGCTCTCATCGGCGCAGGGCAATAACAATCTCAGACGGTCATAGAGCGCGAACCCGGTTCACAGATACACGTTGAGTCTGTAAGCGTTCACCTAGTCCCATTAGGCCATGAGAGATTGTCACGTAATAACGGAGAAATTAAGTGATATTTACACTGAAAGCCGCGAGCATAGACATCTAAACATTCGATAGTACTCGACGACAAAGTCGGAGCTTTGCACTAAAGCTTTTAGGTGAATGTTTATTTTAAATCTTTCCGACAGTGCTCAACTAAAGTGTTTTTCAACTACAGACGGCGTAGTTTCGGACCCTCTTATCATCACTAGTGTAGGAGTGGCGGTTGCAATATATATATATATATATATATATATATATATATATATATATATGCCGAAGAGCTTTCTACTCCAAAAGCTTCTTTCCTCGTGCTGCTGGCTTCTGGAAGTCCCTATCTGCTCCCTGTTTTTCTGACGGTACTGACATGTAGAAATTTAAAACTAATGTAAACAGACATCTCGCTGCGCAGCTCCCAATTTATGTTGACCCCTCCAAACTTTCACCCTTTTTCTCAGTAGCCCCTTACGTCTACAGTGACGGCCTGGCTTGTTTGGGGCGAACAATATATATATATATATATATATATATATATATATTTGATGGAATACTGTGGCCACATCTGGGGAGGTCCTGCTCAGAGCCACATTTCTTGCCTTGAAAGAGTACAAAACCAACTTCGAAATCTAGTGGGCGAAGTCCTCTTCTCCTCCCTACTACCTCTTTCCCACAGAATAGACGTTGCTAGTCTTTCTCTGCTCTATCGTTATTTTCATGGCAGGTGCTCGACTGAGCTTCAATCTATGCCCCCCTGTAAAACATTCACAGCAAGAACTCGTCTAGCTACAACCACTGTCAACTAATTCCGTTTCCCTCTCTGTGTGCCTAGAACTAAACGGAACTTTCACGAACTGCCCGCCTGTGGAACACAATACTACGGGGCTGCTTCCCGGTTGACTATAACGTCACAATTTTCAAATTCAATGTAAACGAATTCTTGTTGAGCCGTCCACTTTACCCATCAAACTCAATAACCCTTATCCTCGAGTGGCGTGCGGGCCTTGGTAAGTAGTGATTCGTTTGTAAGAAAAAACAATTATCCGAGACATCTAACTGTTTTCGTTGATAGATTTAAAATATCGTATAAAATAAAAGCCGGAGATCATATCAAAACAGAAATATGATTGCTTGGCGAATTCTCTAACCGGATATTTATTTTCCAACCTGACATTCAAGCACTCGTCTTAAACTCGCGCTTAATGTTTATGAGACAAAATCGAAATGGCAAATATGTTTTCTTAAATTTTTTTTTTTTACAAAATCACTATTTATTTGACCACAGACGCTTTTGGTATTTATTTAATTTGTATGGATATACAATCCACATTGCATATCCTGCTACCGTATATCTTCGACCGATTTCACCCCCAACCTCTTATTTCTTTGTTATTCCTGTTCCCGATATTTTATTGCTTTTATTTAAAACACGAAAAAGAAGTGTGCTATCAAATTGCAGGAATGCGATTATTTAAAGTAGTTTAAGAGAAAGATGTGATGTTGCCATCGATGGATAACATTTGTTCTTCTTCATCCTTCACTTCGTCACCATTTTATTCTTGTTTGCACCACGTCTTACCAATCTTCCTTTCTTTTTCCATTTGTTTTGTTATTCTTGGTATTGTTTGGGTTCATAGCCTCTATCATCATCGTCGTCGTACTTTTCTTCTTCTTCTTCTTCTTCTTCTTCTTCTTCTTTTTTCTTCTTCTTCTTCTTCTTCTTCTTTTTTCTTCTTCTTCTTCTTTTCTTCTTCTTCATCTTCTTCTTCTTCTTCTTTTTTTTCTTCTTCTCCTTCTTCTTCTTTTTTTCTTCTTCTTCTTCTTCTTCTTCTTCTTCTTCTTCTTCTTCTTCTTCTTCTTCTTCTTCTTCTTTTTTTCGTCTTCTTCTTCTTCTTCTTCTTCTTCTTTTTTTTTTCTTCTTTTTTTTTCTTCTCCTTCTTCTTTTTTTTCTTCATCTTCTTCTTTTTCTTCTTCTTCTTCTTCTTCTTCTTCTTCTTCTTCTTCTTCATCTTCTTCTTCTTCTTCTTTCTTTTTTTCTTTGTTTCGTCTGCTTCACCCCCTACGAACCCCCATTTCTTTTTTTTATGTTTTCTTGCACTTGTTTCTGTTTTTGTTTTTGTTTTTCCTCTTTTTTTGGTTCTTCTGTTAGCCTACTTTTTCTTTCTTTTTCTACTCCCCCGCTCTCTACGAACTTGCCTTTATTTTTTTTATCATTTTTCTTATTCTTCTTGTACTTATTGGTGTTCTTGCTCTTCTTTTTCTTCTTCTTCTTTTTCTTCTTTTTCTTTTTTTCTTTGTTATCGATGCTATTGTTGTTCTTATTGTTGTTCTTTTTCTTACTGTTGTTGGTTTCTTCGTTCTCTTCTTCTTCAGCTTCCACCTTTTCTTCGTCTCTTCTTCTTCTTCAACTCCTTCTATCAATCGTCTTTTTTCAATCCATTGTTCTTTCGTCGTCGTCATCGTTGTTCTTTAACTTTCTCTTCTTCTTTATCACTCCCGTCTTCATTGTTTTAAATGTTATCTTTGTTTGATAAAAAGAAAAAAGACCAAAGTTTTGTGCAACAAAATTCAAAATGAACTTTCATCCATTAATATAAAGTTAGACGTTGAAAAATCAATGTTTACTGATAAAAAATAGACAAAAAAATAGATCATGCCAACTTTAGTGATTAAACACTCGAAACATTGTAAACAATTGTTAACATCTTAATGAAAAAAAAAACACCTGACAAAATAGCAGACTCATTAAAATATATCATTTCTTTAATATTTAGTTCTATTATATTGCGAATGAACTGCGCGAAACAATCGTCCGGTACAAATAGTAAACATATTTCGTTCGGATAAATTTCGTAATGGAAGCGATTATTAAATGTCTGAAAGCTAGTGCAATATTCTATTTAATCTTTCTCGCTTCACCTTTGAACCTGATATAAGTATTTTACTCGATTTTTTTAACCTATCTGTAAGTGTTAATTATTAAGTTTTTTAATTATTAAGTTTTTTAATTATTAAGTTTTTTAATCATCAAGTTTTTTTAATTATTAAGTTTTTGATTATTAAGTTTTTTAATTATTAAGTTTTTTAATTATTAAGTTTTTTAATATTAAGTTTTTAATTATTAAGTTTTTTAATATTAAGTTTTTTAATTATTAAGTTTTCAAATAGTAATAGTAATCGTATTATTTCAGCGCGTAACTGCTATTACGATAAATATTCACCATTTACCGTTTCTCAGTAAGTAGACCAAGAACCGAAACACGCATGCGTGACAAATGAAAGTAAAAGATAGTACGTAATATTTATTTAGTATGAGCTTACAGCAAAGAATTGTAGGGGACGTTTTGTTATGTATATTCCAAAAAATGTCACGTGAAAGAAGATTGTGGATGTTTTTGTATTATTTATAATCTGAACACGTAATTTTTAAAAGTGTTTTTCAGCCGCATAATTATTAACATGAAGTAAGCGGATAGGCGATGTAATACGAAAAAGTGATCCCAATTAGATTTCTATCGTATTTCTTTTACGATGTTTCGGGTCGACAGATGCTGAATTATCGTGGATAAAATATAAATATCAATAATTTCGGACGAAGCTAACTTTTTTTTGAACACGTACCAATAATCAGTCTAAAGCTCGCACGGAGCAGAACTTTATATGTAGCTTCTGTTTATGGAGCCATACTGGTCAAATGAATAGGGGAGAATGTCACTTTATTTAACATAATTTTAGTGTAACAGAAATCAAAATGAAATTTCATCCGATCAATTGTATCCAGACGGTGGAAAAAATCAATGTTTATTCGTGTTTTTAATGATTAAATTCCGACCACAACACCTGTACCTCTACATGTACCTGTACATGTATCTGTATCTAGTACGGCATTCATCCTGAGTGGGAGTATAAACTTCACAAGCGACCCCCAGTTGCATGTGCACCCCGATTAGGGGAGATGACGACGTTAGGGGGTTGCAGTTCTTGCTTGGAGGTGGCAACATCTTACTACATACAGTGCATAGTATTCCCAAATGGTCACCCATCTTGTACTGACCAGGCTCAACGTTGCTTAAACTCGATGATCTCTCTCTCTCTCTCTCTCTCTCTCTCTCTCTCTCTCTATATATATATATATATATATATATAATTGGGGATGTGTGTCTCTATTTCATTGATGATGTCTATTTGCTTTGAATTTCGTGTCAATACCCTGTCCTGATGATCAGATCTAATATTAATAAAAAAAATACATCGTCTCAGAAAGATCGTACACAATCTGTTGTTGTGTTGAATTCTTGGAACTTTGGAACGCAAATTGATCATGTAATTGGGTTTACAAAGATCTAGGCTATATATATATATATATATATATATATATATATATATATATATATATATATATATATATATATATATATATATATATATATATTAGCTCCGATAACAACGCTGATGTGTCTAACACAGAGGAAACACGTATGTGAATTACTGTACCTGTACCTAGTACGGTATTCACCTTGGGCGGGGTGAATCAACTTTCTCCGAAGAAGGAAGTTTTTATGGGAATATCGAATTCACAAGTAGTTCCCAGTCGCATGTATATCCCGATTAGGGGAGATGATGACGGTAGAGTTTTGCAGTTGTTGCAGGGGAGGTGTCGACGTCCTCCTACATACGGTGCCTGGTATTCCCAAATGGTCACCCATCTGGTATTTACAAGGCTCAACGTCGCTTAACTTTGGTTACCTAACGAGAACCGGTTGTGTCAACGTGATGATTCCGTATACAACACATAGCGTTGAAATTGAACAATTTTGCAAAGATTAGGATAGTTTGATGAGGTTATGTTCATACTGTGTCGAGCTTTATTACAGGCGCGAGAACAAAATTCCGCCATCCATCACGGTATTGGGACTAGGAGTCGATTGTTTTGTTGTGTGATTATATGCGTTGTTTCTAGATTATACTGAAGTACTTGCTCACGGCATCGCTAGAGCTGGATAAGTAGACAACTAGCCCAAACTTGTACATATTTAGTTCCCCACTAACTGAAACAGTGCGCCCCTTATCCCCAAGAATAATCTTCCGAAAAGCTGAATTTTTCTCTGTGCTCATGCATCCGTTTTTCTTCACAGAAACTACAAGCAGCCGTAAAGAATAATAAAGAGATTTTTGATCAAGGTTTATTCCTCTAGATCCCTCATGTTCTTTCAATGCCCACACATATTAACAAGCTAACCCAGTGAGTGATGTGAATCTTCCGCGTAGTAACGGCCATTCACTATGGAAATATTCAATTTTGCGCATCACATAGTGCTCGGATGCACGGAGACCAGTCGGGGATGTCATCTCGGAAATTGTACTACTCATCTACACACCCTTTTGATTACAAATCGATATTTGATCTGTTCGACATTAACAACTGATAGAAGTCACAGAAAGATCCCAGATCATGAAATAGATTAATAGTAGCCATCTAGTGGCAACAGTGAGTTACCACGAGTGTATGGTTTGATGAAGCAGTAGAGAGCTGTAAAGTCGTCTTCCTCTTGACTTGCCTCACAATGAATGGACACCATGTTCGATAGTTCTTAACCATCCTCGCATTGAAATCCCCCAGCAAGACAATTTTATTATCTCCCGGAGCAGTTATGATAACTATTTTAAGATCTTCATAAAAGGATCCTATTAGCTCAGATGGGCTGTCCAATGTAAGAAGATTCTCGATTTTAAGAGCAAATGCTACGCTATGGTCGTGCTGTCCCCCTTGCGGTTTCTCGATTCAGTAAAATATATATTCAGCGCGTCCATCTACAAGACTACCCTCCTTTACCAATCTGTCTCCGAGAAGGCTGCTATATCAATGTTGAAACGTAACAATCCTTGTCCAAAAGTTCGTCTCACCAGCTAGGCAGAACCATAACGATTAAGTAAGGTTCTGGCGTTCCAACAAGTTATCTTCAATTATATTTCGTATTACTTCTTACATTCTATCCCGGTCAGCTGGACACCCGCCAACCGCGGTAAACTGACCAGGCAAAAGTAAATGCAGCCAATATTTAGGACACCTTCTCTGATCCATTTCGGAATTCATCGGGGAGAAGTGCAATCCTCCAAAGGGCTGATCCGACACAAAGAGTTCCGCCCAGCGTGACCACTGTCTAGTTGGCCAACAAACGACTATGAATTTAAATCGTCAACAAATTTCCTGAGAACAATGCGAAAAACTTTCTCTGTGCGTTTCTCCGCCGTCTTTTAAAAAGTCTCTTCTTTCTCCAGCTTTTTGGTTCATTTGCTTTTGACACCTGAGAATTATTCGACGAAGAATCGAAAACGTTCGTGAAACGTATAGAACATTTATTAAGTTTTTTGATTTTAATACAAAAAAGATCATTAGAAACATTGAAAAAATAAAGAGAGTATAATTAAACAGACGAATTCTGTTATTTGTAACAATGTTTGCATAAATGAGAAAATGCTGCCTAAATACACACACTATATATATATATATATATATATATATATATATATATATATATATATATATATATATATATATAATACATGTGTCGTTGAAGACCACGGAGTTTTCTTTCTTTGCTATCTTTCTGATTAATTTCTCGACGGGGCGAGCGATTCGTCGGTTTTCCGGTGTCAATTCGTGGATTATGGTGCCTAACGTTGTATCTTGGGCCATTTCTCGAGCGCTTTCGGTCTCGCGACCGTCTTCAGGAGTCTTATTATTAGTAAAGAGCCGTATTTATGGTTTTATTTTTGGTTATATCTATTAATTTACATACATATATATATATATCTTTATTCTTTTATTTACTTACTTATTAATTTATTTATTTTTTTAAAAATTGTTATATATCTATCATTATTATTATTATTATTATTATTATTATTATTATTATTATTATTATTATTATTATTATTATTATTATTATTATTATTATTATTATTATTATTATTATTATTATTATTATTATGTATTAATTGTTGAAGACTGATAAGAAATGGCCCAAGATACAACGTTAGGCGCCATAATCCACCAATTGACACCGGTAAACCGACGAATCTCTCGCCGCGTCGAGAAATTAATCAGAAAGATAGCAAAGAAAGAAAACTCCGTGGTCTTCAACGACACATGCATAATAAACGACTTGCTGCCGATATATATATATATATATATATATATATATATATATATATATATATATATATATATATATATATATATATATATATATATTCCAGCAAAAGAACAAATGGGTTGGTTTGGTTTCTGTTGGTCTGAGAGACAGAGGGACTTTGGGGATTTGAGCCGAAGGACCGTTTGTCTTTGGTGTTTGTTCTGATTTCAAGTATGTCGTTCGGTAGAGACACCAAGTATCATCGTTACTTGTTTAAAATTTGAGTTGTGATTTTGGGTTGGAAGGAAAACCTTTTTTGGTACAGCAGCGATTAATGGTTAACACTTTGGCCAGTGTCGAAATCACGCACTTAACCCTAACTCTAACCCTAACCCTAACCATAACCCTAACACCTAACCCTAACTCTAACCCTAACCCTAACCCTAACCCTAACCTTAACCATAACCATAACCATAACCATAACCCTAACCCTAACCCTAACCCTAACCTTAACTCTTACCCTTACCCTAACCATAACCCTAACCCTAACCCTAAATCACGCGCCGAATTCGGATGAAGACAGCGAGCGGACGGACGATGGCCACCTGTGCAGTGAAGGCGCATAAACACAAATCACAGTATATAACTCCAGTAACCACAAGAGTTAGGAAACATAATAACCTCTGGTCAGTCGTAGATCAGACCACACAGGGCAAATAACATCCCCCTCCCCTCCTGCCGACCATAATGAAATGCTCCACAATAGTTAATGAAATCTTCGTCGGATGAATATTCCGTGGGTTTATTTTGTCTTATAAATATTGTTTTGAATAAAAGCTGAAAACATCGCGTCATATGTCTAAATTAAATGTCGTCTGCTGATAAATTGGAAGTCAAAATATATCGCAATAAATCAAATGTGTTAAAACTCTCAATTCAAACTTATAAGAATTGATTTTTCTTCACATTGTTTTATTTCTTAGTTTCGATTTTGTCTTATACTTTCTTTCTTTCCTTCTTTTTACATTCTTTCATTTTTCGTTATTTCTTATTTCTGAGATTGTTACTTTTTCTTTCTTTGTAATTTCTGTCGCTTTCATCTTTTCTTTCTTTGTTCACTTTTGTATTCTCGTCTTTTTCTTCTTTACTTTCTTACTTCTTGTATTTTATCTTTCGTTCTTTATTTCCAAATTTGCTTCTTTCTTTCTTTCCTATTTTCGAGTTCGCTTCTTTCTTTTTTCTTCATTTTCTTTCTTTTTTTCTCTTTCTTTCTTTCTTTCTTTCTTTCTTTTTGTATCCCCACCATTATTTTCTTTTCTTCCTTTCTTATGTTTGAATTTTCCTCCCCAAATCTGCTTCGTTCTTTCTTTTTCTTTCTTTTCTATTTCTGAGTCACATTCTTTCTTTCTTTCTTTCTTTCTTTCTTTCTTTCTTTCTTTCTTTCTTATTCCCCTTTTTTTTCACAGAGCTTATTTTCTCTCTTTTCCTTTCTTTTATTACATATTCTTTTAACTCCCTTTTACCGACCCTTTTCCCCCATTCTCTCTTCCACGCAGCTCTTCAATTTTGTACTAATTTTAATGACAACGGAATCTTATCTTCTAAATTCGTATCTATTTAAAAACGACACAGGAAAAACAATGGCGCTAATCGTACCAATCGTTGCAGATCTCCATTTCTCGAAAACAAACGACGACGAACCGATATCACTCGACCTTTCTTCTGATTGTTTTGATTAAGTTTAAAGAGAAGACAAATTACAAAGATAAAACAATTAATTTTGAGTCTCTTTTTACAATACCTAAAAATAGAGCACTGCTCCCACGTCTGGGGAGCTGCAGCTGAGAGCTGTCTTTCTTCTTTTGACAGAGTACAAAATCGACTTCGCAATTTAGTTGGGGGTGATCTCTTCTCTTCGCTCGAGTCCTTTCTCAGCGAAGGCCAAAAACAACTCGAGGATAAAGTTCAATAAGATTATCAGTTAGATGTAGATCTATACTATGAGAGGCTTGACAATGATGAGTTGACATTGGTCTTGATTGGTGATCATGTTGTAGTATGTAGGAAAGCAGTCATATTGAAATGTGTGCCAAAGATTGGAACTTCTCGAACGAAAGCTCTGTTCATAGAACTTCTGTTTCTGTTTTGGTAGACAGAGGAAAAAAGGAACATTTATTTCCAGGGGTGACAGCTAGACCCTTTCTTGCTGTGAATGTTGTACAGGGAGGAACCAGAGATTAGAGTTCAGTCGAGCACTTTCCATGGAAATGACGATAGAGTAGAGAAAGACTAGCAACGCCTCTTCTATGAGAAAGGGACTTTAAGGAAGAGAACAGATCATCCCCACTAGATGGCGTAGTTGATTTTGTACTCTATTAAGACAAGAAATAGCGGGACCCTCCCCAGGTTGAGGAGCAGTACTCTATTTAAGAATTATCTGACTCTTATAGAGATAGACGATGCGTCAGGGTTTAGGTGTTTTCTGAATGATCCAACTAATGTTCCAGCGACCTGAGCAACAGTTTGGATGTAAGTCTTCCATTTAAGTAACAAGCAACTTTCCCACCATTGCAACAAACAGGCAGAGGGGGGGGGAGGGTTCTCTGAGCGGCACCTCCCCATATGTGGCAGCAGTACCTCTCCATCTTAGGATGTATTTGACTTTTAGGTAGAAAATTACATCTGGAGTCAGATACTTTGTAGAGCGGTAGAGTGATCCAACTGATTTTCCAGCGACCTGAGCAACAATTTTGATATAAGTCTTCCATTTAAGGGCTGGAGTGCAAGTCAGTCATAGGAGCTTATCTAAGCAAGAGGCTTCCTTAAGGAGAGAGACATTCATTTCAACTTAAGCAAAACGAGGGTCCGAGTGTTGGTGATGCAAAGAGAGAAGCTTCGTTTTAGAGGTGTTAGAAGTAACAAGCAACTTTCCCACCATTGCAACAAACTGTATATATACGCCTTCCATTTGAGATCTGGAGTGAAAGTCAGTCTTAAGAGCTTTATCAAAACAAGAGAAAGCTTTGATAAGCTCTTAAGACTGACTTCAAACTTCTTCAAGGAGAGAGCCATTTATTTCAACTGGGGAAAGACAAGAATATGAGCATTGGTGGTGAAAGGAAAGATTTTAGCGGAGTTTAAAAATAAATAACAAAACCTTTCTCAAAATTATTACTTAACACTTACACCACAGGTTCTTGTGGTCCGCAAAGACCCGTGGCACAACGGATAAAAGGCAGAGGGGGGAGGGTTCTCTGAGTGGCACCTCCCCATATGTGGCAGCAGTACCTCCCCATCTTAGGATGTATTTGACTTTTAGGTAAAAAATTACATCTGGAGTCAGAGTTTGTAGAGCGGTGGAGTGATCCAACTGATTTTCCAGCGACCTTAGCAACAATTTTGATATAAGTCTTCCATTTAAGGGCTGGAGTGCAAGTCAGTCATAGGAGCTTATCTAAGCAAGGGGCTTCCTCAAGGAGAGATACATCTATTTCAACTTAGGCAAAACGAGGGTCCGAGTGTTGGTGGTGAAAAGAGAGAAGCTTCGTTTTAGAGGTGTTAGAAGTAACAAACAACTTTCCCAGCATGGCACCAAATGCAATAGAGAGAATAAACAAGACATCGATCACCAATGCTCTTCGAAGTGCTGCCATAGAGAGTTGTGTCGTCTGCATAGACGTCAACGAATCATTTCAGAATATGATTTGGAAGATCAGGAAGAGGGTTGGGTCCCAAATAGATCCTTAAGGCACGTCGGCGTTGATACTTGTGTTTATCAACAAATACTTTAATATCAGAGAGAATAGATTTGATGGCTGAGAAGACATTTTAAGATATTCCATAGTTCGTCAGGTTGTGAAGCAAACCTTTGTGTCAGACTCTATTGAAGGCCTTTGGTATGTCCTAGAAACGAGGACCTCCGTCGATAGATTCACTGACCTTGGGCAATATTACAGTCAGCACGTCAGCTGTTTATATTGCAGGACAAAATCCGTATTGCTAATTACTAAGTAGATATTTTCCGTTTTCGCCATTGTTGTATTTTTATACTGATATGAGGTATTTGGGGGCGCAATATATTGACATTGAAAGGAGTCTCTGAGAAAGCATGAAACCCATTGAAAATGATAAATGCTTTTTTATTTTGATCGATTGAAACAATTGTTAAAAGATATTTAAAAAAACTTTTGTTCACCCCAACAGGGGCCATATTTATAGAGGGAAACCTGGGTGGGGAGGTGAGCAGCAAGATACTTGTTAACATTACATTTAAATTTCTACATGTTGGTACGGTCGGGGAACAGGTGGTAGAAAGATGATTTTAAAGGCAAGCGGTACAAGGAAAGAAGCTGTTAGAGTGGGGGATTCTTCCGGCATGAAAAGACATCTACACAGAAGGGGTGGAATTTTGTTTCTAGTAGCGTGATTCGGGGATATTTACGTTCAGGGGATACAAGTGCAGTAAATTCATCAGGCACATTCCGTGGAAGTACTTGTAAAACAAGCGCAGGGATGCAACTCTACAGCGATGCGACAGAGTCTGGAGCTTTGTAGACCATGCGCGACTTATTAGGTTAGGAATTCTGATTATTCTTATAATAGATTCGCATCATTTGAAAACAATTTACTTGAAGATTAATGAAAATAAAAAAAAACAAATTAAAGTAAAAGATAGTACGTAATATTTATTTAGTATGAATTAAAGCAAATAATTGTAGGGGACGTTTTGTTATGTATATTAAAAAAATGTCATGTGAAAGAAGATTATGGATGTTTGTGTATTATTTTTAATCTGAACATGTAATTTTGAAAAGTGTTTTTCAGCCGCATAATTATTAACATGAAGTAACTGAACAGACGGTGTAATATGAAAAAGTGATCCTAATTAGATTTCTATCGTATTTCTTTTACGATGTTTTGGGTCGACGGATGCTGAATTATTGCGGATAAAATATAAATATCGATAACTTCGAACGAAACTAACTTTTTTTCTAAGGCCACACGTTCAGACACGTAGTCCCATTATTCACACCGTTGTGGTATCTTTAGGTCGCTTTAAATATTTTGAGACCTGACTTTTTTTCTCACAGTAAATCTCTATTTTCGAAAAAAAACATAAGATTTATATTGTCCCTTAAAAATCTCAAAGTTTAAACATTTTAGAACATTTATATATAAAAGAAAAGTAGACCGAATTTTAAAAGTCGGAACTACATAGCATTTAAGCTGAAAAATCAGGCGTTGCTTCTGACCAGCCAATTTTCATTTGTTATTGTTGTACCATGTTATTGGTAATATAATAACGTACTTCGTTATAATTTATTTCAATAATTATATAATCCAGCCCGGATGACTAGTAATCTGGAACTTGTTAATCGTTTATTTTCTTCTTCTTCTTCTTCTTCTTCTTCTTCTTCTTCTTCTTCTTCTTCTTCTTCTTCTTCTTCTTCTTCTTCTTATGTTATTTTTTGTTTACGTTAGTTCCTTAATAATCTTTCATTTTCTCTTCCTTTTCATTGTTCTTCTTTTCTCTGTTTCCTTTCTATAATTCATTCATATTCTGCTTCTTCTTCCCCCCTCTCTAGTTTACACATTCCGTTCCTATTTCCTATTCGCCCTTCGTTTTTATTCTCTCCCCGTTCACATTTCTCACCATAAAAATACTTGTCTCATCCTTCCTTCCTTCCTTCCTTCCTTCCTTCCTTCCTTCCTTCCTTCCTCACTTTCTCTCTTCTGTTCTTTTCTTTTTTTACTCTTGCATCCTTAGCAATACACTTTCTTTCTTCTTTTCGTTCTAGGCCCCCAACATTGGCAGCTGGTTTTCATCTGCTTGCTCAAAAAGAAAAGCGCGTGACTCGTCTGACGTCACGAGCTCAGAGACAATTCCGCCATCGCCGCCATCGCCGCCATCTCACGATGCCAGTTGACAAAAATAAAAATAAATAAAAAAGTTGACAAAATAAAAATAAATAAAAAAAGTTGACAAAAATAAAAAATAAAATAAAATAAAATACAAAAAACAAACAAACAAAAACAAAGCAACCGAAACCAAACCAATAAAAATATGACCGCTTTTTATTTATATATTTTTATGCCCATATACAATTCTGAACAGGATCCCCAAAGGCAAAGACTCTTGGGCACTGAATGACGAATTAAAAGAATAAATATATAACCCCCCCACCCACACACAAACACACACACATGCCAGAGTGTGCGTTCTTACATGCTAAAAATGGTAGTTCATATATATAGTATAATCATAGACAATGCCGGATCTTCCTGCTAGTTTATATATAAATATATATATATATATATATATATATATATATATATATATATATATATATATATATATATATATGTATGTTATTTTAAAGTGTCTAGCATAGTAATTAACGTTACGAAATTCTTAGCCATTAAGCAATTATACGTTTGAATCTTGAATGCGCTCAGAACGTAATCAAATTCTTAGCGATTAAGCAATCAAACATTTGAACCTTGCATGCTCTTAGAACGTAATCACGCTCTCATGTAACATCTCAATATTACATACGCTCTTCTGTTATATATATATATCAATACACTCTACCTACATTAATATATATATATATTAATTATATATATATAACCATATTTATGAATAAATATGAAATTGTTTTAACCCACATACGCTAGCGTTTCGAGCCTTCGCTCTCATCAGTATAGGAAGTTACAATTTCAGACAACCTGGTTCGCAAAGTCAACCAAGACACCGCACGCTTTCGCTCTATCCCCAAGGCCATCAGAAATTATCACGTGATACAGGAGCAATTAAATTCTATTCAATGCTTAAATATAGCTGGCAGTAAACAGCAGACAATCTAGAGGGTTCAATGAACGTTATCGAAACCTCGCTTATCGCAAAGTTACAGTCTTTTTTAAATATCTCCGAACAATCTCAATCTAAACTTTTAAAAGAGCTTAATAACAATATTTATAAATAAAATAAGATTATTTTATCTACATACGCCGGTGTTTCGAGCTTTGGCTCTCATCAGTGTAGTACTAACATCTTCTCTAAATACTTGCTGGATCTAACGCGACGGCGGAGATGAACACCATTCCAAAAAAAGACTTCAAGAGGTATTTCCGGCAGTGGATGGATCGGTGGGCTAAATGTGTGCAAGCACAAGGGGCCTACTTTGAAAGGGATTAGGGTCCCAACCCCGTCACTTATTTGACATATTTTTTCTGGCCTAGCGTCGAATACTTTTTAGACAGGCCTGGTACTATTAAAAAGTTATGGCGTTTTTGAATAGTCTGTTCGTCCGTAAATAAAAACATGTTATTGGTTGACAAAAAAGGAATAGGCAGAGTACACGTTATTAAGGCAGTAGTTTTTACAATGTCAATAGCCAAGTTCGAATCTTACGTAAGTCTAAAGGATTATCAGTACCCAGATAGGTCTTTTATAATTAAAAAAAAATTACGATATCAAATATTAGATATTTTTTAAAACTAAGTAACCTTTTTTCGATAATTCGCCAAAAAAGTAGACATAAAAGGTATTCGGCATACGTTCAGAGCGAATAATTTTTTCTCATAAACATCATTGGAACACAATACCACGGGTCTGCTTCCAAGCTGACTACAACATGGTCGTTTTCAAGTCAAATGCAATCAAATTCTTATTATTACGGTCATAACAGGAGAGCTAACAACATAAACTTTAATCGTCTACGTCCCCGGTCGGCCATTTTAGTTTCAAAATGGTGGTATTTCAAATCTAAGATGGCCGCCATTTCCATTACACGAAGCGGACTTCTTCGACCACACCCAAACCGTTTCTTAAAAACTCAAATTCTGACCAGTTGCAACCATCGTTACCAATCCTCACGGTGTTGTCTCACGTCCACTAGAAAAACTGATTGACCCTTATCCTAGAGTGACCTTTGGGCCTTGATAAGCGGCGACTCGTTTTTAAAAAATAATTAATAAATAAAATTTATACCAATAAAAACAAAACGTAAACTCATTCATCGCAGTTATGCAAAATACAAAGTAGCGTCTTTTTTTCCACAAAATTTCACAAATATTTATTTTGATATAAACTACAGAAAGATCGAAATTGGAATATCCTACGCACTTTGACTGCGTAGGCGAAATCTCGGAATGAGCGTTGCAGTTGCGGATGCGTAAGTGTCAAAAACTGTTGGTACTGTTCCAGATGACGCGCCTGATTTCCGTGACTTCGTGTCGGCAACGATCGGGCATGTCGCGGAAGCGCCCGAGCCCTGACGGAATAATATCATTTTTTTCTTTCTTTTATCTTACAAAAACATTGACAAAATTTTACCCCCCCCCAAAAAAACATTATTTTCACAAGAAAATGATTTTAATATACGTATTTTTTCTTTGAATTTATTCGTCTTATATTAGCGTCTACCAGTCTTCCAGTTAGAGCTTGGCAGTTTGAAGGCTGGGCTTGGCTATTGCTAAGAACGGGAGCCCTAACCCTAACGGGAACCCTAACGCTAAACGCCAACCCTAAACCCAACCTAAACCCTAACCCTAAACCTAACCCCTAACCCTAACCCTAAACCTAACCTATTTTTCTTTCTTTTTTGTTTTATGTTAGCAAGAAGAAAAAAAAGAAAAACAGCGAAATAAATGAAAAAGAAAACATTGACAAAATCCCCCCCCCCCCCCAAATGTTCTGTCTACACATTTGATTGAAAATGGTTCATTTGACCACCACACCCTACAGTTTGTTCGGGTTTTATATTTTTATCTATGTATTTTTTCTTTGAATTTAGTCGTCTTATATTATCGCCTGCAAGTCTTCTATTAACGCATGGCGTTTTCGTTTCGGCAACTATCGGGCGCTACCGCGACTTTCCCGATCGTTGCCGACGCGAAGTCACGGAAATCAGGTGCGTCATCTATAACAGCACCAAAATGTTATATAAACTGGTACAAATTGAGATAGAAGAGGGACTGCTGGCTAGCGACTTGGAGAAATCAACATCCGTCGATTGCCGTGCTTTCTTCATTTGATCTCTCACTCTACGCGTTTGCCGCAACAAACCAATAAAACGATACAATTCGAAGTGTACACATAAGTGTTAGTCATAATTATTTTTAAACACAACAGTAACGTAACAATTGCTTACAAAATATACGCCGACAAAAGACATCCGTCGAATCTACTACGCATTTGATATTACGAACTTGAAGCATACACCCTAAAATAACTTAATTAAGTATTACATAACTCGAACAAGGTTAATATGTAATAGAAAAAAACAAACCCAAACTAAATATTAGTAGTAAGCCGTTATAAAAGTGTTATGATAATATTTGCATCCGGAAGGCGCAAATATTTGCGAGTAGTAATAATTATACGTTTTGTTCTTTTTAACTTATTCATTTTAATATTGTTTATATGTAAATTAAAAATTGTTGAAACCAAAGAACTACAATGACCAACGTAGCGAACTATCATATAGTCTTTAATTTCTATTGTCCAACGTGGGAGGTAACTCATTGGTATTTTATAATTTGTCTAGCTGGCACACCCGATGTTGCCCAGGAACGATGACACCTGCGTACTTTTGCTCCCAACCCTGAACCCTATATATCTATTTTTATTCTTATTTAATAATAATGTCGCGTAAAACGGTTACAAAAACGTCCAGTTATTCCGACCTCCGGCTCATTTGAAAAACAACAAGTGACTAATTCTATGCCTCTAATTTGAAAAAGTGATGTTACCCTCGAAATATTATTGTCTATGTGGAAAATTCTAGTATGGATTTAGGGAGCCTTAAATCAAGATGCACATAAAGAAGGTCGGAGATTACATCGACCGAAACGTTGTGAGAATAACATTATCCAAGATAAAAAACAGTACCTGTACCTGGTACAGAATTCATCATGGGAAGGTTGAACCGGCTTGCTCCGAAGGAGGAAGTTTCTAGGGAATATCAAATTTGCAAGCGGTCCCCAGTCGCATGTATATCCCGGTTAGATGAAATGCTGACCATAGGTGTTTGCAGTTCTTACAGGGAAGTGTCGACGTCTTCCTACATACAGCATCTGGTATTCCCAAATGGTTACCCATCTGGTACTGACCAGGTTCAACGTTGCTTAACTTCGCTGATCTAACAAGGATTGGTGTGCCAACGTGATTATGCCGTAGATAAGGAAAGTAGTTCAAATAATCCAACATAATACACAAAATTAATTTGTTTAAAAGTGTTTCCAGCGAATATTTGAGAAGATGACAACTATTCATTTTCACACGTAGCCATTGCTCTAGATATACAAAAAACATAATACAAATACAGGGTTCTTGGAAAATCGTTTGCATAACCATGGGATTATGTTCTAAATGTGTATATAGGTCCGGAACCGCTTGGTTCCCGACGTATAGGCCATTGAAACAAATACTGACCAACGTTATTTATTGTAAACATCTCACGCGCACAATGTGTGCGATAGTGCACTGTTATTTCTACCTATGATATAGATAACAACTATCCCTACGAAAGGATCACAGGTAAAATAAGTATGAGCATGGTGGTGCCACATACACCAGAAAAACCATGAAAAAGTGACTCTAAACAAATAGAAAAGCCATGGGGCTCAGAAGAAAGATCTGAGCGTCATGATTAGCAGGGGTTTATTTGATAGCCAACATAGGGAAACTCGAACAAATATAGGTATATAAATATTACCAGCACAAACCAAAGACTACGCAGGGGGGGGGGGAATGGACCACAAAAGAATGGAGTGCTATTAAAAACAACCCCCCACAGGCTACTTTACATATATAGAACATAATCCCTAAGTAATGGTTTCAATTTTCTGACACCGTGTATACACAAAAGCGAACTAGACAGAAAGAAGATATAGACAACTATCTTTTTATTTTTTTTTCATTGCTTTCTCGATTTGTTGTGTCTTCTTTTCACTATATTTATATCCGGGATGCAGTTGAAAACAAAGCCCTATACAAAGGTGTTGATGAACAATTAATCACAAGTTACACTCTTCTGCAGATTGAAGGTTCAACCCTAACCCACATGCGATAATAACTAAGTATAACATTAAAAAATATATAACAATTTTACCTGGTCATGGCTGACGAGACAAGAACAATCTACCACGAGAGGATTAAATAATGGTTTAAGTTTGAAATTCCGTATAGGTTCCCGAGTTGGACATAAAGATTCCAGCTATACAAAGATGCACGCGAATAAGGTCAGAGGTTTAAATCGGCCGAAACGTTGTGAAATAACAAGCATGGTGAGAATAGTAGTCTGAATTAAGTAACATTTTACTTGAAACTCAATGACAATAGTAATCGTTATGAAAAAGTAGCGTGGGGTTTGCGTTTCAGCATGATATTCATAAACTGTAAAAACGACGTTTTAATTTATTAATTTGTATAATTTACAAGTGATTTGTAAATTATACAAAATAGTAATAAAATAAAAAAAATAAATGATAGCAGGAGGTTCGAGCATGGCAGCAGGAGTGCACACTAGTCTTCATTCATTCCCGGACAACATCGGGTGTACCAATTAGTTTTATATAAGTGTACAATATCTTGATAGTGATTCGAAGTAGTTGAATTGTTCGCGGGCTTGGATATTGAATAATGTAACTATGCACTTAACCAAATAATTAAAGTGCATGATGATTTTTGACCCTAAATTTGATCAATTCTGTGAATCTCGGATTCAACCACTTATTAAAATATCATTACTTAATGCTTTTCAAAAGAAACAATAGATTTTGTAATTGTCGATTGTCCAAAAAAACAATTGAGGATCAAATAAAACATATCTGATACCGGCTATGCCGCGCAGTTGTTAAACAAAAAATGAAACGTATAATCGTATGAATCAGCGTGGTCGACTTTAACCAATTTCAGTCTGTTGTTGGCATTGGTTCCCTGTTTTTTTTAATTTTTTATATAGAATCAGCTACTCACAGGAGAGACCACGTGAAGGTTGTAAACATCCATAAGTGAAAGTTGCGCTATTGAATCAACAACATTCGAGCCTGGCCACGGCCCATTTAAAATGACGTCATGCTCTAAAGTAAGCAACGAGGTTTGTCAAAGTCAAACTATGGGTATTTTTCACTTATTTTCTTTCGCGCTTGACATCTATAAAACAGGAAATAAATTCGAAAAAAAAGGAACAAGTTAACAATGATTTCCAAGTGAATGAATAATCCTTAGGAGGGTAGCCGTGTTTTTGGCCGGGGAATAAAGTCACAACAGCAGAAACAAGTTAACAATGATTTCCAAGTGAATGAATAATCCTTAGGAGGGTAGCCGTGTTCTTGGCCGGGGAATAAAGTCACAATAGCAGAAACAAGTAAACAATGATTTCCAAGTGAATGAATAATCCTTAGGAGGGTAGCCGTGTTTTTGGCCGGGGAATAAAGTCACAATAGCAGAAACAAGTTAACAATGATTTTCTAAGTGAATGAATAATCCTTAGGAGGGTAGCCGTGTTCTTGGCCGGGGAATAAAGTCACAATAGCAGAAACAAGTTAACAATGATTTCCAAGTGAATGAATAATCTTAAGGAGGGTAGCCGTGTTCTTGGCCGGGGAATAAAGTCACAATAGCAGAAACAAGTTAACAATGATTTCCAAGTGAATGAATAATCCTTAGGAGGGTAGCCGTGTTTTTGGCCGGGGAATAAAGTCCAACAGCAGAAACAAGTTAACAATGATTTCCAAGTGAATGAATAATCCTTAGGAGGGTAGCCGTGTTCTTGGCCGGGGAATAAAGTCACAATAGCAGAAACAAGTTAACAATGATTTTCAAGTGAATGAATAATCCTTAGGAGGGTAGCCGTGTTTTTGGCCGGGGAATAAAGTCACAATAGCAGAAACAAGTTAACAATGATTTCCAAGTGAATGAATAATCCTTAGGAGGGTAGCCGTGTTCTTGGCCGGGGAATAAAGTCACAATAGCAGAAACAAGTTAACAATGATTTCCAAGTGAATGAATAATCATTAGGAGGGTAGCCGTGTTTTTGGCCGGGGAATAAAGTCACAATATCAGAAACAAGTTAACAATGATTTTCTAAGTGAATGAATAATCCTTAGGAGGGTAGCCGTGTTCTTGGCCGGGGAATAAAGTCACAATAGCAGAAACAAGTTAACAATGATTTTCAAGGGAATGAATAATCCTTAGGAGGCAAGCCGTTTTCTTGGCCGGGGAATAAAGTCACAATAGCAGAAACAAGTTAACAATGATTTTCTAAGTGAATGAATAATCCTTAGGAGGGTAGCCGTGTTTTTGGCCGGGGAATAAAGTCACAATAGCAGAAACAAGTTAACAATGATTTTAAAGTGAATGAATAATCCTTAAGAGGGTAGCCGTGTTTTTGGCCGGGGAATAAAGTCACAATAGCAGAAACAAGTTAACAATGATTTTCTAAGTAAATGAATAATCCTTAGGAGGGTAGCCGTGTTCTTGGCCGGGGAATAAAGTCACAATAGCAGAAACAAGTTAACGATGATTTCCAAGTGAATGAATAATCCTTAGGAGGGTAGCCGTGTTTTTGGCCGGGGAATAAAGTCACAATAGCAGAAACAAGTTAACAATGATTTTCTAAGTGAATGAATAATCCTTAGGAGGGTAGCCGTGTTCTTGGCCGGGGAATAAAGTCACAATAGCAGAAACAAGTTAACAATGATTTTCAAGTGAATGAATAATCCTTAGGAGGCAAGCCGTGTTCTTGGCCGGGGAATAAAGTCACAATAGCAGAAAATAGTTAACAATGATTTTCAAGTGAATGAATAATCCTTAGGAAGGTAGCCGTGTTCTTGGCCGGGGAATAAAGTCACAATAGCAGAAACAAGTTAACAATGATTTTCAAGTGAATGAATAATCCTTAGGAGGGTAGTCGTGTTCTTGGCCGGGGAATAAAGTCACAATAGCAGAAACAAGTTAACAATGATTTTCAAGTGAATGAATAATCCTTAGGAGGGTAGCCGTGTTATTGGCCGGGGAATAAAGTCACAATAGCAGAAACAAGTTAACAATGATTTCCAAGTGAATGAATAATCCTTAAGAGGGTAGCCGTGTTTTTGGCCGGGGAATAAAGTCACAATAGCAGAAACAAGTTAACACTGATTTTCTAAGTGAATGAATAATCCTGAAGAGGGTAGCCGTGTTCTTGGCCGGGGAATAAAGTCACAATAGCAGAAACAAGTTAACAATGATTTCCAAGTGAATGAATAATCCTTAGGAGGCAAGCCGTTTTCTTGGCCGGGGAATAAAGTCACAATAGCAGAAACAAGTTAACAATGATTTTCTAAGTGAATGAATAATCCTTAGGAGGGTAGCCGTGTTCTTGACCGGGGAATAAAGTCACAATAGCAGAAACAAGTTAACAATGATTTTAAAGTGAATGAATAATCCTTAGGAGACAAGCCGTTTTCTTGGCCGGGGAATGAAGTCACAATAGCAGAAACAAGTTAACAATGATATCCAAGTGAATGAATAATCCTTAGGAGGGTAGCCGTGTTCTTGGCCGGGGAATAAAGTCACAATAGCAGAAACAAGTTAACAATGATTTCCAAGTGAATGAATAATCCTTAGGAGGGTAGCCGTGTTTTTGGCCGGGGAATAAAGTCACAATAGCAGAAACAAGTTAACAATGATTTTCTAAGTGAATGAATAATCCTTAGGAGGGTAGCCGTGTTCTTGGCCGGGGAATAAAGTCACAATAGCAGAAACAAGTTAACAATGATTTTAAAGTGAATGAATAATCCTTAGGAGACAAGCCGTTTTCTTGGCCGGGGAATGAAGTCACAATAGCAGAAACAAGTTAACAATGATATCCAAGTGAATGAATAATCCTTAGGAGGGTAGCCGTGTTCTTGGCCGGGGAATAAAGTCACAATAGCAGAAACAAGTTAACAATGATTTTCAAGTGAATAAATAATCCTTAGGAGGCAAGCCGTGTTCTTGGCCGGGGAATACAATCACAATAGCAGAAACAAGTTAACAATGATTTCCAAGTGAATGAATAATCCTTAGGAGGCAAGCCGTGTTCTTGGCCGGGGAATAAAGTCAACATAGCAGAAACAAGTTAACAATGATTTCCAAGTGAATGAATAATCCTTAGGAGGGTAGCCGTTTACTTGGCCGGGGAATAAAGTCACAATAGCAGAAACAAGTTTACAATGATTTCCAAGTGAATGAATAATCCTTAGGAGGCAAGCCGTGTTCTTGGCCGGGGAATAAAGTCACAATATCAGAAACAAGTTAACAATGATTTTCAAGTGAATGAATAATCCTTAGGAGGGTAGCCGTGTTCTTGGCCGGGGAATAAAGTCACAATAGCAGAAACAAGTTAACAATGATTTTCAAGTGAATAAATAATCATTACAAGGGTAGCCGTGTTCTTGGCCGGGGAATAAAGTCACAATAGCAGAAACAAGTTAACAATGATTTTCAAGTGAATGAATAATCCTTAGGAGGGTAGCCGTGTTCTTGGCCGGGGAATAAAGTCACAATAGCAGAAACAAGTTAACAATGATTTCCAAGTGAATGAATAATCCTTAGGAGAGTAGCCGTGTTCTTGGCCGGGGAATAAAGTCACAATAGCAGAAACAAGTTAACAATGATTTCCAAGTGAATGAATAATACTTAGGAGGGTAGCCGTGTTCTTGGCCGGGGAATAAAGTCACAATAGCAGAAACAAGTTAACAATGATTTTCAAGTGAATGAATAATCCTTAGGAGGGTAGCCGTGTTCTTGGCCGGGGAATAAAGTCACAATAGCAGAAACAAGTTAACAATGATTTCCAAGTGAATGAATAATCCTTAGGAAGCAAGCCGTGTTCTTGGCCGGGGAATAAAGTCACAATAGCAGAAACAAGTTAACAATGATTTTCAAGTGAATGAATAATCTTTAGGAGGGTAGCCGTGTTATTGGCCGGGGAATAAAGTCACAATAGCAGAAACAAGTTAACAATGATTTCCAAGTGAATGAATAATCCTTAGGAGGCAAACCGTGTTCTTGGCCGGGGAATAAAGTCACAATAGCAGAAACAAGTTAACAATGATTTTCAAGTGAATGAATAATCCTTAGGAGGGTAGCCGTGTTCTTGGCCGGGGAATAAAGTCACAATAGCAGAAACAAGTTAACAATGATTTTCAAGTGAATGAATAATCCTTAGGAGGGTAGCCGTGTTCTTGGCCGGGGAATGAAGTCACAATAGCAGAAACAAGTTAACAATGATTTTCAAGTGAATGAATAATCCTTAGGAGGGTAGCCGTGTTCTTGGCCGGGGAATAAAGTCACAATAGCAGAAACAAGTTAACAATGATTTCCAAGTGAATGAATAATCCTTAGGAGGGTAGCCGTTTTCTTGGCCGGGGAATAAAGTCACAATAGCAGAAACAAGTTAACAATGATTTCTAAGTGAATGAATAATCCTTAGGAGGGTAGCCGTGTTCTTGGCCGGGGAATAAAGTCACAATAGCAGTAACAAGTTAACAATGATTTCCAAGGGAATGAATAATCCTTATGAGGCAAGCCGTTTTCTTGGCCGGGGAATAAAGTCACAATAGCAGAAACAAGTTAACAATGATTTTCAAGTGAATGAATAATCCTTAGGAGGGTAGCCGTGTTCTTGGCCAGGGAATAAAGTCACAATAACAGAAACAAGTTAACAATTATTTCCAAGTGAATGAATAATCCTTAGGAGGGTAGCCGTGTTCTTGGCCGGGGAATAAAGTCACAATAGCAGAAACAAGTTAACAATGATTTTCAAGTGAATGAATAATCCTTAGGAGGGTAGCCGTGTTCTTGGCCAGGGAATAAAGTCACAATAGCAGAAACAAGTTATCAATGATCTCCAAGTGAATGAATAATCCTTAGGAGGCAAGCCGTTTTCTTGGCCGGGGAATAAAGTCACAATAGCAGAAACAAGTTAACAATGATTTTCAAGTGAATGAATAGTCCTTAGGAGGGTAGCCGTGTTCTTAGCCAGGGTATAAAGTCACAATAGCAGAAACAAGTTAACAATGATTTCCAAGTGAATGAATAATCCTTAGGAGGGTAGCCGTGTTCGTTGTCAGGGAATAAAGTCACAATAGCAGAAACAAGTTAACAATGATTTCCAAGTGAATGAATAATCCTTAGGAGGCAAGCCGTTTTCTTGGCCGGGGAATAAAGTCACAATAGCAGAAACAAGTTAACAATGATTTTCAAGTGAATGAATAATCCTTAGGAGGGTAGCCGTGTTCTTGGCCAGGGAATAAAGTCACAATAGCAGAAACAAGTTAACAATGATTTCCAAGTGAATGAATAATCCTTAGGAGGGTAGCCGTGTTCTTGGCCAGGGAATAAAGTCACAGTAGCAGAAACAAGTTAACAATGATTTCCAAGTGAATGAATAATCCTTAGGAGGGTAGCCGTTTTCTTGGCCGGGGAATAAAGTCACAATAGCAGAAACAAGTTAACAATGATTTTCAAGTGAATGAATAATCCTTAGGAGGGTAGCCGTGTTCTTGGCCGGGGAATAAATTCACAATAGCAGAAACAAGTTAACAATGATTTTCAAGTGAATGAATAATCCTTAGGAGGGAAGCCGTGTTCTTGGCCGGGGAATAAAGTCACAATAGCAGAAACAAGTTAACAATGATTTCCAAGTGAATGAATAATCCTTAAGAGGGTAGCCGTGTTCTTGGCCAGGGAATAAAGTCACAATAGCAGAAACAAGGTAACAATGATTTCCAAGTGAATGAATAATCCTTAGGAGGCAAGCCGTTTTCTTGGCCGGGGAATAAAGTCACAATAGCAGAAACAAGTTAACAATGATTTTCAAGTGAATGAATAATCCTAAGGAGGGTAGCCGTGTTCTTGGCCAGGGAATAAAGTCACAATAGCAGAAACAAGTTAACAATGATTTCCAAGTGAATGAATAATCCTTAGGAGGGTAGCCGTGTTCTTGGCAAGAGAATAAAGTCACAATAGCAGAAACAAGTTAACAATGATTTTCATGTGAATGAATAATCCTTAGGAGGGTAGCCGTGTTCTTGGCCGGGGAATAAACTCACAATAGCAGAAACAAGTTAACAATGATTTTCAAGTGAATGAATAATCCTTAGGAGGGTAGCCGTGTTCTTGGTTGGGGAATAAAGTCACAATAGCAGAAACAAGTTAACAATGATTTTCAAGTGAATGAATAATCCTTAGGAGTGTAGCCGTGTTCTTGGCCAGGGAATAAAGTCACAATAGCAGAAACAAGTTAACAATGATTTCCAAGTGAATGAATAATCTTTAGGAGGGTAGCCGTGTTCTTGGCCGGGGAATAAAGTCACTATAGCAGAAACAAGTTAACAATGATTTTCAAGTGAATGAATAATCCTTAGGAGGGTAGCCGTGTTCTTGTCCGGGGAATAAAGTCACAATAGCAGAAACAAGTTAACAATGAGTTTCTAAGTGAATGAATAATCCTTAGGAGGGTAGCCGTGTTCTTGGCCGGGGAATAAAGTCACAATAGCAGAAACAAGTTAACAATGATTTTCAAGTGAATGAATAATCCTTAGGAGGGTAGCCGTGTTCTTGGCCGGGGAATAAAGTCACAATAGCAGAAACAAGTTAACAATGATTTCCAAGTGAATGAATAATCCTTAGGAGGGTTGCCGTGTTCTTGGCCGGGGAATAAAGTCACAATAGCAGAAACAAGTTAACAATGATTTTCAAGTGAATGAATAATCCTTAGGAGGGTAGCCGTGTTCTTGGCCGGGGAATAAAGTCACAATAGCAGAAACAAGTTAACAATGATTTCCAAGTGAATGAATAATCCTTAGGAGGGTAGCCGTGTTCTTGGCCGGGGAATAAAGTCACAATAGCAGAAACAAGTTAACAATGATTTCCAAGTGAATGAATAATCCTTAGGAGGGTAGCCGTGTTCTTGGCCGGGGAATAAAGTCACAATAGCAGAAACAAGTTAACAATGATTTTCAAGTGAATGAATAATCCTTAGGAGGGTAGCCGTGTTCTTGGCCGGGGAATAAAGTCACAATAGCAGAAACAAGTTAACAATGATTTCCAAGTGAATGAATAATCCTTAGGAGGCAAGCCGTGTTCTTGGCCGGGGAATAAAGTCACAATAGCAGAAACAAGTTAACAATGATTTTCAAGTGAATGAATAATCCTTAGGAGGGTAGCCGTGTTCTTGGCCGGGGAATAAAGTCACAATAGCAGAAACAAGTTGACATTGATTTCCAAGTGAATGAATAATCCTATGTACGTGAATCTGCTTGCTCTGATTACAGATGAACGCATGCGCGTTAAACGCCTTTGGGCACTTCCGGTCCTCATTGATACTGGTTCTTACTTCCACTATTAATGACGTCACTAAAAAACTCGACTCAGTTGACAGGCCTTATATAACGACGAAATCAAATTCCTTTTAAAACATTTTAATCAATCTGTAATTTTCATAGTCAATTGTTTAACTTATTGGACTACTGTGATTTCTAATCTCTTTCGAAAAATAATACTTTCTGGTTTTATTATTTTTCTATTCATTACGTGGTTTAGAGTTGAGACAGCTTCGTCCGTGTTGCTAACCTACACCCCCCTCTTTTTGCAGCGTATTATTAGATATAATTTGCCAAGTGTGATAGGTTAATATGAAAGATTAGATGTCATTGATGGTTTCACCCTGGGAGTATCTAGCTGTTTTGTTTACTTTGTCATGTGACATAGACAAATATTGGAAGCAGGATTTCTGTTGCAGAAACTTTTGTAGAAATATGTAATGAAAGTTCCTGGTAGATCGAATTGCTTGGACACTTCGTACATCTCTGAACATCATCCGGAAGGAACTCTTAATTAAGGAATGGGATCCACATAGTTAAAATAAATTTATAACGTGAAAGTGATGTATCTGTCTTTCCTAATATCTCTCTCATTTTAGGATGCAAATGAAAACTGTTATGGTACCTACCTTTACGGACTACATGAGCTATTCTGTTTATTGGAAGCACATGCCCTTTTCTGTTGGAATTACCCCAGTCCTACGGCAACCGGGCTATTTCGGAGGTATTTTATCTGTTGGGCTGAGGTATTGGTCCTGTATATTCCTAGGATGTTCACTTTCTCAGGCATTGCCTCTCCTCTTTGGAGTGGAGTAAGTTTATTGCTTACTGACTTAGCCCCCCCCCCCCCGACCGGAGAATGCCGACGAGGCTGTCAAGGCATTTTTTAAAAGGCCAGAGTTCCCCTTCTTTAGGGACGCTGGCTCGGCTCTCCCCACCTTCCGGCCTTGTGCCACATCTTCCTGTGGTGGGAAGGAAGTAAATACTACCCCAGTCTAATATTGACAGACAGACGTTCAATCAGTCTCTTTATATGTTTTATTTACACTTTCTTCAATATACTTTGTTTCACTTAATTCCGAGTTCGTATCTTCTTTCCGGATCCCTTACAGGTTCACAACAAAACAAAACACTATGCCAAGATCAAACGCACAAGTAAAGTTTTTACCAGAAATCTAATTATGATATTAATTTTGTAATTTTTTTTTTTCTTAAAGTATATCGCGGGGTCTCCGTGTGTGCCAGGCATGCCTAAACTGCAAGGACGACGTTTTACTTTATTTTTTAACTGATTACAAGTAAAAGAAAAATGGAATTAATTTTGGAGACTTAAAGTATTTTATAAAATAAGACATTTTTCAAAGCGTTCCTTTTATCTAAACGATAAATAATACAGAACAAATTATATGCAACTAACTGAGACCCCACGATATTTTTTCTCGCCTCCACATTATTATTATTTTTTCTTTATATAAGAACAAATACTACTACTAATAATGTGGTGGCGAGAAAAAGACACGCTTGAAGTTACATAATCTAATTAATATATACATATATTTTTAAGAAGTCATGAGAGAAAATCAGTACAATTGCAGACGAACATTTCCTTTTTAATCGGTTTCGGTAAGTAAAGGAAAATATCTCCACTCTAACAGTTTTCGTAGCTGGAATAAGTATTTTTAGAAAAGAAAAATCTAAATCTAAATAAAATATATTCGTGCTAATAAGATAGTGGAATGAAAAGACGAAAACATAGGTTAGTTCGAATCAAATATCGATATATCAGACGAATTGCTATCTAACTATGATTTGAAAATGTTCGATTAAAGATTAAAGCAATTAAATAACAAGAATAAACATACAAAAATAGGATGCAGGCTGAGAGCATGAGTACATAAAGGGTTATCATTCATTCTCGAGCTTGCTTACTAGTAAAATGTATTTTAAACAAAAATTGCCGTTGACCTTCTTTATAGATGTTCCAACCAACTGTTGGTGGTGAGAGCTTCTCTCTTTTCACCACCAACGCTCTGATCTTCACTTTGCCTCAGTTGAAATGAATGGCTCTCTCCTTGAGGAATCCCCTGCTTTGATAAGCTTCTAGGGCTGACTTACGTTCCAGACCTCGAATGGAAGATTTACATCAAATCTGTTGCTAAGGTCGCTGGAAAACGGTTGGATCATTCTACCGCCTCAAAAAGTATCTCACTCCTGAGGCAATCATCTACGTGTATAACGAGTCAAATACTTCGTAAGATGGAGTACTATTGCCACATCCGGGGAGTGCCGCTGAAAGCACCCTTTCCTGCCTTGATGAAGTACAAAATCGACTTCGAAATTTACTGGAAGATGTTATCTTCTCTTCCCTGCAGCCTCTTTCTCATAGAAGAAGAGGTTTCTAGTCTTTTTCTGCTCTATCATTATTTTCATAGTAGGTGCTCGACTGAGCTCCAATATCTGGTTCCCAACTATAAAAATTTCACAGCAAAAACTCATCTATTTACAACCACTGTAAATAATTTCCCTTTCTCCCTCTCTGTGCCTAAAACTAAACAAACCTTCCATGGGCAAAGTTTCTTTTGTAGAACTACTCGCCTGTGGAACACAATATCGCGGGCTGCATTCTCAGTCAACTACAACATGGTCATTTTCAAGCCCAATGTTAACAAATTATTGTTGAACCATCTTCATAAATAATAAAATTCTCCCAGTTTCAACCATCGTCATCAATGTTCACGGTGTTGTCGCATTGTCCACCTGTGAAACTCATTAACTCTTCTTATCCTCGAGTGGCCTTTGGGCCTTGATAAGCGGTGACTCATTCGTGCACAAAAACCGATGAGAGCAATTTTGCCATAAGACCCATTTTAAAGGTGAAACGGGTCTCAAACATGCAACTAACCAGATCGTGCTACGGGGAACGCTGTGTTAAAATGATTAATGTTAAGCAGTCAGAAAGGTTTTGACTGCGCAAGTTCAAGCCCCTATAAGAGGGACCTCAGATTTGGAGAGTATATTTACTCTTGTGAAAAAAATTTATGAAAAAAAAAACAGTGATTAAGATTGTTTTAATAACCGCAGAAGGGTTGACACGCCGTAAAAAAGACCAATCAACGAATTGTTTACAGTAGGTAATCGAATTCAGAGTTAAATTGATCTTTCTGCTTCTCGTAAAATCGCTTCTTTCTATCGCTCCAAACACTTTCTCATACCTGAGGCTATTCTCTATCTCTAAATCCACAATCAAACTATGTATGGAGTACTGTTGTCATATTTGGGCTGGTGAATCTCTGTCTCATTTGAGGGTCCTTGATGAGGTGCAGAAACGTATCTGTAATTTGATTGGCCCTTCCCTTTCTTCTTCTCTGCACCTTTTCTCTCACAGACGTGATGTTGCTAGTCTCAGTCTTTTCTATAAATACTATTATGGCATGTGTCCTTCAGAACTATGTGATTTATTCCCTGCTTCTTTTGTTCCAGCTCGTTTGACTCATTCGTCTAGTGGTCTCTATCAATTCGCTGTTTTGATACCTCATTGTAATACAGCTTCCTATTCCAGTAGCTTCTTTCCAATAACCACAGGCTTGTGGAACTCTCTTCCTGCTGACTGTTTTCCTGTTTTTCAAAACTGTTGCAAATCTCCTGTTTTTGCGATAATCATATTTGTTCTTGTTAGCTCCTTACATCAAGTAGCTTCAAGCCTTGTCTGGAGCGATTTTCATTAAAAAATTCAAAAATAAATACCAAAAGCTTTGTGTTTCGAGTGAAAAGAAAATCATCAGATGCAGCAGAAATACCTCCCTTATCTGAAAGATTGACAACAAAAAGAGGAAACAACATTCCTGAAAATTTAATTTTACTGGTATGGTACAGTTTCGGTGAAACCTCCTAAATGGTAAAGTTAAACATAAAAATAATGTGCCCACATTACATAAAAATAATGTGCTCACTTTACATAAAAATAATGTGCCCACGTTACATAAAAGTAATGTGCTAACTTTACATAAAAATAATGTGCCCACTTAACATAAACATAATGTGGACACGTCACATAAAAATAATGTGCCCCTGTTACATAAAAATAATGTGCACATGTTACATAAAAATAATGTGCCCATGTTACATAAAAATAATGTGCCCCTGTTACATAAAAATAATGTGCCCTGTTACATAAAAATAATGTGTCCCTGTTACATAAAAATAATGTGCCCATGTTACATAAACATAATATGCCCCTGTTACATAAAAATAATGTGCCCACATTACATAAAAAATAATATGCTCACTTTACATAAAAATAATGTGCTCACTTTACATAAAAATAATGTGGCCACTTAACATAAACATAATGTGGACACGTTACATAAAAATAATGTGCCCCTGTTACATAAAAATAATGTGCCCATGTTACATAAACATAATGTGCTCACGTTACATAGAAATTCGGAATTCAGACATAACTCAATTTAAAAACTGCCGAATATATCAGCGTGTATTTATGAGGTTATAACATCTAGGGGGAAAAAAACTTTAGTTGATTACCTCATCTTTATCATAATAACAAATATATCAACAACGAAACAGATCCGATCGAGGAAAGCAGAGCTTGCACACACACACAGTGCTCAATAGAGTTTGAAATACACATTTATAACTATAATAAATAAATAGATAAACCCATTTTACTTCATTGTCATTGTTTATTATTAAACCATATAATCAACGTTTGTTTCCTTAAAGAGTTTTACTTATATAATATATATATATATATATATTAATCACACGAAATAATGCTAAACTATTCATTGGTTTTGGGATTGAGTTATGTTTGCAAAACATTCATTTTAATTATATTTCTGAATTTTTGAGATGAGGATTGCTAATTAATATAATTTTGGTTATTCGGACTACATTTCACATCTTGAGTGTTATCATCACAACGTTTCGGCCGCTGTAACCTCCGACCTTTTTCAGGTGTATTTCAGGAATATTTCTGTCGAACTCGGAAATCTGGACGATTACAGCGGCCGAAACGTTGTGATGATAACACTCAAGATGAGAAATGTAGTCCGAATAACGAAAAGTATAGACATCCATTTTAATTATTCTAATAAGCCATAATTTGCAATTAACTGATGACTTATCTCTTACTAAGTTTCTCACTTTCAATCTCAGTGTTGATTCAACTCCCACTCTTATTTTATACCGTTTCGCTCTCTCTATCTTTTTCTCCCACTTTTTGTTTATGGACAGTCGAAGGTAGTAATGAAAGGAGGGAATAACAATATTGGAATAGTCCATTAAAAACAAAGGGGAATAACAACATACGTAGTAAAGTTCTTCAACCCGTAGACGGGATGGATATATATATATATATATATATATATATATATATATATACGATGTATTTCTATGTAATTATTTTTATAGGTGATTGCAGCATTAGTTGTTATTAGCCTACGTATTATGTTTTGAGGCATGTCCGTCCGCCCGTCCGGATTTTTCGCCGCAACCATCCATTGAATTTCTCTGAAATTTTGCATGAAGTTGTAACTTTTGTCAGGTTAGAAAGTGACATTCTCCGATTTTTGAAATAAAAATCGGGTTAGCCCCCCAGGCGGTCAAAAGGCCCCGAAATGGCAAAAAATGACATTTTTTGGCCCATAACTTTCTATCCATCCATTCAATTTCTCTGAAACTTGGCCAAAATGTGGAGACATTGTTCCTAATAGATTATAAGTATCGCTGACCTTGAAAAAACCTGGTTCGCGCCCCCCAGGGGGTCAAAAGCCTCCAAAATAGCAAAAAATACCCCTTTCTCCCATAACGTTTGATCCATCTATTCAATTTTTCTGAAACTTGGCCAAAATGTAGAGGCAATTGTTCTGGATATAAAATGAGCATCCTTGACCTCAGAAAAATTCTGGTTCGCACCCCCTGTGGGTCAAAGTGGGGGTAAAAAATGCCCCAAATGTATTGCATTTTACACTCGCCATATTTTACTGCCTCACAGCCGTCATCAACATGACTAACTTACACAGAGATCGAACCCTCGATGCTGATGTCTATAGTTCAGCGTTCCACCACCGTACCAAGACGCTCTGTGTAGAAATATGTGCGATTTTTATCACCCAAATATACGATGTATTTCTATGTAATTACTGCATAATCATATTTTGTAAGCTTATTTCGTTTTACGCATCAACGCTACTGCATTCTACCTAACTCTAGTATTACTCACCTCGAGTTCAGCAAGTTAACCCCGGCTGACCTTTTATTTTTTGTCATTCTCAAGAGAGAGAGAGAGAGAGAGAGAGCGCAGAACGCAACTAATTTTGCATTTTGAATTTTTATTAAATATTTAACTAGCTTTGCAAGCTAACTTATTTCTTGATTCAAACAGTCTAAACGGAACCCAATGGCTAACCCAACGGTTAACACTTTTTCTAAGAGAGAGAGACACACACGCAGAGAGAGAGAGAGAGAGAGAGAAAGAGAGAGAGATAAAGAGAGAAGGAGGAGTGGGGGAGTGCGTATGTACTAGTCTGCCTGACTGTGTGTGCGTGTGTCCACCTGTGAATAGTAGTTTATTCACTTTTTAGTTCATGTAAAAGTCTTAACGGTCAATAGCTTTAAGTGACCACTTCATACACAAACAGGCGGGAAAAAAAAACAGTGAAACACGAATCGTTTGAAAGATGACCATCAAGTGTTTCTGTCATATTTGGGAACGGATTCCGGACAACTGTTTTATCCCTCGTATTTAAATCGCGTATTGTCTATAGAACGTGCCCCTCCCCCCATCAAATTGACAGCATTCCGGTGTTTAATAACATAGACTATATTTATTTGCCTCCACACGAGGGCAAAGTTAAATCCAAAGTCGGTTTTTATTGTGGGGAAAATCTAGATCCCAAAATGAGCACTTTAGATTGGGACAAATATACTAATTGCCTCGGTCTAGAACGATTAGACCTAATCTGGAACAGAACAGATACTACATTTTGAATTATTCATTTGAAAAAATATAAATATCACAATTTTAATTTTGAAAAATACAAGACACAAGGCCATCAAATTTCTGGGGAAAATAAGGGTCGTTGGCTATTCTATTTGTCATCCTATGTCTATTGATCATCCTATGTCTATTGGTCATCTTATTCTATTTTTCATCCTATTCTATTGGTCATCCTATTCTATTGGTCATCCTATGTATATTGGTCATCTTATTCTATTGTTCATCCTATTCTATTAGTCATCCTATGTCTATTGATCATCCTATTCTATTAGTCATCCTATTCTATTAGTCATCCTATTCTATTCGTCATCTTATTCTGTTGTTCATCCTATTCTATTGGTTATCTTATTCTATTGGTCCTCCTATGTCTATTCGTCATCCTATATCTATTGGTCATCCTATGTCTATTAGTCATCCTATGTCTATTGGTCATCCTATATCTATTGGTCATCTTATTCTATTGTTCTATCCTATTCTCTTGGTCATCCTATTCTATTGGTCATCCTATGTCTATTAATCATCCTATATCTATTGGTCATCCCATGTCTATTGGTCCTCCTATTCTATTGGTCATCCTATTCTATTGGTCATCTTATTCTGTTGGTCATCCTATGTCTATTGGTCATCCTATTCTATTGGTCCTCCTATGTCTATTGGTCATCTTATTCTATTGTTCATCCTATTCTCTTGGTCATCCTATTCTATTGGTCATCCTATGTCTATTAATCATCCTATGTCTATTGTTAATCCTATTCTATTGGTCATCCTATGTCTATTAGTCATCCTATATCTATTGGACATCCTATATCTATTGGTCATCTTATTCTATTGTTCATCCAATTCTCTTGGTCACCCTATGTCTATTGGTCCTCCTATGTCTATTGGTCACCCTATTCTATTGGCCATCTTATGTCTATTGGTCATCCTATTCTATTGGTCATCCTATTCTATTGGTCATCCTATGTCTATTGGTCATCCTATTCTATTGGTCATCCTATGTCTATTAGTCATCCTATATCTATTGGTCATCCTATATCTATTGGTCATCTTATTCTATTGTTCATCCTATTCTCTTGGTCATCCTATGTCTATCAGTCATTCTATGTCTATTGGTCATCCTATTCTATTAGTCATCCTATTCTATTAGTCATCCTATTCTATTCGTCATCTTATTCTGTTGTTCATCCTATTCTATTGGTCATCTTATTCTATTGGTCCTCCTATGTCTATTCGTCATCCTATTCTATTGGTCATCCTATTCTATTGGTCATCCTATGTCTATTAATCATCCTATATCTATTGGTCATCCTATGTCTATTAGTCATCCTATGTCTATTGGTCATCCTATTCTATTGGTCATCCTATATCTATTGGTCATCTTATTCTATTGTTCTATCCTATTCTCTTGGTCATCTTATGTCTATTAATCATCCTATATCTATTGGTCATCCTATGTCTATTAGTCATCCTATGTCTATTGGTCATCCTATTCTATTGGTCATCCTATATCTATTGGTCATCTTATTCTATTGTTCTATCCTATTCTATTGGTCATCTTATGTCTATTAATCATCCTATATCTATTGGTCATCCCATGTCTATTGGTCCTCCTATGTCTATTAGTCATCCTATTCTATTGGTCATCTTATTCTATTGGTCATCCTATGTCTATTGGTCATCCTATTCTATTGGTCCTCGTATGTCTATTGGTCATCTTATTCTATTGTTCATCCTATTCTCTTGGTCATCCTATTCTATTGGTCATCTTATTCTATTGGTCATCCTATGTCTATTAATCATCCTATGTCTATTGTTAATCCTATTCTATTGGTCATCCTATGTCTATTAGTCATCCTATATCTATTAGTCATCCTATATCTATTGGTCATCTTATTCTATTGTTCATCCAATTCTCTTGGTCACCCTATGTCTATTGGTCGTCCTATGTCTATTGGCCACCCTATTCTATTGGCCATCTTATGTCTATTGGTCATCCTATTCTATTGGTCATCCTATTCTATTGGTCATCCTATGTCTATTGGTCATCCTATTCTATTGGTCATCCTATGTTTATTAGTCATCCTATATCTATTGGTCATCCTATATCTATTGGTCATCTTATTCTATTAGTCATCCTATGTCTATTGGTCATCCTATTCTATCAAGTTTACATACGTGTTTGTGAGGAGGGGGTGTACAGACACGCGAATGTACAATAGATGGCAACGCTGATAAAAAAGAGTCACTATTTTTCTAAATTCTCATTAAGTCATATTAGAGAGGGTTTTAATCAAACTAGAATCAAACTAGAATTAGAGACGGCGAGAGAAATACATAAACAGCCAAGAGAATGATTGGTGACTTTTTTCGTTAATTATGAATTAGGGTTAATTAAAACAGCATTTTATTTCAAACATAACTCAATCCCAGAACTTATGTATATATTAGCATGTATTTTGTGTTATAAAATTATATAAGAAAAGTTTAAGGTAAACAAACGCATATATATATATATATATATATATATATATATATATATATATATATATATATATATATATATATATATATATATATATATATATATATATATATATATATAAATATTTTTTTGTAATTGTTTTATTAGTGATTGCAGCGTTCGTTGTTTTTTGCTTACTACTATTTCGATTGTTTCATTTCCTAAGTGATTTAGATGCAGTAAACTGCATTATTAGTCGCCCTTGACTTTATAGGACGCATTTTTCGTTAATATATATATTTCTATACGTACATAAAAGTAATCCATGAACATGTGTTTCTGTCTAACAGTCGTAATCAGAATGGCTAACTTGGACAAGGATCGAACCTTTGATGATGACGTCATTTGTTTGGCGTTCTAGCCCCAGGCTATGACACCTTGCCTGGAAATATGTACGATTTTTATCGCCTAAATATTTAATGTATCTGTATGTAATTGTTTTAAATGTATTTTAAATACTTTTATGTACGTATAAAATTAATATATATATATGAGTAAGTATGAAGGTTAGAATTATATTTCAAAATTTAAATATAAAGACAGTAAATTGTAAAATTGGTGGGCTTACTGTCAAATATTTAAAGGTCCGGAATGGTAGAGACTTTAATCATTTCAAGAGTAACAACCTCTCTTTTTCAAAAAGAAAACAAAATGAATTGATCTGAGATTCACCGTCTCTTGTCATTTATTTTTGTTCATTCTTATTCCAGCTTCCGGTTTTTCAACATTGCATTGCTTTTGCCTCGGAATTCTCACTTTCATATTTACTTGTTTACGAGCAATGCTTCAAGCAAACTACCATTTCCTTTTAATATATATATATATATATATATATATATATATATACATATATATATATATATATATATATATATATATATATATATATATATATATATATATATATATATGTGTGTGTGTGTGTGTGTGTATGTGTATGTGTGTGTGTGTGTAGAAGATGCAGAATTGGCCTTTAGGATGAAAGGAATAATTGGCGCTGTGGCATGTGGAAAAGCAGGTGTTGGCTCCACCCACAACTTTGGTGGTCCAAAGAATCCCCAGTAAATCAAAAGAAAATGCTTTTGGAAAGATTCAGAATCTTGTAGAAGCTAAACGGAGGTCAACGTAAACAGGGCGCATTGACCAAGTGGGAGAGTGCAAAAGACAGATAAACCACATGACACGACCTCAAATGCATGAAGGCAGTCTACGATATCTTACCAACACCAGTTAACCGTCATGCTTGAGGGTTAACTACATCCGATCGATGCAGGGCATGTGGGAAAACTGCCAACCTCAAACATATTTTCACTAGATGTGAGCACTCTCTGAGAAGCTACACATGGAGACACAATGAAGTGTGGGAGATAGTAGCGAAGACTTCAAAGATATGTTGTGAGACTGCAAATATCAGTAGAACAATTTATTTCGTCAAAGAAGGCGATAGTTCCAAATCTTCGTGTAAAAATAGGCGGAGATTGTTATTGTTTAATGACTACATGAACTGATACGTTGTATTCGACTTAGAACGCCGGCTCGTATTTCCAACTGAAATAACGTTAACGGATCAGTGCCCGGATATTGTCATTTAGTCCGTTAATTTGAAAAAAAGTTTTTGTCATTAAATTAACAGTTCCATTTGAGGAAAATATTGACTGGGCACACCAGCGCAAGTTGGAAAGATATGAAAATCTACGAAAACAAGTGTAAGAAATGGCTGGAAAATCATTGCGTTCTTTTTTTTTATCGAAGTCGAATGCCAAGTTTTTTATTGCTAACTACACATCCGCGTTTTTGAACAAGCTTGGTCTTCCTCCATCAGACAAGAAACAATACATAACAATCCAACAAAGTCTGGTTGTATCGTCAGATACTGTTGGGGAACTCAGGGTTAGTGGTAATGATGCTTCGGGCCCGAAACCTTGTCTGAACCCAAAGTCATCATTTGATGAAGGCTTTGTTGGAAGCAATGCTGCAGTACAATCAACAGTTATTGTAAAAATTATATATATATATATATATATATATATATATATATATATATATATATATATATATATATATATATATATATATATATATATATATATAATATATATATACTGATTGGTTGGTTGCATTCAAGTGAACAAAAAAACATATTTCGGCGAATGCCTATATTATTTTAAATAAAAACTCAAATACACACACACACACACACACACATATATATATATATATATATATATATATATATATATATATATATATATATATATATATATATATATATACTAGTGTAAACACGTAAAAAATTACGGCATAAGTTATCCTTCGCTAGTGTTCGTACTCGCATTTCATCCTGATATATTACTACACTACTAGCGGTACCCGTGTAAATTACACGAAATATTGTTTTCAATACTAATTATCTTGTTCTTAACCTATAAAAAATTCCAGAGGATGTTGTCTAATAAATAAAAGCGGTTTCGTGTCCGTCCGTCCGTCCGTCAGACTTTTTTCTCGATTTGATCGATTGATTAATTTCGATTTTGACGACTAAACCTTACTTTGTAAATGCTTTAGATTAAATTAAATTTGGCTCCAATTCATGGGTAGAATACAAAAATTCGGAAGGTCGTTGTTTTTGATGTAAGCGTGACACACAAAATGACACACACGCTATCGTATTAATGTGTGTCTTCCCGGTCGTCCCTCCCTACACCCCCCCTTCGATGTAGAAAAAAATCTTGGTTGGGATCGAACTATAAACCAGTCGGGCCGACACAAACAACCGACGTCAAAATCCTACGTCTGTAATCGTTACGACAAAGAGAAATTCTTGAAAACATTACGAAAATTAGGTA
>OY744532.1:106812082-106839582 GCA_963556195.1 Sepiola atlantica | reverse complement strand
TCTCTTTTACGGCTATTTTTGTACTCTAGAGGAGCTATTTTATGCACCTTTTTCTTCCATATGAGGCAAGTGAATAAAGTTTTTTGTGTCCGTTCTTTTCATACAAGCCTTAGCGCATTCGTATTCTACAATCTGATTCGCAATAGGTCATACTTTTTGTATGAATTAGGTATGGCTTGCTTCAGTCCGAAGAAGCTATTCAACCAGGCCTTACCTTCTCCTTCGGGAGTGGTATTGGTTTATTGACGGTCGCCCCTTTCCCGATTCAAACAATCTTACTCGGGCTAAACAGATGACCCAACGGCTCACAAATTAACTCATGTTTCAATAATATGGTGTACCTTGCCGGGACCACTAGTTCATAACTTGTGAACTTCTTATGAACTTGTGATTCCGAGGAGGTACACTGTAGTACCGATATATGAATTAATTTGTGTAGACCATTTTTAATGGTTATATATATATATATATATATATATATATATATATATATATATATATATATATATATATATATATATATAAAATATCAAACTAAAAGTATACTTTAAGAGGATAAAACCTATAGTGAAATAGTTTAAGCTCAATATACGAGATAGAGCAATTATAAATATAAATCGATATTATCAATCAATGAATTATAAAGAGATATGTATATATAAAATGGAGAGTGAAAAAAAGTTCGTGTAAAAAAGATATGGGGTTTGTCCAGTTGGTAATTGTCCGTTGATAAGGTGCTTTTTTCACTCTCAATTTCTTAATATTTTTTCAAATGTTGAATTTTGGCTTTTCTACTGCCAACTTATCTATCTATGTAATTCCTCTGGTGATAAGATTTCGATCTTTGAAAGGCCTTGGCTTAAGGAAAGAATAATAAACATAATTTCATTACCGAATATACTTTGTATTGAACAATTGAAGTTTGAAATAAATGTGGACATTCGTACATGTTTATCACTCTTCTTTCATCTATCTTTATATATATATATATATATATATATATATATATATATATATATATATATATATATATATATATATATATTATGCAAACATTGTTAAAAATAACAGAATTCCTCTGTCTAATTATTACTTATTATTATTTTTTCAATTTTTCTGATGATCTTTTTTGTATTAAAATAAAAAAAAAATGAATAAGTGTTCCATAGGTTTCACAGGCTTACGAATGTTTTCGATTCTTCGTCGTAGAACCTGTGAAATCTATGGAACATTTATCAATTTTTTTAATTTTAATACAAAAAAGACCAACGTAAAAATCGAAAAAATACAAAAAGGTATGATCAAACCGACGAATTCTGTTATTTTTAACAATGTTTCCATAAATGAGAAAATGCTGCCTAAATACACAATGTATATATATATTTAAGGAAAAAATAATTTTAAAAACATGCATGCCGACACGGACTTAATTTCTAAAAATAGAAACAATTGGATTTTTATAAAAAGTATTTTGTACGGGATTTTAAATTAGTAATAATAAAGTCTCCTGTCATTTAACGAGTAAGAGTGATATTTTCCCGTAAAGTTGACAAAAAAATAAACCGGTCCATTAAAAAAAAAAGTTTTTTTTTTTTTTTTCAAAATAGAAAATAGATTTCTGATAACGATATTCCGTAGTAACATTTATTTATGGAATATAGAATAATATTCTCCACAGAGAGTTGCAAACAGACACAGCCGTTAAGGAAATATTTTAAATGATTTAAAATAATAACTAGATTTTTGTAGAAGGCCTTTTTATAATAACAGTTTATTTTTGATATATGAATAATTTTTTAAAAACAAATTCTGCGGGATGGGCTTTTTTCGCTTCGTTAAACAACAAAACGATAATAATTCGACAGTTAATTAAATGAAGGATATTTTCCCAAAATGTAAAATGACGTCCCAGACACTAGATAATTAATTTCTATAAGGAACAGGTTTAATAATAAATATTTTTAGAAACAGTATTTTGAATAAATAGTTTCTATATTAAGATTTTTTCTTAATGGAAGGGAGTTTTCTGCGGGATTGACATTCAACTCATCGTGTGTTTATTTCGAAGGGTAATAAATCAACAATTGAAATAAGACTCTTTGAACTCGGACGAACATTTGTGTTGACTTTTCTTTGTGAGAAGTTGGATTTATAATTCCCATACTATCATTGGATTGGAATGGTAACTTGTGAGCGGTATCTTGAATGATTTAGTTCTTTTGTTTTCTTGTGGGAGGGGGGGATTTATTCATCATTGTACCGGCCGACGTGAAAGTGTATTATCGCACATTGTTCCGGTTTTGTGGTTTTATTGAATGTATTTGGGACCGATTACTTGCTTGTTGGCTTGGTGGAAGAAATAAGGCACAAGCTACTTTTCTAAGACTTTTCTAGGACTTTCTTTTTTTATCGTTGTTCTTCTTTGCCTTTTAAGTTTGACTTTTATTTTTATTTTTATTTTTATTTTTATATTTTTTTTCCTCTTCTCTTCTTAAGTGACCTCAACTATTACAACGCCACATTGTGTTTTGTCGGCAGTTGAAACCAGTATTCCAGACATTTAATTTCCCTGATGATCTGCCAAGCAAGTAACTGCTTGGTAGTGAAACACGTGTAGGAAAAAACATTTAATTTGAATAAATAGTATTTGTAAGAAAAAATATCTTTAATGGTGATCATTGGTGTCTTGAAAGGAATGCTTTGGTAAGCCTTCATAAAATCACATATAAATGCTCTGTACTCTGTAATCGAGTATCATCGAGCTTGTTTTTTATTGGAACAACCCCGGTCTTCACTGAATGATCTATTTTATAAGTGAAAAATCGAAATATATATATATATATATATATATATATATATATATATATATATATATATATATACATATATATATTTATATTTATATATATATATATATATTTATATATGTATATTTATATATATATATTTATATATATATATATTTATATATATATATATTTATATATATATATTTATATATATATATATTTAGTAGAAAGTGGACTTTGGGTTTACTTTCGGCAGCCTCATGACTCTCGCTTCCCATATTTTGTCCTTTAGTCCCCATGAGCGATGTTTCTGACAAAGGGGGAAGAATTGCTGTTTTCTGGGTCGGAATCCATCCATATAACACTTATCGTTGGCTAGTTTTTGACCTTGAAGTAGTATTCTTTAGCTCCTTATATCAAGTGGCTTCATACCTTGTCTGGATCGACTTCCATAATATATATATATATATATCAGCATTAATTGAAATAGTAATTCTGCTGTACATAATGAAAACAGAACGAAATTCTGAGCTTATATAAAAGAAAATTCTTTGTTTCCATGAGATTGCCAATTTCTTTCTAGTCACAAGTTGTTCTTTTTCCTCTTTCATTTTGAGATTTCTTTGCATGGAACCTCCTACGAAAGTCACAAGATTCGGGTCGCATTCAACGCGAAATTCGCAGCGAATTATAATTATAGAGATATTATAACGTTACTCTTGACATCATTCAAAAGGTAAACATTAAAAATGACATCAACTAAACGTAAAAATCTTTTGCTAACCTTGTCGTACTAACAGGGCTCTGGTGAAAATGCAGGAGAAATCGGCATTGGAATCTGTCGACTTTGGCTGTGCGTGTGGCATGTAAGCACGTTACAGGCGCGGAACCGCAAATCAATGGAGTTCAAGTGGCAACGTTGTTTCTGTGCCGTTCTTTTGTGTGTTCTGAGGCAAACCTTCCCCGACTTCATATGCATCCTATGAGCCTTACTACTCTAGGTTGTGGTGATGGTGCAAAATCTAGCAATCTTGAACGTCTAACGACCAGCTGTGACTTACGAGAACTTCATGCAGACCAGACAACCCTGAGGCACGATCTTCGTGAGCCCTATATAAAAGTCCGATTTGCTTAACAACAACAACATCATCATCCACAAAAACAAACGACTGCTTCTTTTGTAATATGTTGATTTGCTAAGAATTTATTACATAAATTTTATTTTAGCCAATCGAAAGTTCAGAAAATATACGCTTTCACACCTTTTAAAAGTAGACGTTGGAAGATTGGCGCCATGGGCTGGGAGCTACCTAATTGATATTTAAGCTAAGCCCAACAACTATTCGACACAATCTTCCCGAGGCTTTCCATCGCGTAAATCTTTTTTATATCTCTGCCAGCACCAAATTCGGATTGTCCAGTTACTGCTAATACCGCTCCTTGCCTTACGAGCCACTTCTTATACGAAGACGCCTTTGGTTTTAAGGGTCAGCACGAGACTGTTTTTTTTACTCAGTGAGTCACCACTTATCAAGGCCAAAAGACAACTCGAGTATAAAGGTTAATGAGTTTGTCAGGTGGATAGTTAGGCAAACACCTTGAAAATTGGAGACGATGGTTGAAACTGGGCAGAATTTGTTAACATTTGACTTGATAACGACCATGTTGTAGTCAGCTGGGAAGCAGCCCCGTAGTACAGACGGATAATTCTTAGAAGGAAACTGCTTTAGCTCCAGGTACACAGAGGAAGAAAGGAAAATTATTTACAGTTGTTGTAGCTAGACGAGTTTTTGCTGTGATTGTTTTAAGAGGGGGACATAAATTGGAGTTCAGTCGACAGCCTACCATGGAAATAACGATAGAGTAGAGAAAGACTAGCAACGTATCTGCTGTAAGAAAGAAGCTGTAGGTAGGAGAAGAGGACATATTCCCCACTAGATTTCGAAGTCGGTTTTGTTTTCTGTCAATGCAGGAAATGGTGCTTGGAGCGGCACCTCCCTAGATGTGGCAACAGTACCTCCCCATCTTAGCAAGTGACGGTATATTCGGTCCTTTCCCCAAATTCATTGTCTGTCGTCAATAAAATTTACTTTACTTGGTTATGGATCGACTTATTCATTTTTTCTGATCTTGCCTTTCCCTCTAAACATAACATGTGTATCCGTATGTTAGTGTGTAATTGGCATAGATAAAACCATTCTATATACGATGTCTAAAAGAGGCATCTTTAGAATTAGATGGCAGGATAGGAGCCTGCATCAATTTGTGCTCAGATTCTCAGAATGTGGCCTGCATCAACCAATGCTGTTTTGATATGCGTGACACATAAACGGTTGAAAACAGGTGAAGGATATGTTTAAACGGACAATTGGCCCACACCGCAAGAAAGGATGGTCTACTTCAAAATCTCTCTGGACAACTGAGAGACTTAGATCGCCGATCGCATTACCTTGCACAATATTGATGTCGCAAGTCTCTATTTACTTGCTTCCACACAAGGGCCATGTAAGACACAAGGTCGGTTTGTGGGGAAAATACAGCTACCAAAAAGGGGCACTCTGGATTGGGATAAAAATAAAGATTGCCTCAGTCTAGAAGGATTTTCTCTTCACCGAGGACAGAAAAATGAAGCGTAGTAGCAGAACAGATACTACACGTTGTTCCGAGATAAAAGGCAATTCGAGTGTCCATTCGGCTAGATATTCCGAGATCGAAATACCAATAAGAATAAGAATAAGAATAAGAATAAGAATAAGAACGAGAATAAGAATAAGAATAAGAATAAGAATAAGAATAAGAATAAGAATAAGAACGAGAATAAGAATAAGAACGAGAATAAGAATAAGAATAAGAATAAGAATAAGAATAAGAATAAGAATAAGAATAAGAATAAGAACGAGAATAAGAATAAGAATAAGAATAAGAATAAGAATAAGAACGAGAATAAGAATAAGAACGAGAATAAGAATAAGAATAAGAATAAGAACGAGAATAAGAATAAGAATAAGAATAAGAATAAGAATAAGAATAAGAATAAGAATAAGAATAAGAATAAGAATAAGAATAAGAATAAGACTACTAGAACATACCAGAAAACAGTAAATGTAGACTGTGGACAAAGAGACGAAACAGTAAATCATATAATAAGTGAATGCAACAAACTAGCTTTAAAAGAATACAATAACCGACACGACAGTGTGGGGAAAGCAGTACATTAGGAACTGTGCAAACGAGTGCATTTCGAACACGCAGACAAACGGTACAAACATAAACCAGAGACAGTACTGGAAAACGAAAAACACAAAATCCTTTGGGATATGGAGGTACAAACAGATACACCCATCAAGCAAATAAACCGGATGTCATAATAATCGACAAAAATAAAAAAAATGTTTCATTATACGACGTCTTAGATGCAGTAGGGGGGTCCTCTATCTTTCCTATGAACCAAAGACTCATTAATGATGTTTATATCACCAGGCATCCAACTGTTTCAGTAAGCCCACTCACCTCGTAGCACAAGAAACAGGACTATTTCAAAAATTTTTTATAACTACCCTACTGACCAAGAAGAAAATTTACGTTTTAAAATCTACACAAATTGCCCATTCATGAACATGGCGTTCCAACCTCTCCAGAAATATATTCATGTTAGCATACTTTTCTTTCATTTTTACTGAATGCCCAATTGGTATTGAGCCATACTTATTCATCGAGTAAAACTCATCTCAAGTTTCTTTTAGAACGCTCAATAAAAAGGTTCAACTCACTTGAATCAGTTGCAGGCAGTCTCAAATCGAAAAGACCTTTAACAACGTACAATAAACAACTAAAACATATTTAAAGTTATTTTAAAAAAACTGTCAATAAAAGGTTCAACTCATTTGAATCATGTGGAGGCGACTTCAAATTATGAAGAACTCCTTTAACATCATTAGAATAAAATTTTTTACCATCGACTTTTAAGTATTTCCGCAGTTTTGACTGTCTATTACAATAAAGAGAGACAACTGTACTAAGTTTATTACAAAGTCTTTTCTATTGGACGCTATGAACCAACAGTTTAGCGGAATCCTTTTACAAATACAAATCTCTGCACAGATAATCCAATTAAAGCTACATCGACAAAAGTTTACCATAATCTGCATCAGATGACGTAACAATACCAATCTGAAATATCTTTCAAACTTAAGCGTGATAAACCAACAACATTTCTATTTCAAAGCTCAGCGTGACAGACCAACGAAAATGCTATTTATTCTTAAGTGCGACAAAGCAACGAAATGCTATTTTAAACCTCAGCGTGACAGACCAACGAAAATGCTATTTCAAACTTAAGCGTTACAGACCAACAAAATGCTATTTCAATCTTAAGCGTGACAGACCAACGAAAATGCTATTTCAAACTTAAGCGTTACAAACCAACGAAAATGCTATTTAAAACATAAGCGTGACAGACAAACAAAATGCTATTTCAATCTTAAGCGTGACAGACCAATGAAAATGCTATTTCAAACTTAAGTGTGACAGACCAACGAAAATGCTATTTCAATCTTAAACGTGACAGATCAAAGAAAATGCTATTGAAAATTCAAACCTAACAGATAAATGGATATTCAATATCAAAATTTATAATTTAAGCGTGACAAATGAACGAAAATTCCATTTAAAACTTAAACGTGACGGACCAACAGAAATTCTTTTTAAAAGAAGACAGACCAAAGAAATGCTTTTCAAATTTAAGTGCGAAAGACCAACGAAAATTCTATTTATAAGTTTAAGCGTTATACACCAATTAAAAAGCCATTTCAAACTTGAACGTGACAGACTGATGGACGGCGATGCTTGGATGTTTCTAATATTGATTCGTTCATTCAATATGCTTAAAACTGATGCGTGACAGACCAACGGAAATGTGACAATCGAACAAATCGTTGCATAGAGATACTAAGACGCCCCATGTAATAACATATAACAACTATTTTCTATTTCCACGAAAAAAGTATCTGTATATAAATTAAAAATAACAACTATACTTATTTAAAATGAAAATGTCTTCGTTGGTTTTGATCGGCGAATGTAAACGGCAAAGATACGTCGGATAAAGAAAGATTCAGAGGAAAATGAAACCAAAGAGCCATAGCAGAAAAAGTAATTTTAAAGATCCACCCTCTCCTCTATTTGGGTGGAGCATATGCTTGTTTTGTCTGTCTGTCTGTCTGTCTGTCTGTCTGTCTGTCTGTCTGTCTGTCTGTCTTTGTTTGTCTGTCATTTTCACACTCCCTTTCTCTCTCTTCATTTGAATAAAATACGTATCTGTATATGTAGTAAACTTATAAACTATGCTTATTTAATAAATAGACATCGGAGCATGTCCATATACTTCTTTATTCAGAGGGTAAGAGAGACCAAGCAAGCGAGAGAGAGTGAGGGAGAGAGAGAACGGCGGCAAGAGAGAGGGAGGGAGAGAGAGATGGAGAGAGAGAGCAAGAGGCGAAATGAAGAGGGAGAGAGAGTGTGCGAAAGAGAGAGAGAACAAGAGAGAGAGAGAGAAAGAGGGGAGAGAGAGGGGAGAGTGAGCCGGGGAAAGCGATGTTTTATTTAAAACCGTAAACGCACTTTGGTATCTTATGGCGACTCGATTCGTGGGGGAATGCCATGCAGAACTGTTACTTTTTGTCAACGGTCCAAGCGTCTAAAAGTGCTGGGTAACCCACAATAAAACTGACCGTGTGTCATATTTACTTGAGAGCGACCAACAGAGATAGGGTGAGCAGAGAGCGAGAGAGAGACAGAGAAAAGAGAATGAGATAAAGAGAGAGAAAGCAAAAGAGAGACAGAGAGATAAAAAGAGAAAGAACGAGGGAGAGAAAGAGAGAGAAAGAGAGAAAGAGAAAGAGAGAGAAAGAGAAAGAGAGATAAAGACAGAGAGACAGAGAGAGAGAGAGCGAAAGAGAGAGCGAAAGAGAGAAAGAAATAGAGAGATAGAGAAAGAGAGAGAGAAAGAGAGAAAGAGAGAGAAAGAGAGCGAGAGAGAGAAAGAAAAAAGAGAGCGAGAGAGAGAGAAAAAGAGAGGAAGAGAAAGAGAGAAAGAGAGAGAGAAAGAGAGAGAGTAAGAGAGAGAGAGAAAGAGAGAGAGAAAGAGAGAGAGAGTAAGAGAGAGAGAGAGAGAGAAAGAGTAAGAGTAAGAGAGAGAGAAAGAGAGAGAGTAAGAGAGAGAGTAAGAGAGAGAGAGTAAGAGAGAGAACGAGAGAGAGAGAGGAAAAGAGAGAGAGAGAGAGAAAGAGAGAGAGAAAGAGATAGAGTGAGACAGAGAGAGAGAGAGAGAAAGATAGAGAGAAAGAGAGAGATAAAGAGAGAGAGAGAGAGAGAGAAAGAGAGAGAGAAAGAGAGAGAGAAAGAGAAAGAGAACGAGAGACAAAGAGAGAGAGAGAGAAAGAGAGAGAGAGAAAGAGAGAGAGAGAAAGAGAGAGAGATAGAGAAAGAGAGAAAGAGAGAAAGAGAAAGAGAGAGAAAGAGAGAGAGAGAAAGAGAGAGAGAGAAAGAGAGAGAGAAAGAGAAAGAGAGAGAGAGAGAGAGAGAGAGAGAAAGAAAGAAATGGGAGCAAAATCGAAAGAAAGAGAGGGAGACAGAAGGACAAAAAGAACCCGAGAAAGGAAAACATAGATGGAAAAAGATGGAAAGATATATATATATATATATATATATATATATTAGCTTCCTGCACTGAAGATTGCGTTAGCATGAAACATCGATGTCTGTAGGTATTAACATAATTAATATTTATTTATAAATATTATATATATATATATAGAGAGAGAGAGAGGGGGAGGGGGAGGGGGTTGAGGAAACTATTAGATCAATAGAAAAGGTTGCGATTATGTCTATTAAACATAAGTTACAAACCACATTTTAAAAAAATTCTTTTTTACATGATTCACCCCAAACAAGGCAGGACGCCACTGTAAACGTAAGGGGCTACTGAGAAAAAGGAAAAGGGGAGAAGGATTAGTGGTTCAGTTTAAATTGGGATCTGAGCAGCGAGATGTCTGTTTACATTAGTTTTAAATTTCTGCATGTCAGTACTGTCGGGGAAACAGGGGGCAGGGAGGGAGTTCCAGAGGCCAGCAGTACGAGGAAAGAAGCTATTTGAGTAGAATGCTCTCCGACATCTGGGGACCTCCACAGTGAATGAATGAGATTTAGTAGAATGTCGAGTTAGTCTAGTGAATTTACGTCGAGGGGGCACCAGAGTAGCCAACTCATCGGAGCATAATCCATTGAAGTATTTGTAAAACAAACACAAGGATGCCACATTGCGGCGATGGGACAGGGCTGGAGCTTAGCTGACAGTGAGGGACCTATTAGGTTGACTACTCTTTTTTGGACTTTGTCAAGGAGGGAGAGACTAGTAGATGATGCACCAGCCCAGATGTGGCAACAATACTCCATGCATGGGCGGACGGTGGCTTTGTAGAGATACAAGATAATGTCAAGTGTAAGGAGTCCACTAGCACGGTAGAGGGAGCCAACCTTATTTGCGGCAGCCTTGGCAATGTCTTCAATGTATGTGTTCCAATTCATGTTACCTGTGAATGTTAGGCCAAGGAGTCTGAATGATGAACTCTCAGGTAGGGTGTTATTAGCCATGACAATCGGTGGATGGAGAGGCTTCTTGTAGTTGTTGAAGGAAAGGAGCTTAGTCTTTGCGGCATTATAAGTCACCAACCATTTATGGCCCCAATCCACTACAGCCTGGAGGTCATTTTCTAAGGATTCAGCCATTGCCTCGGATATGATCGCGTCTGTTTTGCCAACATGGCGAGAGTAAAGCGTGGTGTCGTCAGCAAATAAACCAATCTCAGACACTATGTCATCAGGGAGATCGTTTATATAGATCAGGAACAACAAAGGTCCAAGAATAGATCCCTGGGGCACACCAGCATTTATGTCATGTTGCTTAGATGAACGGCCATCGAGGACAACCTGGATTTTTCTTTTGTTTGGGAAGGATCTAATTATATTAAGTAGTTGCCCAGTAATACCGTATGAGCGTATTTTCAGGAGAAGCCCTTTATGCCATACATGTTTTTTAATTTTTTATTAAAACTATTTTTTTATTCTCCTCAAATAAGGCACCGAGACTTAAAGGCTACTGTGACGTAGAGGCCATATTCATAGGGGCATCCTAAGTGGGGAGTTGTGCAGCAAGATGTTTGTTCACATTACATTTAAAATTCTTCATGTTTATATAGTCAGGTAAACAAGGAGCATGAAGGTAATTCCAAAGGCTAGTAGTTCAACGAAAGAAGTTACAGAGTTGACCATTGCAGTGAAGGGGTGTGATTTTGCTAATTGTTAGTTTGATCTGGGCTATTTACGTTGAGGGGCACCAGTGCAGCAAGTTCGTAGAGGCACATTCTATTTAAGTACTTGCAAAACAAGCACAGGGATGCAAAATTGCGACGATGTGACAGGGACAATAGCTTAGTAGACAGTGTGGGACCTATTAGATTAGATGCTCTTTTTTTGACCAGTCTAAGGGGGAGAGATTAGTGGTTGGAGCACCAACCCAGATGTAACAGCAATACTCCATGCATGGGTGAATGGTGACTGTCGTCTCAATAAGAATTACATTCAAAATATAAACGTAATACGTTAACATTTCGTGAAATCTTATTTCACAATTATTTTGCATTTCATGTTCAAAATTGTTGACGTCATAAAACAGTTCAGTTGTAAAGCCTTTTGATTGGATAAGCTCCTATGACCGATTTTCACTCAAGACTTCAAATGGAAGACTTACATCAAATTAGTTGGTAAGATTGCTGGAAAAATGGTTTGATAATTCTACTGCCCCAGAAAGTATTCTAAGAGTCAGATACGTCCTACAATGGGGGGGGGGGTACTGCTGTCACATTTGGGGAGGTTCTGTTGGAATTTGTTAAAGCCCCCCTCATTGATTGGCTGTCAGGCATTGCAACCCCTTTTTAGTATAGGTGTCACGTGAGCCAGCCCTTAAAAACCCTTGTATACGGCTTCCCGCTCTCTTTTTTTCAACGACTCAACTCCTGTCAACAACACATCGGGCGGTCTTCTCAGTGATACAGCCCACGACGGCATCACAGATAATGATCTCCTGCCGTTACCAGAACTCTAAAACAGATAAGTTCACGCGAACCACGTTTTCGTAAACCATCCTCTCTTCCATCCTCTCTATAATTTACCAATGCCTAAATGAACTTTTTTAAACTGTAAATACTCGATCCAACTTTCTCTTTCTTACTAAATTGATATGAAATTACACCCTTGTGTTTTGTGTTCCTTCTTCAGACTTCCGTCTTATACATATCTTTGATGATTTTACTTGCACATGGTTACCCCATTCTCACGTGGGAGAATTGAACTTTATTTCAGGATTATTTTAATCCCAACAGTGCCGCTCAGAGCACTCTTTCTTGCCTTGACAGAGTACAAAATCGATTTCGAAATTTAGTGGCGGGTAATCTTTTCTGTTCCTTAAAGCCCCTTTCTCACAAAAAAACGTTGATAGTCTTTCTCTGCTCTATCATTATTTCAACAGAAGGTGCTCGACTGAGCTCCAATTCCCGATTCCTCCATATAAATTACTAACAGTAAAAACTGGCGTAGCAATCACCACCACAAATAATTTTTTTCTTCCTCTGTATATTTAAAAACAAACAGAATTTCCATAAACAGAGTTTCTTTCCACAAACTTCATAACATAACATGTGAATACATTACAACGCGACTGCTTCCCTGCAGGCTACAACATAGTGGTATTCAAGTCCAATATTAACAAATATTGGCCATTCATCATTTCCAATCCTTTTATAGCATTATTCATCATTCAACTGACAATCTAATTAGCCTTATCCTTGAATGTCTTTTGGCCTTGTTAAGTTGTAGCTAATTAGTATCTAAAAACGAGCGTAACACACGTAGGTACGTAGACGTAGGTACGTAGACGTAGGTACTAGCGTATGAATATATAGAGATTGAACAAAGTTTGTTATTATTAAATAAAAAAAAACACATCTGTCTACATATTGTCATGTTTTTATAAACATTTTTGCTTTGTTCTGCTTCCAGTAACATTATTTAACCTATTTCCCCCACACACATACACCTACTGTAACCCCACGCTTACCCCCCCCCCCCCCACATGCGCAGTGGTGACACTATTGAGAAGGGAGAGAGAGACAAGCAATTCTGGACAAGGGACATTAGCCGTTCGTTTCTATCAGGTGACGTGAAGAATGGTCCGTTTGGGGTAAAAAGAACGACTCTTTCATCGTCTCCACAAATGCAGAAATCGCCTTGATATTTCGCCTGTAGCACCTCATTGTTTCCCAAAGCGAATGGCTGGCCCCGGGGTCGACCCTGGGGGGCTAGGACGGGGAATAGTCGGCGAAAACGACAACATCACGGGACGCGGCCATTGTTGTGAAACGTCACCAGGCTTTCTTTGTTCGTTTTTCAAGGATTTTCTTTTCTGTTGAAATATTGAAATATTTATTTATCATTTGTGCGTTTTTCGTTTTGTTTCTTTTTGCGTTGTCTTCAAGATTTCCTTGTGACAATTTTCCTTAATTTTTATTTTATTTCCTTCTTTTGTCTTTTTCTTGGTTTCTTTCTTTTTTTCACTCGCTCATTTTTCTGTAGTTTTATTTTCATTATATTTCTAACTTTCATTTCATCTTCTTCTACGCTCGCTTCATTATATCATAATGTTGTATCTTTGCTAACGAGGTACAATACTCAAGGTTGTTACCGTGTAGAAATAACAACCAATCTGTTAGTATAAAAAAATAAGAAAGATTTATTGGAACAGAAAAGACAATAATGGAGAAACAAACAGTAAAATATTATTAAATTTCAAACAAAGTAAGATGGCCCCGAAAGTAAATGTGGTGTCGTGCTGACTGAGATGATTCGAATTAAGAGTAGGATAGGAAATTTTTATCACTTTTGACCAAGGATGACCAACGACCTCCGATTCCAAAACTTTTCATGGCCTTGTGCATAATTTGTACTAAATGTAAATTTTAATATTTGTTTAAATAAATAATCTCTTCTGCCCAAAGGTGGTACAATAATATTGTGAGGTCTGCATTTCCACCGGATGTCCATAGAATGGAAATCTATCATAAACTCTTAAAACGATGTTAGAGATAGACACCCATAACTAGATACATTTTGCAACTATATGAACGTGAATACTGAGATAAGTATGTTTCAGTTTGAGCAAAGGGGGTAGAAAAATATTGTGGGGTCTGCTTCTGCTCCGGACATCCATAGAATGAAAATATTTTTAAAGCACATCAGCTATATGAAACAGATGAATGATACAACTGTGGAATTTCCACGGGTCCCGCTAATTAGTAAAATATTACTTATGTCTGACGCAAGATGCTTACTCTATATGTAGTAAGTCCATATAGGATAAAGAGGAGAGGGGAGGATATTTCATTACAACCACTATATGTGAGATAATTTCTCATGAAATTTTGCTTAATATTTTTTTCTCTTTCAAAATCTGTCGTAATCCGTTGTAAATACTTTTAACTTTAAGTCCTTCGGATCTCGTCGCTACTATTGTATATTTGCTAAAGGGTTAGGGTTAGGGTTAAAGAGAAACGAAAGCTTTATTGCAAAAGAGATTATAATAATGTACAGATAGACATCAGTAAAATAGGACTAAATGGATTTGAGACACCTTAGAATGACCAACACCCAAATGACATATATTGCCTTAACACCTAACCCTAACCCTAACTACCAAAATGACACATATTGCCTTAACATCTACCCCTAATTCTAACCCCAACGACCAAAATGACACATATTGCCTTAACACCTAACCCTAATCCCAACGACCAAAATGACACATATTGCCTTAACACCTAACCCTAATCCCAACGACCAAAATGACACGTATTGCCTTTACACCTAACCCTAATCCCAACGACCAAAATGACACATATTGCCTTAACACCTAACCCTAATCCCAACGACCAAAATGACACATATTGCCTTTACACCTAACCCTAATCCCAACGACCAAAATGACACATATTGCCTTTACACCTAACCATAATCCCAACGACCAAAATGACACATATTGCCTTAACACCTAACCCTAATCCCAACGACCAAAATGACACATATTGCCTTTACACCTAACCCTAACCCCAACGACCAAAATGACACATATTGCCTTAACACCTAACCCTAACCCCAACGACCAAAATGACACATATTGCCTTAACACCTAACCCTAATCCCAACGACCAAAATGACACATATTGCCTTAACACCTAACCCTAATCCCAACGACCAAAATGACACATATTGCCTTTACACCTAACCCTAATCCCAACGACCAAAATGACACCTATTGCCTTAACACCTAACCCTAATCCCAACGACCAAAATGACACATATTGCCTTTACACCTAACCATAATCCCAACGACCAAAATGACACATATTGCCTTAACACCTAACCCTAATCCCAACGACCAAAATGACACATATTGCCTTAACACCTAACCCTAATCCCAACGACCAAAATTACACATATTGCCTTAACACCTAACCCTAATCCCAACGACCAAAATGACACATATTGCCTTAACACCTAACCCTAATCCCAACGACCAAAATGACACATATTGCCTTAACACCTAACCCTAATCCCAACGACCAAAATGACACATATTGCCTTTACACCTAACCCTTACCCCAACGACCAAAATGACACATATTGCCTTAACACCTAACCCTAACCCCAACGACCAAAATGACACATATTGCCTTAACACCTAACCCTAATCCCAACGACCAAAATGACACATATTGCCTTAACACCTAACCCTAATCCCAACGACCAAAATGACACATATTGCCTTTACACCTAACCCTAATCCCAACGACCAAAATGACACATATTGCCTTAACACCTAACCCTAACCCCAACGACCAAAATGACACATATTGCCTTAATACCTAACCCTAATCCCAACGACCAAAATGACACATATTGCCTTAACACCTAACCCTAATCCCAACGACCAAAATGACACATATTGCCTTTACACCTAACCCTAATCCCAACGACTAAAATGACACATATTGCCTTAACACCTAACCCTAATCCCAACGACCAAAATGACACATATTGCCTTTACACCCAACCCTAACACCAACGACCAAAATGACACATATTGACTTAACACCTAACCCTAACCCCAACGACCAAAATGACACATATTGCCTTAACACCTAACCCTAATCCCAACGACCAAAATGACACATATTGCCTTAACACCTAACCCTAACCCCAACGACCAAAATGACACATATTGCCTTAACACCTAACCCTAATCCCAACGACCAAAATGACACATATTGCCTTTACACCTAACCCTAATCCCAACGACCAAAATGACACATATTGCCTTAACACCTAACCCTAATCCCAACGACCAAAATGACACATATTGCCTTAACACCTAACCCTAATCCCAACGACCAAAATGACACATATTGCCTTTACACCTAACCCTAATCCCAACGACCAAAATGACACATATTGCCTTAACACCTAACCCTAATCCCAACGACCAAAATGACACATATTGCCTTTACACCTAACCCTAATCCCAACGACCAAAATGACACATATTGCCTTAACACCTAACCCTAATCCCAACGACCAAAATGACACATATTGCCTTAACACCTAACCCTAATCCCAACGACCAAAATGACACATATTGCCTTAACACCTAACCCTAACCCTAACCCTAACCCTAATCCCAACGACCAAAATGACACATATTGCCTTTACACCTAACCCTAATCCCAACGACCAAAATGACACATATTGCCTTAACACCTAACCCTAATCCCAACGACCAAAATGACACATATTGCCTTTACACCTAACCCTAATCCCAACGACCAAAATGACACATATTGCCTTAACACCTAACCCTAATCCCAACGACCAAAATGACACATATTGCCTTAACACCTAACCCCAATCCCAACGACCAAAATGACACATATTGCCTTTACACCTAACCCTAATCCCAACGACCAAAATGACACATATTGCCTTAACACCTAACCCTAATCCCAACGACCAAAATGACACATATTGCCTTTACACCTAACCCTAATCCCAACGACCAAAATGACACATATTGCCTTAACACCTAACCCTAATCCCAACGACCAAAATGACACATATTGCCTTTACACCTAACCCTAATCCCAACGACCAAAATGACACATATTGCCTTAACACCTAACCCTAACCCCAACGACCAAAATGACACATATTGCCTTAACACCTAACCCTAATCCCAACGACCAAAATGACACATATTGCCTTAACACCTAACCCTAACCCCAACGACCAAAATGACACATATTGCCTTAACACCTAACCCTAATCCCAACGACCAAAATGACACATATTGACTTAACACCTAACCCTAACCCCAACGACCAAAATGACACATATTGCCTTAACACCTAACCCTAATCCCAACGACCAAAATGACACATATTGCCTTAACACCTAACCCTAATCCCAACGACCAAAATGACACCTATTGCCTTAACACCTAACCCTAATCCCAACGACCAAAATGACACATATTGCCTTAACACCTAACCCTAATCCCAACGACCAAAATGACACATATTGCCTTTACACCTAACCCTAACCCCAACGACCAAAATGACACATATTGCCTTAACACCTAACCCTAACCCCAACGACCAAAATGACACATATTGCCTTAACACCTAACCCTAATCCCAACGACCAAAATGACACATATTGCCTTAACACCTAACCCTAATCCCAACGACCAAAATGACACATATTGCCTTTACACCTAACCCTAATCCCAACGACCAAAATTACACATATTGCCTTAACACCTAACCCTAACCCTAACTCTAACTCCAACAACAAAAATGACACATATTGCCTTTACACCTAACCCTAACCCTAACCCAAACTACTAAAATTACACATATTGCCTTTACACCTTCTTTTCAACTTCCGGTTTAATTATGAAACAATACGGAGCTTTAAAAAAGGGGTTTATTTACAAAAATACTTACTAATAGCCTAAAAAATAGTTTGATTTACAAGAATGTTTTGTTCTACGCATATTTTTAATTAAAAAAACAGTTTTATTTAGAGAACGAGGTCAACTTGATGAACCCTAGTTGAAAATTACTTAGGTGTTTGGAATATACAAGCCAATGGCGTCATATGGCTCAAAGAGAGAGGGTGATAAAAAAGATAGTTCGTTGGGAAGCACGCAAGGTTTTCGGACGTGTAAATGACATGAGCTGAAGACATATGATTAATTAATGCTTTCAATCTCTCTCTCTCTCTCTTTCAATCTCTCTCTTTCTTTCAATCTCTCTCTCTTTCTTTCAATCTCTCTCTCTCTCTTTCAATCTCTCTCTCTCTTTCAATCTCTCTCTCTTTCAATCTCTCTCTCTTTCAATCTCTCTCTCTCTTTCTCTCTCTCTCTTTTTCTCTCCTCTGACTGGTCAGTGTTTTGAAACGAAGATCACTTTAAATATAAGTATCGCTATCTTCCATCAATTTTGTCTTGAGTTTGTCTTTTTGAATGTATGAAAGAAGCTTTACTTTAAGGACAGCATTTACCCCCGTCTGGAAGGATCACACAGAAGTGCGTACAAGGATAACGACCAGCAGCAAATGTACTAATTTGTTAACTTTGATGTTTCTGTGGTTATTATTTCTTTCTTTACTTTGCATTACACATCTATAATTTCGCGCCGTTTGTATCTTTTCCATCTAATCACAATCATTCATATATATATATATATATATATATATATATATGAATGATATGAATGATATTTTATTAAAACATGTACAAAGTCTGCTATACTGGCATGTCGATCTACAGCTATCAAGAGCTGAGGTCTCATCAGGCAGAAGTTTTTTTTTGCGATCCAACCCGATCGGTAAAGTCCAGGAAGAATCTTCTTGATAGCTGTAGATCGATAACATCGACATGCCAGTGTAGCAGACTTTGTACATGTTTGAATAAAAAACTATTCATAATACAGCTCTATATTTTGATTGAGCACTCTTTTATAAGCCCGGTTTGATTCCCTTTGGATTTGTACCTTGTGGATTTTCATCCTACCTGGATTACTATACATATATATATGGCCTCTGGAACTCCCTCCTTACTCCTTGTTTCCCCGACAGTACCGACGTTCAGAGGTTTAAAACTAATGTAAACAGACACTTCGCTACACTGCTCCCAACTTGGGGTGACACCCAAAACCCACACCCAAATTCTCAGTAACCCCCTTACGTCCAGAGTGGCGGCCTGTCTTGTTTGGAGGTGAAATATGTTAAAACAATGTTAGCTCATATTTTAAACACATGAATCTATTTCTTTCATTTTCCAAATTCACTGTCCGTCCCTGGCGATTTCCTGATAAAATACACTTGTTACATATTGGGCGGGTAGATCTCCTAGTTTTTTTATGTGTGAGAATAACAGAAATTGGGAACCGCTGAATGGTTAGCTGAGGTCAACTTGGTTATCCCGAATTGAAAATTATTTAGGCTGCTGGAATGTACTAGAAATAAATATAACATCATATGGCTCAAAGAGAAGAGATAATAGGAACGACAGTATGTTGAGAAGCACGTGGGGCATTCAAGCGTGTAAGGACATGGGCTGATAAGATATAATTAATTAGCGATTTCGATTTTCTTACACCAGTTTTGTCTCGAGTTAGTCTTTTGGAAGGTATGAATAAGTTTTAATTACAAGACGGCATTTCCTCGGTCTAGGAAGATCACTTGTGGTACGTACAGGGGGGCGACCAGCAGTGTAGGTATGGAGAACAAGACCTGAAATTTATGTTTATTTAATTATCACGACGACTTGGTTGCTGTATGTATGCCATAAGGTTGAGAACGTAACATTAGAAAATATACATGGAAAAGTATATTTCGGTATATGGGAGGGGAATCTATCATCTTTTTTTCTAGACGGGAAGAGCTTAGAACGTATATTAAGTAGATACTTAATATATATATATATATATATATATATATATATATATATATATATATATATATATATATATATATATATATATACACAGGGTGTTTCAAAAGTCTTGGGAACATAACGATTTTTAATAACTCAAAAACTATTAGGAGTTGAAAAATGAAATTGGTACCGTTGGAAAGGTTAAAGTTTCAAGTTTTGTGGGGAATCTTCAAAATTGCTCAATATGAGCACCATTCGTCACACGGCAGACATCTAGTCGATAGTCCATTTCCTGCCAAACGCGTTCCAGCATCTTGACGTCAATGGTTCCCACAACTGCCGTTACTCGAGCCTTTAGTTCGTCAATATCTCTTGGAATGGGCGGCACATAGACTTGTTGCTTGACAAAGCCCCAAAGGAAAAAGTCACACGGGGTAAGATCTGAAGACCTAGGAGGCCAGGGCATGAGAACGTCATCACCTCGCCCAGATCTCCCAATCCATCTACCAGGCAGCCTTGTGTTAAGAAACTGCCTTACTCTAAGACTCCAGTGTGGTGGTGCACCATCTTGTTGAAAAATGAAGTCATCAGATTCTGCTTGTTCCAACTGAGCCATTAACCAGTCTTCCAGCATGTTGAGATAGGATTCACCAGTGATAGTTGCCTCTTCAAAGAAGAACGGTCCATAGACACCTTTCTTGGAAATTGCACAAAACACGTTCACTTTTGGTGAATCTCGCTCGTGCTCAAGAAGTTCATGAGAATTCTCAGTACCCCATATGCGAGTGTTATGCTTGTTAACTTTGCCATTCAGATGGAAGGTCGCCTCATCGCTAAAAACAAGCCGGTCATCAAAGCCGTTATCTTCCAACTTCTCTTGCATTGCAATGCAAAAGTCACGGCGAAGTGGCTTATCAGTGTCCTTCAACTTTTGGACCAACTTGAGCTTGTAAGGTACCATTTGCAGTCGTTTCCTTAAGACACGCCAGACAGTTGCTGGAGCAAGCTGAAGTTCCCTGCTGGCTCTTCTCACTGATTCACGGGGGCTCCGCTGAAAGGCTGTCCGAACTTGCTCAACTGCATCTTCTGAAGTTGAAGGGCGACCTGTTCGCTTACTTGGGCACAAACACCCATCTTTCACAAATTTAGCATGCCATCTGACAATGGATTTCCTTTCAGGGGCTTCTTTTTTAAATTTCCTGCGAAATGCACGCTGAACACATGTCTACGATTCAGTCTTTGCAAATTGGAGGACGCAAAATGCCTTGTCTTGTTTAGAGAACGCCATTACTGCACCTGGAAAGATAACACGAAAATCATTAGTATGACCAAAAACTTGATTAAGCAAGCTTTAAAATGGCACCAGTTTCATTTTTCTACCTAGAATAGTTCATGAGATATACGCATTTGTAATGTTCCCAAGACTTTTGAAACACCCTGTATATATATATATATATATATATATATATATATTGAATGTTAGAAGATATATATATAATTATTTCTACAATCAGACAACGCGGCAGCCCATAACTTATGAAAGAAACAAACCGAAAGTTCTAGACTCGACTTTCACCCTCCTTTGGGCTCATCAGTACAACACATCCGAAATCAGGATTCGAAACCCGAGTCACTTGCATGCCAAGCGAGAACTCTGCCACTGAGATACCTCGCCACATACAATAATGTCTATTAATTTACACAGATTAAGCAAACCGCGGCGAATGCCGACTGTGGAATATACCTACTCTTCTCAACACGGGGTGTATTCATCCAACTACTTCGAACACAGGCCGATGTCTCACAAGTAGGATTTTTTATACTCGCTAGACGATGTCATCCAACCAAGCGAGAAAATAAACTTCCGGTTTGTTTCTTTCATAGGTTGTGAGCTGCGGCGTTGTCTGATTGTGGAAATAATTATATATATATATATATATATATATATATATATATATATATATATATATATATATATATATATATTGCACATACAGTACACATGGAAAAATATATTTCGGAATTCTTCAGATGAGGATTGATAATTTGTATGATTTAGATTATTCAGACTACTATTCTCATCTTGGATGTTATTCTCACAACGTTTTGGCCGATGTAACCTCCGGCCTTCTTCAGATACTTGTCTCATTAAGTTATAAAGAAGAGTGGAAAGTGAACTTCCGGTTTACTTTTGGCAGCCTCATAACTCTCGCTTCCCTTATTTTGCCCTTTCGTCCTCATATTCCATGAACGATGTTTCTGACAAAGGGAGAAGAATTGCTGTTTTCTGGGTCGGAATCTATCCACCTTACACTTATCGTTGGCTAGTTTTTTTTACCTTGAAGTTGTATCTTTTTAGCTCCTTACATCGATTGGCTTCATGCCTTGTCTGGAGCGATGCCCATGACAGGGTAGAAGTCTTAGATAATTCGTAATTGATTTCTTAGTATCGCCCGTACTGAGGATTGAACCATCAACCCCCAGATGACTGTCACTTAGAACTGATTATTACTTAGCACTTATAACAGTTATGCACCACCCACGATGTTCTTTTGGTCTCGCACCAACAGATTATGATTTCCTTCAAGAAAGAAGAAACTGAGTTCAATTTTTCGGTTCAAAACGTAAGGTATCTCATGAACATGGTACTACATATCTTTTAGCCAGAGAAAAGAGGCCATAGAAAAGAATTTAGACTACATTAACGGTTGCATTAATCTATTTTTTTTAAAAATATTGTTTTGCTGAGCCTTTAAAAATGGGCAGAACCTTCGTTACAGCCTGATATTTTGTTTACAAAATGTGTTTTACAAAAAAACGAAATCCCTAATCAATATGACTTCGAGTGTCACAACATGTCAACACGATTACCTTCCGGGCTCGATCAAAGAACAAGTACGCTGAAGTGGTGATAACGTTGATCGTTGGAGTTGCGACGTGTTCGCCTATTTGAACGGAGTCGAGACACGTCTTTCAGTAAATCACGAGTTTAATTATTGTATTGAGGCAGGAAGTTGTAAGAACGGTTATCTATCTATCTATCTATCTATCTATCTATCTATCTATCTATCTATCTATCTATATTCATATTTATCTGTATATATATCTGATATACCTATATATATATATATATATATATATATATATATATATATATATATATATATAGTAGTGAGTTATAAAAATATATTTACGGCAATTAAGCTACACAGAGGCTTCCGCGTTTCATCCCCTTAGGGAATCGTCATTTTAGCCTGGCAATTCACGACGGAGATGAAACGCGGAAGCCTCTGCGTAGCTTAATTGTCATAAATATATTTTCATAACTTACTACCTAGCTCTACTCACGTATTGAGCACTGTTGAAGTAAATGCTGAAAGTTGATACACAAAAGATTATATCTCCTTATAAAATGTTATGTGGATACATGAAATAATTATATATATATATATATATATATATATATATATATATATATATATATATATATATATATATACGAGATCTGTTCAAAACGTATCCGACCTTAGGCCAGAAAATATATTTCAATACCTGACGAGGTTGGGACCCTACTCTTCTTCAAAGTAGGCCACTTGTGCTTGCACACACTTATCCCACCGATCCATCCACTGCCGGAAACACCCCTGGAAGTCTTCTTTTGGAATGGTGTTCATCTCTGCCGTCGCGTTCCGCATTATCTCTTCTCTAGTCTCAAAACGGGAATCTTTCAGTGGCGTCTAAAATTTACGAAAATACCATAAGTCGCAAAAAGCCATGCCAGGAGAGTACGGAGGTTGGCGAACGGCTGGAATTCCATGTTTGGCCAAGAAATGTTGGATCAATTAAGATGAATGTGCGGGGCGTTGTCGTGATGCAGTTGCCAGTTTTTCGCTGTCCACATGTCTGGTCTTTTGCGCCGAACTGCGTCACATAGATGCCGGAGAACATCTTCATATTACTCATTTGTCACTGTTTGTCCTTCCGGTGCGTATTCGTGATGCACAAATCCACGGATATCAAAAAAGACAGTCAGCATCACCTTGATTTTGCTTCGCACATGTCGCGCATTTTTTGGCCTTAGAGACTCAAGATGCTTTCATTGCGGCGACTGTCTTTTTGTTTCTGGTCGTACCCGTACATCCATGACTCATCTCCAGTTATCACGGTGTTCAGAAACCCAGGATTAGTGTTGGCGGTTTCCAGAAGGTCCTGTGCAACTTGAAAACGGATGTCCTTTTGTTCCTGCGAAAACAACTTGGGTACACATTTCGCAGCCACTCTGTGCATATAAAAATAATCACGCAAAATTGCATGTGCAGAATCTTTACTCAGTCCGACATCTTGGGCGATCTTCCACACGATTGAACAACGATCTTCCATCACCAAATTTCGCACCCCTTCAACAACAGCTGCACCCCGAGCAGTTTGCGGCCTGTCAGAACGCTGGTCACTCCGCAGATGTGAATCGGTTAAACCACTCCTTAATTGGTGTTACACCCATCGCATCTTCTCCAAACACCTACTGAAGCTTACGAATTGTTTTGCTTCGAGAATCACCGAGCCTTTGACAATATTTGATGCAGTACCTTTGCTCAACACGTTCAGTCATCTTGAGAGAATCGGTAATCCGACGAACACCTTGTGTAGCACCTCACTCAGCGACCGACAGGCAGCGACTAACGCGCAGGAAGGCGGTGATAAAATTCACACATGCGCATGAAGGTGTCTCTCTTCACTGTGTAAAGGTCGGATACTTTTTAGACAAGCCTCGTATGTTCGTTGCGAACATATATATATATATATATATATATATATTTGTTTGTCTCAACTTACTATATGTATATATATATATATATATATATATATATATATATATATATATATATATATATAATTATATATGTATATATATATATAATTTAAAATATTTTTAATGGATTCGTCTACACACTTTAAAATACAGCAACATTTTAGTAAGTACCGGATAAATTTTATTAGGCAGACGAACAACACAGGTAAGGGGGACTTTTTCTTTTTTTAATAACTAATATAAGTTGGCAAAACATTTATACGGAACAAAACTTACGTTTAGTATACGGAACGTTTATGTTTTTGTCTTTTAAGAGAAGTGGGGTCTGATCAACTCTGCTGGGAAGCCATGAAATTAAATACTGTCTTGTTTTTAAATTCCCGAAACAGTTTTTCATGGTAAACAACTGATGATCCCTTAAATAATGTTAGAAGCAAACTAATATAATAACGGAAAAAGTTAAATTGACTTACATGAGTGATTTTCCACTGAACGACTTGGGACTTAAGGTTTTTTTTTGTTTTGTTTTTTTATTAATATAGTTTTAATGGTTGAGAAACTTCCAAGACTATATATATATATATATATATATATATATATATATATATATATATATATATATATATATATATATATATATAATTATATATATATATATATGTATATATATATATATATATAGATATATATATATATATATATATATATATATATATATATATATATAGATATATACATAATTATTAAGCTCCAGTTATGTTGAGCCCTTTTGAGAGTAAATAAACTGATGATTCATATAAATTAGACGCGTTTCATGATTCTTTTCTTTGGAAAATTAAATCCTATTTAGAATCAGTCCACTTATGTTTACATTAATACGAGACCTTTCTCTTGTGTTAAAAGTATGATCGGATCAGTGGCCTTATTATGGTTACGAAACCAGGGTTCATAATACGTCGATTCGGGTTTAACATCTTTCGATGGGCAATGCAGTTACGTAATTCCATACTGACGCGCGTATAAAACGCGGAACATATATATGTCTATGGATATACAAATATTTATTTATTAGTCACAATTAATAATTCATTATTTATTAGTCACAATTAATAATTTATTAGTTATAATTATATATATATATATATATATATATATAAAATATATAAATATATGTATATATATATATATATATATATATATATATATATATATATATATATATATATATATATAGTCTAGAGAAGCTTTGAGTCATTTTATACAGTAGAAAAAAAGGAAGGAAAATAGTGTTTAAATTCCCAGAGAAACTAACTAAATCCGAGATATCGCAGACTTAGCATTCGTTGGAAAATTCACAATAAAAAAGGGGATTCAAGTAACTAACAGTGAAACAAAAACAAGGGACCTTAACTTATGCGTGACATATATATATATATATATATATATATATATATATATATATATATATATATATATATATATATATAATATAAATGACGATAACAAGCCCTTTTTACAATGCGAGACAAATTTATTTCTTTTTTTTCTTTTTTCCAATTATATTCGGAGGAATCCTCCATCATCAGAGATATATTTATTCTCTCTTTTTTTAATATGATAAACAAACTTTTACTTTTGTTTATAGTTAAGACGTCCTTGGGTTGGTGTGATGTATAAGAAAAAAAAAGAAATAAATTTGTCTCGCATTGTAAAAAGGGCTTTTAATCGTCATTTATATTACTTTTCAGTCAATGCTTATAAAAAAAAGAACGAACAATATCTAAAATAATTAAACTACCGGCATGCCCTGGCATTTCCGTTCTTCTCAAAACCGCGTATTACAACTCAGCGGATAACGTCACACCAACCCAAGGACGTCTTACCTATAAACAAAAGTAAAAGTTTGTTTATTTTATAAAAAAAAGAGAATAAATATATCTCTGATGATAGAGGATCCCTCCGAAATTAATTGAAAAAAAAAGAAATAAATTTGTCTCGCATTGTAAAAAGGGTTTTTATCGTCATTAATATTACTTTTCAGTCAATGCTTATAAAAAAAGAACGAACAATATCTAAAGTAATTAAACTACCGGTATGCCCTGGCATTTCCGTTCTTCTCAAAACCGCTTATTACAACTCAGCGGATAACGTCACACCAACCCAAGGACGTCTTACTTATAAACAAAAGTAAAAGTTTGTTTATTTTATAAAAAAAGAGAATAAATATATCTCTGATGATGAAGGATTCCTCCGAAATTAATTGGAAAAAAAGAAAAAAAAAAGAAAAAAATTTGTCTCGCATTGTAAAAATGGCTTTTTATCGTCATTTATATTACTTTTCAGTCAATGCTTATAAAAAAAGAACGAACAATATATATATATATATATATATATATATATATATATATATATATATATATATATATATATAAGGAAATGGTAGTTTGCTTGAAGCATTGCTAGTAAACAAGTAAATATGAAGGTGAGAATTCCGAGGCTGAAGCAATGCAATGTTGAAAAACCGGAAGGTGGAATAAACACAAATAAAAATAAATGACAAGAGAAAATTGGTGGGCTTACTGTTAAATATTTAAAGGGCGGAATGGTAGAAACTTTGATCATTTCGAGAGTAAGAACCTCTCTTTTTCAAAAAGAAAACAAAACTTGGACTGGCTGTGTCAGTTGAAAAGAGCCAAGTGGACGCTGCTATTCAAAAAATAGGAACATGAGATTCGATGAAAAAAAGACGTCCTGCAGAAAAGGCAATAGTTGAGATATGTAATAGATTACTACGACT
>OY744532.1:106772082-106807082 GCA_963556195.1 Sepiola atlantica | reverse complement strand
TCTGATTTATGAGAAATCAATGACAATTATAAAATCATCTGATTTATAGGAAATTAATGACAATTATAAAATCATCTGATTTATAGGAAATCAATGACAATTATAAAATCATCTGATTTATAGGAAATCAATGACAATTATAAAATCATCTGATTTATAGGAAATCAATGACAATTATAGAATCATCTGATTTATAGGAAATCAATGACAATTATAAAATCATCTGATTTATAGGAAATCAATGACAATTATAAAATCATCTGATTTATAGGAAATCAATGACAATTATAAAATCATCTGATTTATAGGAAACCAATGAATAAATGAAGGGCATAGTTAGACACAAGATCATTTTTTGAATGTTGGGAAAATCCAGCTTCCCAAAAGAAGTCAGAAAAATAAAAATCGCCGAAGTCTGCGACAGTCTCTTCTCTGACCGAGGACTGAAGAGGAGCTATTTAATTCCATCTTTTTGTCTTTCTTTCTTTTTTTTTAACTTAATTTATTTTTTATTTCTTATTTTATTGTTATTTTTCATCCTTCTTTCTTTTTTGGATTTGATCTTTTGCGTTGATTCTTTCTTCCTTTCTTTCTTTCTTTCTTTCTCTCTTTCTTTCTTTCTTTCTTTCTCGATATTTTAGTAAACATTCTTTCACTTTTATCCTATTACCTGTTTATTTTTGCACTTTTCATTGCGTTTGCTTTTCCTTCTTGTTTTCTTTCTTATTTTCTTTTTTTCTTTTTATTTATTTTTCCCTTTTTCATTCTTTCCTTTTTTCTTTTATTCTTTAATTTCTTATTTTTAATTCTTTTATTTCTTTATTCTTGTATTTTCTTTCTTTTCTTTGTACCCGGTTGATTTTTACTCCTGCCTTTTTTTCTTTTTTCTTTTTCTGTTTTGTTAATTTTTTCTTTCTTTCTTTCTTTCTTTCCTTCTTTCTTTCTTATAATTTACTAGTTTCTGTTAATTCTTTATTCTTGCCGTTTTTCATCTTTTTTCCTCTCTTGAATTCCATTATTATTCCATTTGTTTTCTCAAAAACACACAAAATGGCGATCGCATGTACAGCAAAAATACCCGGACACGCGATCTTTAAAACTGTAAAAGCTATGATATTTTCTTTGTTGTTTTGTATTAATTTATTCTTTCTTTAATTTTATTTATTTTCGTATAACTATTCTTTCTTCCTGTCGTTCTTCCTTCCAATCTATCTATCTATCTATCTATCTATCTATCTATCTATCTATCTATCTATCTATCTATCTATCTATCTATCTATCTATTTTATTTCCATTATGTTCTTTCTTTCTTTCTCTTTCACGTCTAATTTATCTTTCTTTTTCATCTTTCTTTTTTCTTTTCACGTCTTTTCTTTTCAACTCACTTTTTTTCCTTTCAAATTCTTTAGTAAAAATTCTTACTATTGGCTTCAGAATTATATGAGTGGTCTCTTTTGGATTATGCTGCTTCGGGAAGCAGTTCCGTGATAATGTCTTTCATAGATGGTAACTTCTTGGAAAGAAAGTCTGTTCATGGAAATTACATTTGGTGTTTTAGGCACGCAGTTGCGCAATGCGCGGAACAACAGGAATCTATGGGGATTAAGTTCCCTCTAATTGTGATGGTCTTTGGGTGTGTTTCCGGCGAAGGGCACGTCCTACTGCACCACATCATCGAAAAGGGGCCCAGACTCAATTCAGATGGCTACGTCGAGATGCAGTCCACTTTTATCAAGCGCTGGGTGGAAAGGGGACTTAAGGGATAGGCCGCACGTGTGACACCAGAACTTACACAACCTAACCAGTTTGATTTTCTTGTTCTCGAACTCGCCTTATCGTAACGTCATGGACTATTATGTGTTGGGTGCTGTTCAAAAAGACACTAACCTAACACTAACCTAACACTAACCTAACACTAACTGTTCAAAAAGACACTAACCTAACACTAACTTAACACTAACCTAACACTAACCTAACACTAACCTAACACTAACCTAACACTAACTGTCTACGACATTAAGGTGGAGCTGATTGCCAGGATCAAACTTATCTTCAGGTGTCACTCGAAGAACACCGTTAAAATCCGGATGCTACAGATTCATGTTTCGCCTGGGGGCCGTTTTAAGGCTTCTTCGAGTGTGCTGTATTCGGCAAACTATCCTCTAAAATATGCATTGTCAAATTTTGAGTATATAACGTTTTCTTCTTTTTTTCCCAAAAAGTTTAAAATCTGTCTCGAACACCCTGCATTTACCAATGTATCCGTGTATGCGTGGCTTCTGCACATGTGTTCACGAGTGACATCTTGCAGACCGACAGTTTGGTGCCAAAACCGATTCTCTCCAATAATATCTTTACTCAATAGAATTCACGGAGCAACACCAGGATCATTTCACGATGAAAAGAAAATGGACACCACTCCACCCAATTTCAAACCAATTTTTTTTTTAATATTCGGGTACGGTTACTTTTTGGAGATATATATATATCGTTTATTCCTGAAATAAATTGAAACATAAACATACCCAGAAGACAAAACGTCTATTCGGGGTGTGTAAGCTCTTTCTCACTGAAATCTTTGGTTACTTAGCCTGGGTAAGGATAAGGGTAAGGGTTAGAGTTAGAGTTAGGGTTTTCTTTTTTGTTAATTTCCAGGCGTCGCAAGAATATTAAAAAGCCAACAAGAAAGGGGAAAAAAAGAAAATAATAAATTGTCAAACTGTAGGATTTGAGGAGGAGAATCTTATTGAAGTAATTTTTTAAATAGTACAATATGCTGACTAGGATTCTATCTATCTATCTATCTATCTATCTATCTATCTATCTATCTATCTATATATCTCTCTCTCTATATATATCTATATATATATATATATGTATGTATATACCCCCTATCTATCTATCTATCTATCTATCTATCTATCTATCTATCTATCTATCTATCTATCTATCTATCTATCTATCTATCAAATACACTCGGTATTACCCGAGAATAAAGACTCCTGCATACTTCTGAATCCAAAATTGCCATTTTTATTGTTTTAATTTCTATAAGTTTTCAATTTTTCACTTATAAGCGGAGCAAAAAACGTCGAGGGAAACCCGAAGGCTCTGTTTTCATTGGCTATTACATCGAGATGTAGGGGAGGGTGCAACCATTTTCCGCATGATCGTGTATATAGTTGCCCCACACAGTGCGGGGCATACTCGGTTATGACCTTTACCAGAATGCGGCCAAGAGCAGGGCGGCCTGAGATGAAAGACATCAGTTTGGAAATCAGTAGAGACAAGACGCTTGAATCAAAAACAAAAGTTGGTAATAAAATATAATTTAACCTGGATTAGATGGTAGCATGATAGGAGTCTAATGAGAACATTCGAATTTAGTGATAACGTTACTTTGGACGACTGAATTGAGAGCGTAAAAGCTTCACTTCATACTACTTACAGGGCAAAAACTAGTCAACGATAAGTTTTATATGGATAGATTCCGACCCAGAAAACAGCAGTTCTCTCCCCTTTGTCAGAAACATCGCTTATGGAATGTGAAGACTAAAGGACAAAAGAAGGGAAGCGAGAGTTACGGGCTGCCGAAAGTAAACCTAAGGTCAACTTTCCAATGGTTACAAACTTCCATAACTTATATATATATATATATATATATATATATATATATATATATATATATATATATATATATATAATTGTGTGTGTGTGTGTAAGATTAATAGGAGAGAACTCCAGTAGAGTGCTTGATTATTAAGAAAATTCAAAAGTAAGAGCGTAATATTTATTCATATAAGTATTATAGAAGATCAGAACAATACCGGTACCGTCGGTTTCAAATCCAAACAAAGGGGACTATAATTGTTCTCCTTTACTGAACTTTCTTCAGCCTATGTTTATGCCTGCCTCCCCGGATAATGGTGGCACGCGCGCTGTATGACATTCTGAATATAATTCTATCCTTTGTTTTATTCTTTATAAAATTATTTTAACTAATTCGGCATTTCTACTCGCAAATGCTGCCGATATTTGCGTCGTGGGCAAGTAAAAAAAAGTTTTTTGTTTGATCTGTGAATTTAAGTCGAGGTCATGCTGACCTCCGATCGCCCCACTTCACTTCCATTTGAAATGGGTATACCGGCTACAAGAGTGGTGTCTACCAGACCGGAAGTACTGCCCTATGGAAACACGGAGCGTAGTTAAACGAAGCGAAACAAGCAATTTCATTAACCCAGAAACAATAATGTGATAAAATATGTTAATAATTAACTACAAGACTTTACTTCGTTTCATTGTTACGATGAAAAAAGGTGAAAGAAATGTTTCGAAAAAGTATAAAAAAGTTTTTTTTCTTTTTAACCTATTATTACGTAATAATAGATGTATTTTAACCTCAAAACGTTCCGAATTGCTTCTTTTTCAGGTATCAGGTCTGTTTTCAGACATCGATGATCATGGCTCACTATTCTTCGCTGCATTCGGTCTTTTTTGGTGAGATCTAGAGTTATGATTCTAGTGACCCCGTTGAGGCCATCTGTGAACTTGGCACGCTGCCTTCCTCTACTCTTTTTGCCGTCGATTTTTCATAACATCAAGTTTTTTTTCCAAGCCGTCCACCCGCATTATATGTCCGAAGAACTTCAACTGCCTGGCGTGGACAGTATTGAGAAGCGACCTGTTGTAATCAGCCTTCTTCGTTTTTCTTCCTTATATATATATATATATATATATATATATATAAGTATAAATTTTTATTTATACAAACATTATTGGTTACATATGTGCATACATGTTTCGGTTGCACTTTTCCCAGAAAGTCAACCTCATCAGACCAAGATATATATATATATATATATATATATATATATATATATATATAATTATATTTTAATATTTTACCTACGCACGGCGTCGTTTCGAGCTTACGGCTCTTATCAACGCAGGGAAATATCAATCTACTACGGTAACAGGGCGCGAACCCGGTTCACAGAGACACCTTGAATCTGTAAGCGTTCATTTTCTCCGCATTTACAACTAATAAAAAAAAAACATTAAATCATTTTTAACACCTATACACTTTTTTATCACATTATTTTGTGGGACTTCGATCTACATGCTTACCATTTTTAATAACAAATGTTTAACGCTAAGGACAACAAATTCAAAGCAGGAAAACAACACTAATCGTAAGTGTTATCAATGAATATATCTTTCTTGAAGTGAGAACGTCATATAAGTATTATTGCAAATCCCTTTTTAAATGTTTTGTTTATCTAGTATATAAAGTAATCTTGATTTTTTCCCCTCGTACTAGCAAGCATTATGGAAAAGCAACCATAGGAGTTCCAACATGATCAGGCTTCATGCCACTAACTAATGAGTGTTTCCGGAAGTATTATTCAGTAATACTTAGGACATTTTAAACTATACGAAAACGTTAGCATGCATTCTTTTTTTATTTGACTGACTTAGCACATTTTCCCCATCATGCATGCAGTTTTGGGGGAAGTTATCAGATGTCAAAGAAAGAAAACTCCTAAACGTAACCCATTTCACACCAATATACCCTCAACATAAGTGGTTTGATATTTAATAAAATAAACTTAGTTCAGTTTGATCCCTCAAATACTCTATCGGATTGACATCCTCTATTTTCTCAACAAACGGTGTGGGCAGAAAAACAGAAACCAACCCGCATTTACTTCAACAACAAAAGCTCAAACTGGGACCATTAAAAACAGCTTCCAGAGACAGTCTAACAAAAAGACGCAAAATAGCCAAAAATGGGTTTCTCACGACTACGTCGGAAAAACCACTGGTCAAATAATATAAAAAGCATCACACAACGCCAAACTCTCTCTTCCCTTTTGTTCTCTCCGTCTCTCGTACGCTTAACAGAGAATACAAGTTCAGTAATCCCTCGCCAAAAGGCGAGTGGTGCCAGCACGTCAGCTGACTACTACCCCTCACACACACACACACACACACACACACACACACACACACACACACACACACACACACACACACACACACACACACACACACACACACACACACACACACACACACACACACACACACAAAGGCCTACACTCTTATCATTCTTCAACGCATGCAATGTCACACTGCTGAAAAAGACGCACCCATACAAATGCCTAAACGATGTATCAACTATACGCTTGCACGCACACTGTCACACACAAATGTTGTCTACCACACGCAATCAGACACTCACGCACACACGCATACACACTCTGTTGGCAAAGGCGCACACACGAATGCCTACCAAATAAATCTCAACTCACGTGTACGCACATACTTTTGTACAACTACACACGCACACATGCACTTATAAATTACATGCATAAACATTTATCGTTTCTCTAACTGAACACCTGAAATTAACAATTAATGGTCCGTATTTTGTACAAATATAAATATTTTTGTGTTACTTTTAAACTACGTTTTTTCTTCCTTCAATTATATGCATGTCTTATCCTTAATTCAACTTTAATGCATGTGTTTCCATGTTTTATCTGTTTAAACTCTTTTAAACATTTCTTTACACAATTTAAATGTAGCGTAGATCTTAGCATATTCTCTAAGACACAATATCTTAACAAGCTAAGGTTCACGCTGCTACATAAAGGGACCACGTCCCCAAAACTCGAAAGTCTACATTTTCGGCCGATTACATGCTTGCTTAGACATAAATATATCCTTCATTCAACGGGGTTGGTTTGGTAGCCGCATGGTCTTAAACGTTCAGACAAAAGTTAAACTGTTGACTTGGGTCGGAAGTTCCGAATTATTTGACCGGCAGAATTATTTGACCGGATGATGCCAAGGATGAAACACATGTGTCTGTGGATAAGAATTTAATAATATTAATCTTAATATTATATATATATATATATATATATATATATATATATATATATATATATATATATATATATATAGTAAGTTATGAAAATATATTTATGGTAATGAAGCTACACAGAGGCTTCCGCGTTTCGTCCCCATAGGGAATCGTCAGACGAAATATACATATATTTGTTCATCTCAGTCGGTTCAAATATATCAATCTGTTCGAATCTCTCTATATGTCAATTTTTTTCTTTATTTCCCTCTCCCTATGTTTCTCTCCCTCTCCTCTCATTCTCTCCCTATCTATCTATCTATCTATCTATCTATCTATCTATCTATCTATCTATCTATCTATCTATCTATCTATCTATCGATCGTCATTATCTATCTATCTATCTATCTATCTATCTATCTATCTATCTATCTATCTATCTATCTATCTATCTATCCATCTATCTATCTATCTATCTATCTATACCCCTCTCTATCTATACCCTATCTATCTATCTATCTATCTATCTATCTATCTATCTATCTATCTATCTATCTATCTATCTATCTATCTATCTATCTATCTATCTATCTATCTATCTATCCCCTCTCTCTCTCTCTCTCTCTCTCTATCTATCTATCTATCTACACCCCTCTCTATCTATACCCTCTCTGACTATCTATCTATCTATCTATCTATCTATCTATCTATCTATCTATCTATCTATTCATCTATACCCCCTCTCTCTATCTATTTATCTATCTATTTATACCCCTCTCTATCTATACCCCTCTCTATCTATACCCCTCTCTATCTATACCCCTCTCTATCTATACCCCTCTCTATCTATCTATCTATCTATCTATCTATCTATCTATCTATCCCCCTCTCTATCTATCTATCTATCTATCTATCTATCTATCTATCTATCTATCTATCTATCTATCTATACTAGCTACATATATCGTTTGTAATTGCTTTGTTTGCCCCTGTATTCCCCAATTGACACGTCACCTCCAACTCGTGATAACCTCGCATGACTACTGCCCGATATCCTGACCATCCCATATAACCGCACCTATTACGTTAAAAACTTTGACACTTTTTTAGAAAGAAAGATAATAGCACGAGAAAAGCACAAGACACACACACACACGCACACACATACATACATACATATATATATATATATATATATATATATATATATATATATATATATATATATATATATATATATATATATTGTAAGATCAGTGGGAGAAAACCCCAGCAGAATTCTCGATTATTAAGTAAAATTAAAATATAATAGCGTAATATATGTATTACAGAACATAGGAACAAAAGTTTCCATGTTTTTCGTGAAACCGGAGGTAATGATGGCAGAACAGACTAATGTATAGTGTCAGTTGAAATAAAGAATACATACGATCTTGCAAGTGTATACATATATATATACATATATAAATACATATATATATATATATATATATACATATATATATACATATATATATATATGTATATATATATATATATACATATATATATATGTATATATATATATATTTATATGTATATATATATATATATATATATATATATATATATATATATATATATATAGCATTATATCAAGTGAAACACTAAAATAAGGTGCGAATCAAATTTTACTAGAATCCAATTATTATAATATTCAACACCAAGTGAGTTTTCTGAACTTTTCATATGATTTGTTTTATTCTATCGTTTTATTAATTTGCATACACCTTGAATACATTTTTCACTGTCATTTCTTGCATCGATTGCAAAACGATTTCTCGCCTGGATAATTTTTTCGTTTTTGGACTACCACTCACCACCTGGATCACTTTTCAATCAACCTCCTTGATATCTTTCTTCAATATGTTTTACATTTTATGCCTTGAATGAACTGTATAGCTTTAACAAAAAAGTATGTTTTGGGCTGATATATTTTATGTTTTATATACTTTTATGTATTTTTATATATTTTTTTATATATTTTATAAGTTTAATTTATTACCTGCAGTAATGTCATTGCGGTAATGGTCCTCTGAGGAGAAGAATTTTCTTTGAAAACTCATGAGTTAAGGACTTTAAGGTACTTTGTCCGAACATTGAATTGTAATAAAATTTGATTCGCACCTTATTTTATTATTTCACTTTATCTAATGCTATTAATGCTCTATCCAGTATATTGAGCTTCAGTTTTATCCGGATGTTCACTAATTAAAGATATTAGTTGCCTCTTATATCTTTTGTTGGATTAACATTTATATATATATATATATATATATACATATATATATATATATATATATATATATATATATATATATATATATATATATATATATATATATATATATATATATATATATACATATATCGTGTGACGGGCTGAACAGTTATCTCCACACTGAAGATTCCGCAAAGATGAAATATGCACGTATGTGGATAATCATTAAAAATATTCATTATTAAATAATTATTTAGAGCTCCCTTTCGGCTGTACCCTGTAAGAGAAATAAAATAAGCCGTCTAATCAAAGCTAAAAGCTAAAAGTGTCTGCCCATGTGATTTGTCGAACACTGTAAGACGGCTTACTATGTGTCTGCTTGGCAAGACATAATAGGGTTTAAGTAAGGAAATTGACCACATCTTTGAAGCACGGATTAGAATGTATTAAAGTGACATATTTTGAAAATCAACAATCGTGCAATTTAAATGAAAAATTCATTTATTTAATTTTTTTTAAATTAAATAAATGAAGTTTTCATTAAAATTGCATTAAATTGATTTTCAAAATATTTCATTTTAATAATAGGGTTTATTTCTTCTCTTTTCGCATTGCTGCCGAAGTTGGCTGTATTAGTTATGATGTTCAGTGTTAAACAGTGAAACGTGTCTGAGGTTCGAATCGTGCGACCGACTAAACAGTTACCTCGACACTGACGATTCCGCAATGATCATACGTATGTGGATAATAATTAAAAATATTTATTATTACATAATTCAATATATTTATGTTTGTGGTTCTACAAAATTTAATTAGTGTCAATCAATTAATTTGTATTTGCAAAATAAAAAGTAAAAAATAAATCCGCAAAAATCAAATTATTTGCAATATAATCCACAAAAATATGATTTAATCCTCAAACAGCAGAAAACAAATTATGGTTCGCAAAATAAATACGGTTGATAAATTTTCCCTCTCATCGCTTGGAAAATCTAACAAAACTAGTCTATAAAATTAGGCAGCTATTTTGGGAGCTATCCGCTACAATATGATCAGGCATCTTAAGAAGCTGTTTAATTTTCAACTTCTACTTATAAAAAAGAAGAGAAAAAAGCAACGCCATCACCAACGAGGCTTGTATGAACGAATTTATTATGTTTTCTGAATGACATCAGGAATTTGTACTGCATGACGAAAGTAAACATGTCGCCTTTCCTCAAAACAAGGGCATAGTTATCCATCGCTGGTGTTCTCAAATAGATTTAGTAAATGTTATTTTTAGCCATTCGCTTGTCGATCATGACATTGAAAAACCTTTCAGACTTTCATATATATATATATATATATATATATATATATATATATATATATATATATATATATATATATATATATATATATATATATATATATAGTCTCGGAAGTTTCTCAACCATTAAAACTATATTAAAAAAAACAAAAAAAAAAACTTATAGTCCCAAGTCTTTCAGTGGAAAATCACTCATGTAAGTCAATTTATTTTTTGCAGTTATTATATAAGTTAGTTTCTGACACTATTTTAAGGGATCATCAGTTGTTTACCATGAAAAACTGTTTCGGGAATTTTTTTATATATATATATATATATATATATATATATATATATATATATATATATATACATAGTATATGTATTATCTTAGTTTCTGTAGATGTAAATCCGTTGAAAATTCAATGTTTATAAAAAGTGCTCAATAACAAGTAGAGCTGTTCTTTAGTATAAATTTTTATTTATACAAACATTATTGGTTACATATGTGCATACATTTTTCGGTTGTACTCTTCACAGAGTCCACCTCTTCAGACTAAGAATACTTCCTTGTCTTCTTTAGTCTTAAGTGGTCGACTCTCTGTGAAGAGTACAACCGAAACATGTATGCACATATGTAACCAATAATGTTTGTATAAATAAAATTATATATATATATATATATATATATATATATATATATATATATATATATATATATATATATATATATAAAGATAGGAATAAAATGATCCGACGTAAATGAAAAGGAAAGCCTAAAAACTATATTATTTTTCGTTTTTTCTTTTTTCTTCACTTTTCTTCATCCTAAGTAAGTCTTACAAATAAAGACGAAACGTTGATGAACACATAAATAATATAGTTTTTTTTAGATTTGTCTTTTTCATTTTCCACACATATATATATATATATATATATATATATATATATATATATATATATATATACACAGACACTAGAAAGAAGACCCGACGTTGCTCGGGAATCAATGAGGATCACTACTATGTACTTTTTCACTATACATATAACACCATACTACATTCTATATTTTTACTGACCCCTCTTCCCGTGTCGCCACCTAATATAGTGGGACGAAGCTAACATGTTGGAAAACTCTTTATAACCGCCATAAATAAAAACTCCGACAACAACAATATTAATAATATTAACTTATTCTACTGTAACCAAATGCACCCCAACTCTAAAGCCGTAGAAAAAATAAGAAAAAACATTATACACAAATACGTAACCCCAGTAGATAATAACTCTAAAATCAGATTCATTATATACTACAAAAAGTCAAAAACTAGTAATTTATTAATAAAAAATAGCTCGGCTGATAGTGGGTTACATAAAACTAGTTATGCTATATACATGTTTAAATGCCCTATCGGAGAATGCGTCTCTGCAAACCGCACGTATATTGGCATGACGAAGACTACCATATAACGCCGACTTACTTGCCACCTTACCTCCCCTCAAAGCTCCATATACCAACATCTTATAAAGCATGGCATCCCAAAGAACGAAATTAGGAACATTTTAACAAATAACACATCCATATTCTGGCGGTTTCGTGTTTCAGTGTTGGCCTCCCCACAATGGAAGCATTGCTTATACACATTAATATACCAAACATCAACCATTCCCGTTATGAGGGGGGGGGGTTAAGGTGTATTGAAGTGCTGTTGAAATAATTGAAAAGAGCGCCCTCTTGATAGATTACCCGATTTATTGCGAAGTCAATGTGTGTGTGATGTCTGTGTGTTTCCTATAGAAAGAAAGGTTAGGAATCTACATAATATCTAAAAGTGTATTTTGATGTAAAATTTACTAGCGAATACAATGAATCTCTAATTGCACCCTTCATTGTTATTTCCTTTTTTAAATAGTTTAACACGTACCAATAACATCCCGTTGTGCGTTCTTCTTTTTCCTATGTTTTTACCGTTGTTGAATATATTTAAAATCTTCACTTCTTTTAAAGACGTTCGTTGATCCGAACGAAATTTGTAAAATCAATCGTATTTGATGATTTTGCTGTATTTAATCTTTTTTCCGTTTGTCTTTTTACCCCCCACCCACATCCATATATATATATATATATATATATATATATATATATATATATATATATATATATATATATATATATATAATTTTATTTCACTTAAACACTACACAACGATAACGGAATAGAGCTGACGGATCGATCTACGTTGATCAGCAGGAGTTTTCTTTATCAGATCGATGAAATCCGGGTACCCCAACAGGCACTGTAATGTATATTTCAAAAATAAAATAATTTGTATTAAGTCTTGTAGAACCAACAATCGAGTACGTTATGTCTTTTACTAACTTGTGGTAATAAATAGTTAATTATAATCTACATACGTATACGTTTCATCCTTGCGGAATCATCAGTGTAGAAATAACTGTTCAAGCCACTCACAGGATTCGAATTACGGAACAATAGTCACCTTTTACTCCAATCGACGTGATGAGAAATGAATCCTATGTATGCCAAGCAGGCGGGCAATTATAGTCATCCATCATAACAGTATTCAACAAAAAGGAAACTTGCAGCTTAGATTAGACGACTCGTTGTAATTACTTATTAAAAGGCCAGGCCGAAAGGAGGCTACAAATAATTATCTCTATAATAAAGTAAACTCGTTTCTACCAGTACATATATATATATATAGCTCAGTAAACACAAAGTATATATAGAATTCTACTATGGTTACGCTTTATGCCAGTAATGTATGCCTGTTTCGGAAATTATCGGTTCGTTTCATTTAATTACATACTTTTCTACATTAATTCCGTCTTGTGTTACTCTCTACAAATTGTCATACATACAGTTCGTTGGTGTATCTATTACTCACCCCAAAATCTACGACGACGACCACCACCATCACCACCTTACACTCTGACTTATTGATCATAGGATACTTTTCCGTGCGTCATTATTTTTATCTTATTTTCATTTCTATTGTTTTTCAACAATTCAACCGTTAATTACTAAATACGGGTCGCTCCCCCAAAACATTTACTCCGTTCTGATTGGCTGGCTACAATCATATTCTGGAATAATCGAATATATATTGACGAACACGAAACAAACGCCAACTTAAATTAAAAGATGGCGTTTCATATTAAGTAAAAAGCAATTATTACAATGCTCGAAATTTATATACAACGCTTTTATTAACAAAAATAAAAATAACATGCTTTTAAATCTTCGTATATATAAAATATGTCCAAAACAAACGCTTTCGTTTTTCCTGTCGTTATGAATATATTCTAAGAATAAAGGAATACGGATTAGAAGTCACATACATGGACCGTTCTGATTGCTATTCTTTACGTTAAAAATTTCGTAAGAATCTGCCGGTAAAATATAAATACTTCTCGCTAAACATCATCCGATTTTTATTTATTTACTTAAAAAAACTTTTCACACTAAAATTAACGTTTCATTTGCCGATTTATATAAGGTATTTGTTGTTGTTTTTTCTGTTCACGATTTATCGACTAATATTTATTCTGCACTTTTACCATTTCATATGTTATTCTATGTATTTGCTTCCCTTCGAGGGCAAAGTTAGACCCAATATCGGTTCTTAATGTGAGGAAAATGCATATGCCCAAACAGGGGGCACTCTGAACTGGGACAACAATCTAGAATGGATTTCTCCCATGCATGGACCGTTCTGTATGCTATTCCTAATGTTAAAACCATCGGAATAATCTGACATGAATATTTCTCGACTTTTTTTTATTGTTTTCTATTTACTTTTCAACATCTATAGCTTAAATTAGACGGCTTGTATTATTTCTCGGCTAAAAGGGGTCGACAAATAATTATTTAATAATAAAAATTTAATTATTATCTACATACTTATACGTTTCATCCTTGCAAAATCATCAATGTTAAGATAACTGTTCAGACCAATCGCACGATATATATGTGTACCTTATATATATATATATATATATATATATATATATATATATATATATATATATATATATACTAGAAAAATAACCGTTGCAGGACGAGTGAAATTACTCCCCTGCGCCAATTTTATGTCATCTTACGAAAATTAAAATAAACATTTAATTCTACTAAATCTCATGTCTAGAATCCTTATTCTAATTTTAATCAAAATCCATTGCATGATTTTAATTTGTGATAATGTCAAGAAAATGTTTAAAATTTAATATTGAAGCTTAAGAGGTCTTACGAAGTAATTGAAATTCAGGGTTTCTTGCTTAATTGGTTTCTGATGACTATGGATATGTTTTAATACAAATCTGAAATATTAACATTCACAACTGGGACTTTATGCTAGTATTTGCCCATAAAGACTCTTTAAATATATATATATATATATATATATATATATATATATATATATATATACTTCTTTGTAATATAGCAGGAAAAATCCCAGCAGAGTGCTCGATTAATTGAGAATTAAAGTTAAAAATTAAAAATTAAGAGCGTAATATTTATTTAGTTTGATACAGAAAAATTAGTACAACATTTGTACCGTCGGTTTCAAGCACAGAAGGACTTAGCAATCCGGCTCTCTTCAGCTTCTGTTGTCATCTGTTTCGGAAATGTGAAGTCACGTGTCACTCTCGTTTGGACGCGTTATTTGCTTAGAGTGTTGTGTATGTTTGTTTAAATTTAGTGTAAGGAAGGTTTAATAAGGTTTGAAAAAAGGGGAGGGGTCAAAAGTAACAGTTGAGATTTAAACCAGAGAAGATTTAAAGAGATATAAAAAAATAAAAATAAAAATAAAAAATATTTCTATATAAATCCCGTGAGCCGATATTACGAATATCGTATATTTGGCCGTTACTGTTTTTGGGTTTAATGATGTGTCTTCTAAATGAATCAGGGAGAGAAAATGGGGTTAAGGATTATACTTATGAAGAGATGAAAAAGGTTAAAAGGAACAACATTAATTAAATTCAAATTTAAATCCTGGATTAAAGGACTTTAAATCAATACCAAAGGAATTAAAATAAAGATATCATCCGGGCGGTCTAAGAGCAGTAACTCTGTAAGGTTTTTGAATGATTTTTATTCAGGATTTAACATTATTAACTAAGGTATACTGAATGCTTATGGGGGTGATAAAATTGGTATGTGATTACAACAGGTCTAGAGATAAGAGTAAGGATTGGGTCGGCAAGATTGGATCTTTTGGGGAGATATGGGAGATTAGCATTATGACCGAGAAATGGTGGGGACTTATGGGAGTAATAATAATGTGAAATGGGGGTGTTACCCTCTTAATGACTGGAGAAATATTTTTGGGAAAGTTATAATTATTGCTCTTGAAAAGTAGTGTGGATATGGGTTGATTAAGGTATTTGTTTGTATTCTTTAATTTTATTTATATTTATGAAAGGTGATAGTTGGGAAAATTTTCCAGAGTGGAAGTCGGTATTTAATGGGGCAATTATGGGGTTATGTATTTGGCAGAGGGGGGTGTAGCTAGGCATTTATGTGTATTTGTTAGTCCAGTTTATGAGTAGTGCTTGTCTCCTGTGGATGCATCCCTTAAAGATTTCATCGCAAATATTCAAACAAACTGTATTTGGGTCAATGATGGTATTTTTCAGCATCACACAGAGGACATCTATTTATGGCTGGACAGAAGGATGGTCTTCTCTCAATTATTTTTCATTTGATGGTGAAGGGTGTCTTTTCATCTTTAAGTTGCCATATCCGGGTCGCGAGTGCTGTATTTGCCTTATTTTTGTATCTGAAGGTGTTTCTGTGTGCGTATAATCTTTGTTTGAAGCTTCCCTGCGTCATGCCAATGTATTTTTCTGCTGTACCGGTAGTCTGGTTTGTGACGGTGGCTTCATATACGAGGGAATCGATTTTGCAATTTCCCTCTAGGGGCAGTTGTTTTTGTCCTGGCATGAGAAGCCTACGTTTGCAATTGCTTTGGGCTCCGCAGAGATGATTTTCTTATGGATAGCGCAGTAGAGTAGCTAACCATAATAGAATTTCTGTTAAATGCCGGCTAGGGAAGAATTGTTCTTAGGGGGTAGGTGGAGACGGAGTTTGGTGTTGAGTAAATCCTTAATTGTTTTTGAAGGAGATATCACTATTTTTATGTCGGATATGAATTGTTTTTGTTAAGAAAAAAGTATGGGATTATTGTTGAGATCTAGATAAGATTTATTTTTACGAATATTGACGGTTTTATTTGGTTGAGTTGTTATGAGGGGAAGTCTTTGTAGGGTTAGACTGTTTTCAGTTGTGGATATTAAAGACTTTGCATTGTGGATAAAAAAGTGGGGATATTTTAATAAAATCATTGTGAGATGTTCATCTATATTTTCTCCGTGTTTTCCTATTTATTCATCTTGCATATATATACTTGCACGACATTTTTCTTCAAATTATTATCCTGAGGAAGTCTTACAGTAAAGACGAAACGTTGATGAATATATAAAAAAATATCTCTTGGTTTTTCCTTTTTCATTTTATATATATATATATAGACATACATATATATATATATATATATATATATATATAGACATACATATATATATATATATATATATATAGACATACATATATATATATATATATATAGACATACATATATATATATATATATATATATATATATATATATATAGACATACATATATATATATATATATATATATATATATATATATATGAGAAAGTGGACTTTAGGTTTACTTTCAGCAGCCTCGTAAACTGCGCTTCCATTATTGTGTCCTTTAGTCTTCACATTCCATGAACGATGTTTCTGACAAAGGGGGAAGAATTGCTGTTTTCTGGGTCGGAATCTATCTACATAACACTTATTGTTGGCTGGTTTTTGACCTTGAAGTATTTTAATTTTATTTTTAGCCCATAACATCAAGTGGCTCATAACATCAAGTGACTTCAAGCCTTGTCTGGAGCGATTTCCTTATATATATATATATATATATATATATATATATATATATATATATATATATATATATATATATATATATAGTCCTAACATCGCTAAATAGTATGAACTCCGTGTTATTGCTTATGGGACAATCAATGACAAGAATTAGTTGACATTGGATTTTAAGACGATCAAATTGTAATCAGCCCGGAAGCAGTCTTGTGGCAATATGGGAAGTCCTTGCAAAGAAGTTCTGTCTATGGAAACTTCCTCTGACACTAGGTACATGGATGGAGAAAGGAAATTATTTTTTCGTTGTGGTTGGAAAGCGAGTTCTCGCTGTGAATGTGTTACAAGGAGGAACTAAAAACTGGAGCTCAGTCGAGCACCTTCCATGGAAACAACGTTAAACAGACTAGCAACAACTCTTCTATGAGAAAGGGCTTTTAGGGAAGAGAAGATATCACGACCTACTAGCTTTCGACATCATTTTAAATTAGCAGGGAAGAAGTCCCGCGGTAATGTGTTTTATTTCAAACTTAAGTATGCAAGACTGATTAATATACTGTTTCAAACTTAAACGAGACCGACAGACAGATCCGATCATAAAAATGCTTGGACGTATGTATAAAATCAAATGTTCTTGGCCTTTTGGCTAAGATCAAAGTGTAGTATCTGTTCCGATGAATGCTGCACCCCATAGACTGGTAATGTCTTGGCCTTCGGTGGCTTGATTTACGTTGGTCTATGGGTCTGTCCTGTGCAGTTCTAGGAGGTCCACCCTCCCAGGCTTCGCCTCCACTCTTTGGGTAGGAGTAAGTTTATTGCTTACTGTCTGAGGCGCCCCTACTGGGGAATGCCGACGTGGCTGCCCAGGCAATTTTTAAACCCCACTTTCCCGACCTTGGGTCACATCTTACTTGTGGGAGTAAGATAAAAACTGGCCTTGTGCCTAACTCCTGGAGAGGAGTAAATCAATACAGGCATGTTATTTGAAACTTAAGCGTGACAGACCGACGTACAAAGTTTCTCATTGAAATGCGTGGACGCATCTTTTTTATTTCAAATGTAATCGTGACAGAGAGACAGTCGAACATGCTATTTCAAATTAAGACAGAGAGGTGGGGGGAGGGCGTTGGTTATCTTCTTCCCGGGCGGAAGTTTCCGGCTGGTACAATCTTACCCACCCATGCCATTTATTTCACGCCTTTCTCCTTTACCATTTCGTACCACCGGCGGCCAGCCACTTCTTTTTCTTCATGCTCTCCCCACTCCTTGTGAAAAGACAATGATTGCACGCCAACCCTCTCCCTCCGTTTTCCTTCCTTCACAACCTCAGAAAAGGTCAAGTAGACAAGGCTTTGGTGACCACTTAGAGAAAGACAGAACAAGAAAGAAAGAAATTATCCTGCTTGTTAGTTGGAAGTAAACTTTGCGAATCAAATTCGTTAAAGTCTTATTTATGTACTTAGTTTCGTATTTATATTCCGTGACATTTGCTAAAAATTTATTAATTTACTTAGTTTCGTATTTATATTTTGTAACATTGGCTGACTTAGTTTCGTATCTATATTTCGTCACATTCGATAAAGTTTTATTCATTTACTTAGTTTCATATTTATATTTCGTCACATTCGCTAAAGTTTTATTTATTGACTTAGTTTCGTATTTATATTTTGTCACATTCGATAAAGTTTTATGCATTTACTTAGTTTCATATTTACAGGGTTGCACACAAAGATGCCCCCTGTCTTTGTATAAATTATACCTCCAGTTACAAATTGAGATAGTTTGAGTCTGTTTGTTTCATGTGTTTGTAAATGTTATATATTCAGATAAAATAAAAGTGTTAATATATACAGAATATCTACTGCACGGTAGAAAGTTGAATGTGACATCGAATCATTGAAATAACATTATTGATATTTTTCTTTATTTCCAAACAAAAATCTTAAATTCTAACAATAAAACAGTAAATAAACTTTAATAAATGAAATACAAACGTTTAGTATCCTTCAACGTAGTGGCCGTCCCTTTTAAAGCAAGTATTACCTCGATTAACCATAGCGCGAACTGCTCTCAGAATCATTGCTCGATCATCCTTCTATTCAATATTATCTTCGGTTCTTTTTGTTATTTTCCTTCCTGAATTCCCTTTGTTTGTGTTCACAATACTTCCATGTTCATTAAATTTCCTCACTGTTCGATAAACCGTTTTCTTATCGAGGGAGTTTCTCTCAGGAAACTTTTCTGTAAAAGCTCTTTAAACTTGTTCACAGATTTTAGTCGTGTTGGGATTAATTATCTCTGGAAGAAAGTCCAATTCTCACACGTGAAAATGCAGTACCAATTATGTAGCTAAGTGCAAAATAGAAACAGGGCAACAGCTTTTGTGGGAAGGAACACAACAACAATTGTATATAAGTTTAAAACAGTTTTACTTGTGAGAAAACATGAGGACAGATATATACAACAAATGGTGATTTCAAAGTTCAGAAAGGAGGAAGTTAATTTAGGTTTGCGAAAACCTGCTTCGCGAACTTATCTTGTGGGAGTTCTGGTAACAGGTTGCACGTGCGCCCGCCTCAATTCTGGCTCTTGTCGAGATGTAGTCACTTCAGTCCAAGATGGTTGGTAACAGGAAGGAGTAGGGGCTCTCTGCGACTGCCTTCGAGGGCTTTGTCTCAGAAGGATCCAGCCGCGGTCCTACCAGGCTCAAAAGGTGGGTCGAAAAGAGGCCGGGATACAGTGTGCAAGCGTTTTTATGAGCTGACTCACGTGACCGCTAAGGGAGTAGGGGTTGGGATGCCTGACAACCAATCAGTAGGACCCTTAAGGGACAAGGCTGCAGCAAGTCAGTGAGGGGGACGTTAATAAATTCCAATAGTTACTTTGAATTCTAAGACAATGACAATTCTTAGATCTTTAGACAACTAAATTTCTAATAAATGATTTAAATACTCGTGCGTGTGTAGGACATAATTTTCAAATATTTTTGATTAATATTTAATTTTAATTTAATTTTCAAATATTTTTAATGACCTCAGAAATGACGTATTAAGGTTTGTCATATTTCTACGATTTTCTTGTTACAAAGCGTGTTCCACCCCTGTTGATTCAACATTCTACTGTGCAGTAGATATTCGGTATGTTGCATAGCCGTCCCGGAATGGGCCGTGGCAGTTCTCGCTTTGTATACCCGTCCCGGAATTGGCCGTAGCAGTTCTTAGTAGCCCCGTACGTCTATTTAATTGAACACCTGAAATATGATTCTTAGCAGAATTGAAAGTACTCAGTGTGTAAATAATGCTAGTATTTTTACCCGGATATTAAAAGACAAAGAGCCTGACATTTTCAAGCAGCATTAATTGGAATAAGTACATGAAAGATGTTGCCAAGTCTGCTGCAAAGAAGGTAGGCTCCCTCTACTGGGCTAGAAAACATCTCACACCTGCCAGTATCTTATATCTTTATAAAGCCACCATTCGCCCGTGCATGGAATATTGTTGCCATATTCTGGGCTGGTGTACTTACCACTAGCCTCTCCCTCTTAGACGTGGCACAAAAATGTATTTCTAAATTAACTGGTCTCGCACTGTCTGCAAGGCTCTAACCCATGTTTCATCACCGCAGTGTTCAATTCCTATGCTTGTTGTATAGGTAATTCCATCGAATGTGCTCTGATAAACTTATGCATTTACACCCCCTCGTCAAAAATACTCGCCAGTCATTTTCTACTCTCCATATCAAGCATCTGATGACCTCTATAGCGTAAGATTGAATGGTTTCCGTCGTGCTACTTTCATGAATGTCTCAAGATAACTGTTCGAGAGAAACGTACCCCGCACTACAGCCTCAATTCGGGCCCACGAGAAAACGGAGCGACCGCAACCCCCACCAAACACTATACAACATGCGCATGCAATTTGCAATTTGAGACCTGCTTATACATTTTTTCGTTGGTCAATGGACTTAACCTCATTTTTACCATAGTTACTTTAACACCTAAAATATACAAACAATGAATGTATAAGTAAAAAAAATAACCGCTAGCAAAAAAACTAATATAATAATAAATAAGTAAATAAATAAATACTGCACCAACAGAGATAATTATATATAAGGCTATAGGTAAAAAGGTTTATTTTCTTCAGTACGTATTCTCTCATACTGTAAGAAGAATCCGACTATATATATATATATATATATATATATATATATATATATATATATATATGTATTTCATTTTTTTATAATTACATAAAAGTAATTCATGGACAAGGGTTTTCTGGCTCTCAACCGTCATCAGCATGGCTAACTTAGACAAGAATCGAACCTTCGATATTGATGTGTATAGTCCAGCGTTTTACCATCGGACCAAGACGTCCTGTCTAGAAATATATACGATGTATTTTTATGTAATTATTTTTATTGGTGATTGCAGTGTTCATTGTTTTTTTTTTAGCTCACTGCTACTTCTACTGTCTCACTTCGTAAGTGATTAAGATTTATATATTTTATATATATTTATATATATAATATATATATACATATACATATATATATATATATATATATATATATATATATATATATATATATATATATATATATGTATGTATATGTATATATATATATAAAGGTAATTTATAGAAAGCAATACAATGTAGAGGTTTAACAGATAAACACAAACTGTATCAAATTCAGACATATAACGCTGGAATGAGTTTGGAACTTTCCACCTTTTTATTATTACAATATATATATGTATATAATATTAAATTATTTTTAAATATTTTAGCTACGTTCTATATATATATATATATATATATATATATATATATATATATCATATTACAATCTTACTGTGGTTTGATGGAAGTTCCGTACATGATATTTCGGGAAGAACATTTCCCTTCTTCAGATGTGTGTTCAACCTTAATTCCAACGTGCAGAGGAAAGCGTTTGAATTAAGGTTGAACACACATCTGAAGAAGGGAAATGTTCTGTCCGAAATATTATATTATACGGAACTTCCATCTAACAACACTGACGCAAATAAGATTGCAATATAATATAAAAAATATATCATATTAATAAAAAAGTGGAAAGTGCAAAACTCATTCCACCATTATATGTCTGAATTTTCTTTAGTTCGTATTTATCCGTTACACCTCTGCATCGTATTGCTTCTATAAATTACCTTTATGTACACACTAAACAATGAAACAAGCAAACTATATTAACCTCTTTATATATTTATATATATATATATATATATATATATATATATATATATATATATATATATATATATATATATATATATATATATAAAATTCAATACACTTTTAATAAACATTTAATTTTATGTAATTTCATTTAATTTTATAAATTCTGTACTCGTTATTGAGCACTTTTGAAAAATATTGGTTTCATGTTCATTTTAGTAATATATTTGAACTTGATTTATATATATATATATATATATATATATATATATATATATATATATATATATATATATATATATATATATGTGTGTGTGAAAAGATGAGAGACGGAAAAGAAGTCAAAGTGCAGGTGAAAAACAAAAACAAGAGATTTTTTTACCTGTTTCGTTCGTGGAGAACGTCTTGAGAAAATGAAGAATACAGAAAAAATTCTGTATTCTTCATTTTCTGAAGACGTTCTCCACGAACGAAACCGGTCAAAAAATCTCTTGTTTTTGTTTTTCTCCTGCACTTTGACTTCTTTTCCGTCTGTCATCTTTTCACACATTTTGTCCATCACGACACTTCATTTTCATGAATTATCGTGTACCTTACCCCATATATATATATATATATATATATATATATATATATATATATATATATATATATATGTGTGTGTGTGTGTGTGTGTGTGTGTGCGTTTGTAAGGAGATTACGAGTACAACAAAGTGGTAGAATAAATTTGAGAGGAAACATTATTTTAATCAATGAAACAAGCGGGTGGGAAAAAAAAATTATCCAACTTAAACAATTTCCCCATCATATCTCATTCGATTTTCTTTTTTTTTTATTTATCATTCTGACGTTTTTTCTTAGAGAGTCAGACGATAAGGCCTTAAGGAAAAATTATAGCAATTTTACTTTTTTTTCTCCACCTGCTCGTTTCATTGATTAAAAGAAATGTTCCTCTAATATATATATATATATAGCATCACTCCATAAGAAAATAATAATAGAAAAAAATCCATATGATTTTTATAAAGTACTAACCTTCAAATTGCACGCGTAAAAATTTGAGTCCAATCGGATTATTAGTTTACAAATTACAATTTTTTACGGGAGCTACTGTTGCAAATTTTCAAAACAATAGAAAACAATCTAAATTGTTGATAAAACATTGCTTTCTGATGGGAAAAATACGGTTCAAGCAAAGTAATGGCTTGATAAGTGTTATTTTTATCCGTCTGAAACAACGGACAGCAGGTCGTATGCTGACTTTAAACGCAAATGATGCTGAACGCTCAGGTCGCCCAACTTCGACACTGATCGTGGAAAGCATAAAAAAGTCCACAAACTCGTTTCGGACGATCGTAAATTTAAGATAGCAAAGTTTAATACACCAGAATTTTGTGTATTCACTTTTATGTAAGTATTTTAATGATTTTTTTTCTATGAATACTCTTTTCATTTGAACAAACCTTTGACATCGGCTTCTGTGGTGTTTGACAGCAAACGAATAGAACATGGGTCACAAAAGAAAAGTCCCACTTTGTGGAATTCAAGACTTTTCTTTTGTGTCCATTTTTGACAAGGGGAAGATTTTCCCGAAATATCAAATGATTTCAAATCATCATCCGGGCATCTAACACATCTAACACCATACTTACTGTTTATGTAAGATTGAAAAGAAAAATAAATAGATAGTTAAAAGTCCTCTTGTTCGATTGTTTATTTTTGTTCTTTCCAGCTTCTCATCAATCCGGCTCTCTGCATTTAAGTGTACCCTTTTTTAGTTTTATATTGAAATTTAATCTTTCTTCCATGGTGCATTTAGTATGTTAAAATAAAAGTATATAGTTACTTATAGCGGGACCTGTATTATATCTTCGTTGTGTAAATCCGAAATCGATTTTTTTAAAAACATAGTTCACCCCAAACAAGGCAGACCGCCACTGTAGACGTAAGGGGCTACTGAGAAAAAGGGTGTGAGTTTTTTTTACATTAGTTTTGAATTTCTGCATGTCAGTACCGTCAGGAAAACAGAGAGCAGGGAGGAGTTCCAGAGTCCAGCAACACGAGGAAAGAAGCTTTTGGAGTAGAAAGCTCTTCGGAATCTGGGGACCTCCACAGTGAATAGATGGGATTTGGCAGATTGTCGGGTTGGTCTAGTGAATTTGCGTCGTGGGGGCACCAGAGCAGCAAATTCATCAGAGCCGTCCATTGAAGTACTTGTAAAACAGGCAAAAGGAAGCAACATTGCGGCGGTGGGATAGGGGCTGGAGCTTGGTGGATAGTGAGGGACCTATTAAGTTGACGACTCTTTTTGGGACCTTGTCTAAGAGGGAGAGACTAGTGGCAACAATACTCCATATATAGGATACTGCCAGGTGTGAGAAGTTTATTAACACGGTAGAGGGAGCGCACCTTCTTTGCAGCAGTCCTGGCAAAGTCTTCAATGTATTTGTTCCAATTAATGTTATCTGTGATTTGTCATCGCTAGTCAGTGGCTGGTCGAAGCAGATCATAACGATCACAACATTATTCTCTCTAGTAAAGTATATCCACATATCCTTAGAATTGTCACTCTTCTTCAAAAGAAAACTTCAAAACAAAAGTCTGAAATTCCACACAGTCGGACTTTTCTTTAGTGACCCATTATAATTTTAATATTATATCCCAATTCCGATGTTTCAGAATTAAAAAAAATACAACACTGTAGTTGTTTATCGCATGAGTATGTTGCATATGATTAAAGACCTATGAAAATAGTTTTTTTTTTTAATATCTAAGACAATTATTGGTTTCATAAAGTTCATGTGGAACCAATTCCCCAATTTCTATTCCTTTTAGATGACGAAATATGGTAACTATTGAAATACCGTCTTCCTGTGTGTATGTTCAATTAAACGGAATTTCCATAAACAGAGTGTCGTTTCAAGAATTTTTTATCTGTGAAACATATTACCACGGGATTGCTTCCCTGCAGACGATAACATGGTCGTATTCAAGTTCAATGTCAATAAATACTTATCGAGCAGTTTTCTAAAGTAATACACTTTTTTGTCCACACCATTCATCGTTATGTATCCTCTCATATTATTTTTCGTCATCCAACTAACAATTGAATTAACCCTTATCCTCGAGTTGATTTTGGCTTTGATAAGTGGTGACTCATTAGTATAATCAAATTCTCTCATAATATTCTTAATCATTCAACCGACAATCCATCCATCTCATTAACCCTTATCCTCTAGTTGCCTTTGGCCTTGATAAGTGGTGACCCATTAGTATAAAAAATCCTCTCATAATATTCTTCATCATTCAACTGATAATCTATCCATCTCATTAACCCTTATCCTCTAGTTGCCTTTGGCATTGATAAGTGGTGACCCATTAGTATAAAAAATCCTCTCATAATATTCTTAATCATTCAACTGATAATCTATCCATCTCATTAACCCTTATCCTCGAGTTGATTTTGGCTTTGATAAGTGGTGACTCATTAGTATAATCAAATTCTCTCATAATATTCTTAATCATTCAAATGACAATCCATCCATCTCATTAACCCTTATCCTCTAGTTGCCTTTGGCCTTGATAAGTGGTGACCCATTAGTATAAAAAATCCTCTCATAATATTCTTCATCATTCAACTGATAATCTATCCATCTCATTAACCCTTATCCTCTAGTTGCCTTTGGCATTGATAAGTGGTGACCCATTAGTATAAAAAATCCTCTCATAATATTCTTAATCATTCAACCGACAATCCATCCATCTCATTAACCCTTATCCTCTAGTTGCCTTTGGCTTTGATAAGTGGTGACCCATTAGTATAAAAAATCCTCTCATAATATTCTTCATCATTCAACTGACAATCCATCCATCTCATTAACCCTTATCCTCGAGTTGATTTTGGCCGTGGTAAGTGGTGATTCATTAATAAAAGATGTAATTGAACCGTTGGTTTCTATGATTATTGGCCAATGCTTCCTCTAAATAATTAACCATCACCAAGACCATATTGTGGTCTTTATCTGTAATCAATATTGTTATTCGTATTTCCAGATTTAAACATGGCGAATCAATGCTGAATAGTTTTTACTGAAGTAGTAATATATTTGTAAGCATGTTATTATTGATATTTTGACGCATGATCTTATTGATATTATCGACAATTTGTGTTGTAGCATGTCCAAACTTGAACTCATATATGCAAATACCGCTTACTTCCTATTATTTGAGGTTTACAGTTTATTAATTTATTGAACAAGAAGAGATACCCGTCATTGTCCGGAAATGAATAACGGCCAATGTATACGGCTTCTCCTAGCTCTGATACCCTATATTAAAAGCGCGATTCTAATTCAAAAAGTTCTATACTTTTCAATTTTATTGGTTCAAGCGAAATAAATTTCAATCTATTTATAGAATTATTTATTTTACTTTCTTGAATGAAAGCACATATTTTTTCTGACTCCGCAGTCACTAATTTGGTCATTGGTGTCTTCAAATAAATGAATTGGCGTCTTCAAATAAATAGATTGGTGTCTTCAAATGAATAACATGGTGTCTCCAAATAAATGAATTGGTGTCTTCAAATAAATGAATTAGTGTCTTCAAATAAATAGATTGGTGTCTTCAAATAAATAAAATGGTGTCTCCAAATAAATGAATTGGTGTCTTCAAATAAATAAAATGGTGTCTCCAAATAAATGAATTGGTGTCTTCAAATAAATGAATTAGTGTCTTCAAATTAATGAATTGGTGTCTTTGAATAAATGAATTGGTGTCTTCAAATAAATGAATTGGTGTCTCCAAATAAATGAATTGGTGTCTTCAAATAAATGAATTGGTGTCTTCAAATAAATGAATTGGTGTCTCCAAATAAATGAATTGGTGTCTTCAAATAAATGAATTGGTGTCTCCAAATAAATGAATTGGTGTCTCCAAATAAATGAATTGGTGTCTCCAAATAAATGAATTGGTGTCTCCAAATAAATAAAATGGTGTCTCCAAATAAATGAATTGGTGTCTTCAAATAAATGAATTGGTGTCTCCAAATAAATGAATTGGTGTCTCCAAATAAATAAAATGGTGTCTCCAAATAAATGAATTGGTGTCTTCAAATAAATGAATTGGTGTCTCCAAATAAATGAATTGGTGTCTTCAAATAAATGAATTGGTGTCTCCAAATAAATGAATTGGTGTCTCCAAATAAATGAATTGGTGTCTTCAAATAAATGAATTGGTGTCTTCAAATAAATAAAATGGTGTCTCCAAATAAATGAATTGGTGTCTCCAAATAAATGAATTGGTGTCTCCAAATAAATGAATTGGTGTCTTCAAATAAATGAATTGGTGTCTCCAAATAAATAGATTGGTGTCTTCAAATAAATAAAATGGTGTCTCCAAATAAATGAATTGGTGTCTTCAAATAAATGAATTGGTGTCTTAAAATAAATGAATTGGTGTCTTCAAATAAATGAATTGGTGTCTTCAAATAAATAGATTGGTGTCTTCAAATAAATAAAATGGTGTCTCCAAATAAATAAATTGGTGTCTTCGAATAAATGAATTGGTGTCTTCAAATAAATAAAATGGTGTCTCCAAATAAATAAATTGGTGTCTTCGAATAAATGAATTGGTGTCTTCAAATAAATGAATTGGTGTCTTCGAATAAATGAATTGGTGTCTCCAAATAAATAAAATGGTGTCTCCAAATAAATGAATTGGTGTCTTCAAATAAATGAATTGGTGTCTCCAAATAAATGAATTGGTGTCTTCAAATAAATGAATTGGTGTCTCCAAATAAATGAATTGGTGTCTTCAAATAAATGAATTGGTGTCTTCAAATAAATAAAATGGTGTCTCCAAATAAATGAATTGGTGTCTCCAAATAAATGAATTGGTGTCTTAAAATAAATGAATTGGTGTCTTCAAATAAATGAATTGGTGTCTTCAAATAAATAGATTGGTGTCTTCAAATAAATAAAATGGTGTCTCCAAATAAATAAATTGGTGTCTTCGAATAAATGAATTGGTGTCTTCAAATAAATGAATTGGTGTCTTCGAATAAATGAATTGGTGTCTTCAAATAAATGAATTGGTGTCTTCGAATAAATGAATTGGTATCTCCAAATAAATGAATTAGTGTCTTCGAATAAATGAATTGGTGTCTTCAAATAAATAAATTGGTGTCTCCAAATAAATGAATTGCTGTCTTCGAATAAATGAATTGGTGTCTTCAAATTAATGAATTGGTGTCTTTGAATAAATGAATTGGTGTCTTCAAATAAATGAATTGGTGTCTCCAAATAAATGAATTGGTGTCTTCAAATAAATGAATTGGTGTCTTCGAATAAATTAATTGGTGTCTTCAAATAAATGAATTGGTGTCTTCAAATAAATGAATTGGTGTCTCCAAATAAATGAATTGGTGTCTTCAAATAAATGAATTGGTGTCTTCGAATAAATGAATTGGTGTCTTCAAATAAATGAATTGGTGTTTTCAAATAAATGAATTGGTGTCTCCAAATAAATGAATTGGTGTCTCCAAATAAATGAATTGGTGTATTAAAATAAATGAATTGGTGTCTTCGAATAAATGAATTGGTGTTTTCGAATAAATGAATTGGTGTCTCCCAATTATTGTATTGGTGTCTTCAAATAAATGAATTTGTGTCTTCAAATAAATAAATTGGTGTCTTCGAATAAATGAATTGGTTTCTCCAAATAAATGAATTGGTGTCTCCAAATAAATGAATTGGTGTCTTCTGAATAAATGAATTGGTTTCTTCAAATAAATGAATTGGTGTCTCCAAATAAATGAATTGGTTTCTACGAATAAATGAATTGGTTTCTTCAAATAAATGAATTGGTGTCTTCAAATAAATGAATTGGTGTTTTCAAATAAATGAATTGGTATCTTCAAATAAATGAATATTACTGTAAATCGTTTGGAACAAAACTCGTACATGGCCAACTTACAAAGGAAATATTCGCAATAATTTCAAGAAAAAAAAGAGAAATTCTGGAAGCATATTCACCTTAATGGACGTGATATCAATCAAAAGTCGAAATACAGGATATATTTATATATATATATATATATATATATATATATATATATATATATATATATATATATATATATATATATAATTATATATATATATATATATATATATATATACTTAGGCAGCAAGTCATTATCCAAGCAAGCGTTGTTGAACGTCACGGAACTTTCTCGTTTGTTTTCGTGATGTTCTCAAACCGTCGAGCTATCCTTCTGGTTTCGAGTGGCAGTCCGTAGAGTATTTCACCGATTGTTCTTAAGTTGGCCAATTTTATTTCGCGCGCTTTCGACTTTTTTAGTCGTATAGAGGAGTAGGTTTTTTAAAATAAGAAGGCGACTATGAAAGTCGAAAGCGCTCGAAAAAAATGAGATAGGTCTGCTAATTTGTAGCAGACATCTCTGATATATTCCGATTAATGTTTGGATGCTCGCGTTCGATGTATCAATTTCATGCTCACTCCTATATTATGTTTATCTTAGTTAGTTCTTCTGTCTTCTTCCCTCTGATCGCCTTTACCCCTCCGCCTACCGCCTCCCCTATACTAGCTCAGTAGTGTGTAAGTGAAAAAGAAAATAAATAAAAATACAAAAAGTATAATAACAAATAAAGAAGAATGTGTCACACACTTGTCATATTTCAATGTCACTTAAAGTCTTCTCATATGGTCAAATCGGATCATCTTTTCATTCTCCTGTGTGTGCCTTTAAAAATAAAATTATTTCCAAATCTTCACTTTTTCTGAAGACGTTGGCTAACACGAACGAAACCGGTAAAATCTCTTGTTTTTGTTTTTCTCCTGCACTTTAACCTGTTTTTCCGTTTGTCATTTTTCACACATTTTGTCTACCACGGAATTTAATTTTCATGACTTATCGTGTATCTTACCCCATATATATATATATATATATATATATATATATATATATATATATATATATATATATGTGTGTGTGTGTGTGTGTGTGTGTGTAAGCAGTTTCTCTATATAAATACGCACTGAAATCTATGTGTATATATATCCGCATTTACATATATATAATATGGGTTTTAGTTCTTATTCACATTACAATAAGCTCTTCTCTTAATTTGTTTAAACTATTTTCCTCAATGTTTAAAAAAATATTATAACTTGTTTACACGGAGATAGAGAGAGAGAGAGAGATAGAGAGATAGATAGAAAGAGAGAGAGAAAGAGAGAGATGTAATATACGATCTAATGTAAACAAACAAATTTCCGACACAGATATCTTGTAACACACACAATTAAATGCGCACACACAAACACGTACACAGACACACGCACATGTATTAGTTTCAAGACTTGCTGGCGACATTTTGTTTGGAAAGTCAATTATAAAATTCAGTTTCTATTTTCGCATTCGAAAAAGAGGTCTCTTTTTGAATTTTTCACAATTGAAGACAGGGGATATTGGCTTATGGAAACAACACATATATGAGTTTGAATTACCTACTGGCCTTTTGGCTAAGATCAAAGTGTAGTATCTGTTCCGATGGATACTGCACCCCATACTGGTGTTGTCTTGGCCTTCGGGTCTTGATTTACGCCGGTCAATGGGTCTGTCCTGTGCAGTTCTGGGAGATCCACCCTCCCAGGCTTTGCCTCCTCTCTTTGGGGAGGAGTAAGTTTATTGCTTACTGCCTGAGTCGCCCCTACCGGGGAATGCCGACGGGGCTGCCCAGGCAATTTTTAAATCCCACTTTCCCGACCTGACCTTGTGTCACATCTTACTTGTGGGAGTAAGATAAAAACTGGCCTTGTGCCTAACTCCTGGAGAGGAGTAAATCAATACTAGACACATCGTCAGTGTCTAAGGTCTCTCGATATAGCTGCTTGTTAGGACAAACTGATATAAAGATACTTCCGTCTACAAGTAAACTTAGACCAAATATTCAAAATGACACTCGAAGCGCTAATGAGATTCTCTTGGGATGACTATACACTAGCTTATACGAGGAATAATGCCCTTTCTCCTACTGATGTTGCCTCAAGAAACAACACTTAGCTGAATACTCCACCAGACCAGATTAATTCTTGTCCTTCAATCGAAAGAAAGATATACTATAACATAGTTAACTGGTTAATTGAGGAGTGAAGAATTAGTATTCTTAATGTTTTTCGTTTTTTTACTAACTGAATGTTTGAGAGGCGGAGGGGAATCTTTATTAAACCCTCTGATATCTATGTATCTCGTATAGAAATAAAATGTTAGCCCCAGAAAAAGGCCCCTTGATTTCTTCGAAATTACTACCTGAAGTAAAATGAAAACAAAAAGATAGAGTCTGGCAACAAAGATTTTTATTTATACCAACATAAGTTGTCCATAGGGAAATGTCATTCACCCTTGTTTAAATTCGATGTGAAAGTTTTTAAGCTGGTAATTCAAATGTTTTGACAACATTTTAAAAGGAAAACAATAAGTTTAATCCTACAATATTTTGAATTGAATTTAAAGATTGAATCGACTTCATTAAAACAAATGAAAACGTAAAGCAATGACATTCTGCCTTGAAAAAGTCGTGACTGAAACATGTTTTGCAAATGTGTAGCAAAATTATGTTTTCATAAATAAAAACCTTTATTACCAGTAAATAGCTCTATTTATTACTAAGGACTATTATATAAACACAGTAAAGATTTTACGGATTTTGTTTACCCTATGGATACAACCTTTACTTGAATTACTATATAGAGATAGATAGAGCAATACTCTACGATAAAATAAATAGAGTTCTGTTAGGTTACCCATAACGTAGATTGTAAACAAAAGAAAAATGCATTATGAATTAAAATTTGCGACTCGACGCTTTGTGTTTTTGCATTGCCACATGCAACGCTAAAGCCCGCGAGTCAGTTTGTAATGGAATAACCTTCACCCCTTTTCCTATATGCACCTACTACAGGGTGGGCCAAAATAAGGGTCCTATCTTTAAATTTGAATAACTTGAATTTGAATAACTTCCACAAAATAAAAGTTAAACTCACCAAACTTTATGTGTGTGTAGACTGACCCTTCCGAGATTTTTTGAAATAAACAAAACAAATTTCAGCCGAAAAACACTTCTTAAAACTTACAAAAACTAAAGTATTGTTTTTTACACTGTTTTGAGTTTTTTAAGCAAAAATAATGTTTTGTAAATGAGAGTACGTTCCTTAGGACTAATACGGCTCATGCTTGCTTCGGAAGGGGTCCTTTACTTATTCTAAAAAATTTTTTTAAAAAAATCAATAAATAAAAAAGTTATGAATTTTTAAAAATGGGACCCTTATTTTTGCCCACCCTGTATATATCGAGTGAACACTACATTACTGGATAGCCTTGCTTCTGATATTAATAATATTTTATTCATATTTGTCTTTCCATTATCCTACTCTTTATTATAATAAACCTTTCGTCCTGATACTAACGTGTGTTTTTTTTTCAATGGAAACCGCTCTAGACAAGGTATGAAACCACTTGATGTAAGGAACTAAAATAATTACCACTTCAAGATAAAAAATTAGCCAACGATAAGTGTTATATGGATAGATTCCGACCCAGAAAACAGCAATTTTCCCCCCTTTGTCAGCAACATCGCTCATGGAATGTGAGGACTAAAAGAACAAACTAAGGGAAGCGAGAGTCACGAGGTTGTCGAAAGTAAAACCAAGTTAGTTACTTTCTACTCTCCTGACTTCACTGACTTTTTATTCATTTTTTTCCGCTCGTCTATTATAGCCATTTAGCAAAGATACAACAACATTGTTCGTGGATCAAAATGAGATTTGTTCAAAAAATATGTTCGTCAGTTAAACTGTTCGTATTTATATTTACTGAAGGGCCAGCACTTATCAAAGTCAAAAAGCCACTCGAGGATAAGGATTAGTGAGATCGAATTATAGCTAGTTGAAAGGCGATGAACCTCATGAGAGGATTGAGGATGTTTAATAGAATGAACTAAGTTTAATTACTTGTGGGTATACGACAGGAATCTGTTGACATTAGATTTTGAGATGACTATGTTGTAGTCTGCTGGAAAACAGTTCCGCGGCAATGTGTTCCACGGGCAGGAAACCCTTTACGAGGAAGTTCTGTTTGTGGGAATTTCGCTTATGTTTGTAAACGGAGATACCACTGTATATACCGGATCAAAGTTGCTATTTACGAAAGCGAAGGTCAATATGAAGGTCAACGCGTGCAAATGTAACGCGGACAACATTCGAAAAATATTATGGTTTTATACATAAAATAATAACTTAGTTTAAAATTAGAATATCCTATATTCTATTGTATCGTTTGTATAGCGACACACGTGTTGGAGTTATAGTCGATAACACGTGGTCTCAATATAAAGGGAAAAAGAAAATAATGATGAAAGGTTAATACTAAAGTGACAGTTGAATTTGCATATATATATATATATATATATATATATATATATATATATATATATATATATATATATATAATTATACTATTATACTATATACTATCAATTTGAGAATATCATATATATATATATATATATATATATATATATATATTGTTGAATTCATCAGCCAATTCCCCTCCGAAACTAAAGTCCTGATTCGGACTATTGAAATGGTTCTACCAAAGAATATCTAGACATGAGTTGTCTCTTATATTCAAAAATACTTGCCTGCAACAGAAGATTCTGCCTATATATTTATATATATATATATATATATATATATATATATATATATATATATATATATATATATATATAATGTTTTCTTAAATGAAAGAATGCTGCCTAAATACACACACTATATATATGTATATATATATTTATATATATATAAATATATATAGTGTAAGTGTATTTAGGCAACATTCTTTCATTTAAGAAAACATATATATATATAAATATATATATATATATATATAAATACACACACTATATATATATATATATATATATATATATATATATATATATATATATATATATATATATAAATATATATAGTGTTAGTGTATTTTGTCAGAATTCTTTCATTTAAGAAAACATTGTAAAACATAACATAATTCCACAACTTGATTATACCATTTTTTATTATTGTGTCAAAATAATTTTAAAAAATGTATGTCCCATATGTATCAATAACGTTTTCGAATCATCTTCGGGTTACAAAAACATATAAACCAATAAAGCTGGAGAAAAGATGTCTTCCCCTCGAAAAAAAAATCCGAGCAGGAATAATTGTATTTGCAAATAAATTAAGCCGAATTACATTTTTTATTTTTAACAACATCGACCAACGCTTAAGAAAAGGAAATGGCGATTCA
>OY744532.1:106759582-106762082 GCA_963556195.1 Sepiola atlantica | reverse complement strand
GAACACCTGACGTTTTCGGATTAAAAAAAAAGAAAGGAAAATTACAATTTATCTTTCGGAATTAAAAAAAAAAAGATTTATTTTGAAAAAATCAGATTTATTTTGAAAATAATCTGATTTATTTAAGAAAAAAAATCAGATTTATATTAAAAAAAAAATTGTTTATTATTCTACGGAATACTAGCCAGTAGCAGATTTTGCCAAATACCAAAGAAGAAATTATTTATTTATCATTTCTTTCTGTCCTTGCCGATTCTTTGTTTTCTTTTTCTACCTTCGAAGTCCTGTCCTTATTAAACAACGCCGCCACAATTACCGGCCTTAAAGTGACCACCGTTGGTCGTTGGAAGGACAGACTCGCGGCGATAACATGATGGAGGACTTCATGCCTTTATGTTCCAGCCTCGAACGCGAACAGTACACACTGCAACGTCTCAACTCGTGTTGCCGAGACGAGTGTGACCCCGGCTCATTAGGGCCCGATCTTGGTTGCGTCAGCCCGTTCGGTACAGCCTGGAACCGAGACGGGCTCGGAGACGACGTTTACTTGGAGTACCTTTTTTCCCAAGGATTAGCCGACACGATCGATCCGGCCACCAACTGCTCTCGGTCCGATGTCGAGGACGAGTCAAATTCCACGATCTTAATGGGCTACACGGGGCTAGATTCGGCGACCATGCTGACGTCGACAGTCATGGAATCTTCTTCTTCTTCCCCGGGTTCATTTTCATCCGGTAACTCTTCGCCGGCATCGTCATCCCAGCTAGAATTAGACTGCTCTCAAAGTTCGGTGTCCAGTTCTTCGGACACATCTTCGGAACTGTCGATGGAATTCAGCTCTAGTAGCAGTAGTAGCGGACCCGGGGACTCCATTGACAATTCAGACAGCGGTTATGACGATGTGTTTCACTTATCCGAAAACGAACTAATAGTTCTTGGAGTTGGTCTCCAAAACTTAATGCAAAACATGCCGGAACCGTTACTTGATAATTCTTTGTCTTTATACTCAGCCGGCGTTGGGTTATTCCCTTCTTTACACCAGACGTGCGTTAACCAGAACAGTCACCCGTCAGGGTCGAAAAAGAGCAGGGTGACAAAAGAACGGACAAGTCATTCGGCGCGTGCGGACAACCTAATAAACTCTCTAATCCAAAGAAATTCAAAAGGGCACACCAACAGCATAGATGAAACCCAGTACAGTAATAACATGACAGTTTTATCGAATTTCAGCACATCACCTTCGACAATGAGGGCCCCAAAAGGTTACCGTAGCAACGGACGGGGGCCTTCAGCTAAAACACAGGCAGCAAAATCTGCCTACCCTAAACTGGTGCTTATGCAAAGTAACAATACTAACGGCCGTTTAACCGGCGGTAACACAGACAGTAACAATCTGGTGAAACCCCGGGCACCTCGGGGGCCAAACACGGGGGGTTCGAGCCGAGTAAACTCGAACGGCGCGAGTATAAAAGACAAGAGTGATGAAAAAATCTACCATTGCACATTTGCCGATTGCAACAAGGTGTACAGCAAGAGTTCGCACCTGAAGGCCCACCTGAGACGGCACACAGGTGAGAAACCGTTCGAGTGTACGTGGCCCGGCTGTGGCTGGCGGTTCTCGCGTTCGGACGAGTTGGCCCGCCACAAGCGGTCGCATTCCGGAATCAAACCATATCAGTGTAAACTGTGCGAAAAGCGCTTCTCGCGGTCGGACCATCTTTCGAAACACCTGAAAGTGCACAGGAAACGAGCCGCTTCATAGCATCGACTGACGTCTTACTAGTCTATACACACAGGTGCCGAAACACGTACATCATTTCCATATGAATCTTTTTTTTTTTTTTTATCTATATGTATATATTATATTCAAAGAAAATTTATTGAAAATCATATGTTAATCCGTTCATTGACGTTTTTCAGTCATTCTTTGATTTTGCAAATTGTTTTTAATCAAACTTGTTCGAATAAAAAAAATTCGGTCTAAATATGAGCATATATATATATATATATATATATATATATATATATATATATATATATATATATATATATATATATATATATAAAAAATTCTTAAAGTTACATCTAACCTTACAGATCTCAACATTACACTGGGTTTCATGCCGTTAAAAGACAATCGTCAGAAATTTGTGTTTAGTTCTTCTTTGAATTGTCTTAAATTAAGCCACAAGAGAAAGAAACAACTAACGATTGTCTCTTACGTTCATGAAACCCAGTGTAATGTTGAGGTCTGTGAGATGAGTTGTAAGTTTAATATTTTTGCAGCTCTGTTATATATTTTTTAAAACTTATAACATCGAACACTATAAAATACCGTTTAAATAAACATCATTTCATTGGTTTTTAAAATGTATTTTTTATTCTCTTTTTTTCTTAAATTATATATATTATTTTATTTAAATATTATACTTTACTGTTGGGATCCACAAGTTTAATCTATCTGGTAATTCTGGATTCAGTAGAAAATTCGGCTTGTTTT
>OY744532.1:106674582-106754582 GCA_963556195.1 Sepiola atlantica | reverse complement strand
AGTGACACAAATCTGATATATATATATATATATATATATATATATATGATTATTTTTATTTACACAGACATGTACAAAATCTGCGACACTGGCATATCGATGTTATCGATCTACAGTTATTATAAACTGAGATCTCATCAGGCAGAGTTAGAATCCGATGTTAACGTTAGATCATATTTGGAAAGGTTATGGTCGGATTCTAACTCTCCCTGATGAGATCTCAGTTTATAATAACTGTTGATCGATAACATCGACATGCCAGTGTCGCAGATTGTGTACATGTCTGTGTAAATAAATATAATCATATATATATATATATATATATATATATATATATATATATATGTGTGTGTGTGTGTGTGTGTAATTATAGAAGATTATGACAACATCGGTACCGTCAGTTTCAAATCCAAACAAAGGGGACCTATACTTGGACTCCTATGCCAAACTCTCCTATTTGAAACGGACGGTACCGATGTTCGCTTAATATCCTGTAATTACATATATAAATAAATATTACATTTTTATTTTTGAATGTTTTTAATACTCGAGCACTATGCTGGAGTTTTCTCCCACGAACCTATATATATATATAACCTAATGTATGAGTGTATGTGTTTGTGTGTACCATATGGAAAAAAAGGTTAGAGAATCTACATGAAATATAAAAGCGTATTCTAATGTAAAATTAACCAGGAAAGATGATGGAATTGTTCCAGAATCTCTAAATCCAACCCTAAAGGTTCTATGAAACAGATTTCGTCGTGGGGTGGGTTGGTCGAGTTTTTCAGCCATAATTTTGAAAGAAAACACTGTAATTTTAATGTTTTCCTAACGCACAGCATTTTCTTTCAAAATTATTTAACGTTTCTTAAGCTTCTCGTCGGACTAGGAAGGGTGGGACAAGAACCTCTTGTTTTAACAGTGCTTTGGAGGCATCCCTAACTTTAATTTGGTTATTTCAGTAGCGCTCTACTAAACGGAAGCTATAAATGTAAGATTACAGTTTTACATTTGCTCAACATCTTAAAAGTGCTCAATATCATAGATAGAGAAGGTGTTTTTAGTACATTTCATATGTGGTATATGCTTGATGGAGAAGGGGAAGACAATAAACTCAACGTTGCCCGGGAATACACTAAAATAAATATAGGTTTCATTATATTATTAAGGGGTAGGGGGAAGATAAGAAACTCGGCGTTGCCCAGGAATAAATGAAAACAAATATAGATTTCATTATATTTTTTGACGAAGTAGGTGGAGAAGTAAATCAGTGTTGCCCGGGAGAAATAAATTTGAAAGTGAAAGCTCAGATGAATGACTTACATTATTATTATTTTCAATACATTAAAACAAAAGAGAGAGGGGTGGGCTGGGCGGAGGTTAAGGAGGGGCGGTGAGAGGGATGTGGAAAACGTGGAACTGGGAAAGAGAGAAAGATAGAGAGACGGATTGAGATAGGTAGAAAGATAGAAGGTTTCAGGGTAGACATGCTAGAATATATATATATATATATATATATATATATATATATATATATAAATACACAACTACAGACTTGAGTAGAGTATAAATAGACTATATATATATATATATAGATAGATATATATAGATATATATATATATATATATAGATATATATAGATAGATAGAGAGACAGAAACAGAGAAATTTGAAAAAGAAAACCATAAAATATTATTTATGTATTCCTCAACGTTTCATCTTTATTATAAGACTTTCGCATGATGATTTATCTGAAGAAAACATCACACAAGTATAAAATGTTTTGGCAGCCGGCTCGGAACCTGTAGCCGTTTTGAGCAAAAAAAAAATCAAAATATGATATACAAATAGATGGTGGCAGTTGTAAGTAGCGGTAGGAGTATAATATATATATATATATATATATATATATATATATATATATATATATATATATATGGTTCCGAAACAGATGACAACAGAAGCTGAAGAGAGCCGGGTGGCTAAGTCCTTCCGTGCTTGAAACCGACGGTACGAATGTTGTACTAATTTTTCTGTACCCAAATAAATATATATTAATATATATATATATATATATATATATATTAACCCATACGATTTAGCCCCTACTTCCCCGCCACATCATTGTAATGGGATAATCCATTCATATTAATTGCCGCCTACGTCATTTGAGCATATTTGTTCTGGACATATATTGTAAACGCCAAATGATAGTCCAAGACTTGGAAGTTCTTAGTTTTATTATCGTAGTTTCTACTTTGAGCACTTTTAATTATATGATCTATTGTTAAATCGACTTTTTTAGTGTTGTGAAGTTGTCCAACAGTAAATAATAAATAAAGGAAGTCAAGTCGAGAGTTGGTTTAACAAGTGTATTAACAAAGTAAGAAAGTGACTAGCACTTGGCTAGACAGTTACAAGACTGTGCTTTGTCTTTTTTGTGTCTCTTGTGACTCGCACTATTTATAGTGACAACCGGTGTTGTTTCTCCTGCGTAAGAACGGCCGGTGTAACATTTAGCTTTGCTATTCTCACCTTCTTTATATATGCATGAATGATCTACAAAATCGGCAACGCTGATTTCATGCCCTATGTGCGTCTATTGATGCCATAGAAGCGCTAATACCGTTAAGAAAAGCGTAACCCTAACCCTAACCCTAACCTTAACCCTAACCCTAACCCTAACCCCCACAACTATGGGTAATCTAGTCATTCGTGTTAAGTTAATCCTATACAATTAATAGGTGATAATAGGTATATAATGTCTCGGCATTAAATAACCCCTAAAATGGTTGATATGCCGCTAAACATACAAACCAAACCTTTACATTTATAATGTTCAGCGCGAACGCAGACCCAACGCTACTACCATAAAACTGAGTTCGTTTCTAATCCCACCCTTTTCCCAAAATGTTTAGTCACTCAAGATTTTTTTTTCGTTTTCGGAATCATTTTGATTGGGACCCCATTTGCAGGCGAAATATCTTCTTTGACCTTATTCTTGACCTCTCATAACCTTCATGGTTGACGTAGGTCATATTTATATAGTAGATTGACACAGGCTGGGTCATAAACCCACAAGCCGAGATTGGTTGAACTGTTTTCAATGCACGAAAGGAATGGTTGGATGGAGTGGCAGGGTGGAGGTAACACTAAATTTATGAATTCTTTATAATTTTGCTTAACTATTGCTGAGAACCTGTGCCAATCGATTGAGGCATGCCACCGCGTACATAGGTTGCTACATGGATGTACAAAGACATGACATAAGTAAATAGACAGCCTTATTATCATTAATCACGTCAACTGCTGTCAGATGCTGCTGGTTGACGTGGCAGACGTAACGCTCATTAGTTTCTCATCTGGTAAAGTAGACAAACACTCGATTTCCAGTGAGAATTGGAATCCCGAGATTCGCGGTGATTGATACTGACTAGATCCACATTTAGATTAAGTTATTATACGACCTTTCTGAAACTGACAATTCAGTCTATTTACTTCTCTCATCTCTCTACCTTTCTTTCTCTTTTTTTTCTCTCTCTCTCTCCTTCTCTCTTTCTCTCTCTTTCTCTTTCTTTCTCTTTTTTTCTCTCTCTCTACCTTTCTCTTTTTTTTCTCTCTCTCTACCTTTCTCTTTTTTTTCTCTCTCTCTCCTTCTCTCTTTCTCTCTCTTTCTTTCTCTTTCTTTCTCTCTCTTCTTTTTCTCTCTTTCTTTCTCTCTCTCTTTCTCTCTCTCTTCTTTTTCTCTCTCTCTTTTTCACTCTCTTTTTCTCTCTCTTCTTTTTCTCTCTCTCTTTCTCTCTCTTTTCTCTCTCTCTTTTTATCTCTCTTTTTCTCTCACTCTCTCTTTCTCTCACACTCTCTTTTTAAAAAATGTTCTTATCTTTTTGTTTTTTTCTGGGGATGGGGCATCCTACCGGATGCAAAACATTCACCCGCTATTTCAGACACTCCAGCCGAGAGATCTTTTTAAGATTCTAACCGTCCCTTTAAGTGCAATTGTGTGTATTCCTCTTGCACTCGGTTCACCGGGTATACTCGCCAGATAGCTTTTGAAATTCTTCTTCATTAGTCCTGTTGTTCCTATAATTACTGGTATGATGGAGATTTTCCTAAGATTCCAGTTTCTTTTCATGTCGTACATAAGACCTTGATATTTCGTAATCTTTTCCCTTTCAGCTCTGTTCAATCCTGCATCATTAGGGGCACTATATATGTGTATATATTATTATTAAAATTAGTGTTATTAGGTATAAACCTAAATAAAATATTTTGGGCTACACATTTGCGGACATGTTTCGGTCAAAGCTGCATAACAGCAAGATCACTTCAAACCGATGTTCTCAATCTATTAAACGAGCAAATTCTTTCAAGAAGTGAACACGTGACTGTTTCAAAATAAGATAAATTCAGACTATTTAAAATAACCTCATTATTTCTGCCCTTCTACCTTACTTAGATATCTACACTTTCCAACACTTACACTAACTCTAACACTTTCCATATATATATATATATATATATATATATATATATATATATATATATATATATATATATATATATATATAGTCTAAAGAAGCTTTGAGTCATAAAAAAAAAAAAAAATGTAAAATGCAGTTTAAATTCCCAGACAACCTAACTAAATCCAAGATATTGCAGACTTAACATTCGTTGGAAAATTAATAAATGAACAAATATAAGTAAATAAAAAAAAAGGGGGGGGGGTTAATTATCTAAGAGTGAAACAAAAACAGGAGACCATAAGCGTCTAATATTAACACGGGGATCATCAGCTGTTTACCATGTAACTGTTTCGGAGATTTAAAAATAGGACAGTTATAATATTCATGGCTCTCCAATGGTACTGATTATACTACCATTTCCCCAATAATCAAGTGTCGAAATAATTCAGCTTAAAATATCACTAATATATACATAAATAAATAATACTAATAATAAAATAATAATAATAATAATATATTACCCTTAAGACTACCGTATGATATAGTAATTTGCATATCAAATAACATTAATTATAACAATAATACAAAAATATATAAAAATAAAAATACTAATACTATCTAAACACTACACCCAAGAACCATTCTGCAATATGGTAGCTAGCAATAAAATTATATAAGAATTAAAGTTGCATTAAAAATAAATAAAAAATAAAGCTTAAGTACCTTAGGTACCAGAAAATATATATATATATATATATATATATATATATATATATATATATATATATATATATATATATATATATTCCCATTACGTCGGATTACCCTCATCCTTCCTTTCTCATATATATATATATATATATATATATATATATATATATATATATATATATATAAAATGTATATATTATTTTTTGTTATTGTTATAATATTTAAAAATTGTTTTGGCGATGAAGACAAATTATTTAGATATCTACGTGAAGCATGTACCTAAATACTAGAGGGAGTCACCTGTCTTACACTTTGTGTCGCATGGAGGGGGAGGGGTTATAATTTTATTTATAAATATAATTATACATGGTTGAATTTTAGCGAGATTCGAAACCGAAACCACAGTTTCTGTAACCCGGTACCGTTACTGTCAGACGACGAAACTCGCCAAAATTACAAGGAGATTTTATCTCTCAGAAATGTTTATATATATATATATATATATATATATATATATATATATATATATATATATATATATATATATATATATATATATATATATATATATATATAATTGAAAATTAAAAATGTGAAATTATATATTTTTACTAGTATATCTTACAGCTGTTTCGCGATAAAATAAAAATTCAAAAGTAATTTATTTTATTATTATACAATATTTAAGCAGGCTCACCGGAGCAAATAATTTAACCTGCTTCCCAATAAACACCGACAATCCAAAAATACCCACACAGATTACGATTCTAAAAACCAAAATGAAGAACACAGTAAGTGAGACCTTACAGAAAGCTTCTTTATTTGATACCAGATTAATTTATTCGCTCTGACGAACCTGCAAAAAATTGCATAATAGAATGGTAATCTGTTAGACTTCTTTCTTAAGACGAAACAGATCTAAGGTATACGAATAAAAGAAATGATATATTTAATTTTAGTAATACATTTCTCAAGTCGAACAGTTTATATTTTGAACAATACAGAGAAAAGAAAATATTGAGCGGCCTTTTTAGTTTCGAGAGATTTTTTGAGATTTTAACAGTAAAACCGCGGTTATTATTAAAACAACACACACACACACACACACACACACACACATATATATATATATATATATACATATTTTTATTAATTTTATACGTACATAAAAGTATAAAATTAATATATATATATATATATATATATATATATATATATATATATATATATATATATATATATATATATATATATATTAACGAATAATACGTCCTATAAAGTTCAGGGCGACTAATAATGCAATTTTCTGCATCTTAATCACTTAGCAAGTGAAAAAAATCGAAATAATAGTAAGCAAAAAACAAACAAAAACAACAAAAAACAACGAACGTTGCAATCACCAATAAAGATAATTACATACAAATATATTTATATATATATATATATATATATATATATATATATATATAGATAGATAGATATGTGTGTGTTTGTGTGGTGATAGTTTGATTATGTAAATCACTTCACAAATCATGTTAAAAATAATGTGTATACGCAAAGGTATTACAGTTTTTTACAGCTGTCTCAAAGCAATGTTTATTTTAAGTCACACAATGCAACATTATTTTTCAGCCATACAATGAACTATATCTATTTCTAAAGCACAAGAACAAAGTTGTTGTGTGTCTCCAACAAAAAATACAATCAACAGCAATGTCCAAAGAAATATTACACCAGAAACGAAACAAGAATAACAAGAAAATGCCCATTGTCAAATGGTTCAGCAAAAGCCCATTAATTACTACCATTAACTTGACATTAAAATGCATTAAAATCTGAAAGAAAATTCGCCATATTTGTATTCGCCATATTTGTAAAGTGGGAATAACCTTACTTAAGTTATGTTCAAAGGGAGGTAAATCTTAACATTGTAACATGAATAATCTCTCTCTTTCTCTCTCTCAATATATATATATATATATATATATATATATATAATGATAATAATAATGATAATAATAATAATAATAATAATAATAATAATAACTATTTGTTATTCTTTATTATCTATGTACGTATACGTTTCGTCCTTTTTTAATAATCGGGACTCATCATCATAGAGATATGACTATTCACTACCGGTCATGCAATTCGAAACCCCCGATCACGAGTATTTTGCAACTCAAATCCGACGCGTTAACCACACGGCCAATTTTAAATAGCGAATAAACTGTGATACTTTTTAACACTTTATCGGCGGCTATAACGTCTGAGAGCGTTCTACTTCTCTTAAAATTGAAGGAACGATGCATTTAAAGCTAGTGACGTCATGCTGTGTTAATACTACACTTACAGTGCTCTACTTTTTCGAGGAGCGACAAATAATATATATATATATATATATATATATATATACATATATATATATATATATATATACATATATATATATATATATATATATATATATATATATATATATATATATACTGATTAGTTACATTCCAATGATCAAAATTCAGTCTTTTCTCATATCATTTATTTTTTTACAACGGCAGAATTGACGATGGTCTTACAATTGTTTCGCAACGGGCAATTACATGCTACAATTCAAATGCAATTCTTCAGGCCACACAATGAAAGGAATTAATAAAGACAACACATCGTGCATAAAGTTTACGAAAAAAAAATCAGACAACACCCATGCGTGTCTCCCTCGGCAATAGAATAACAGAATTTCAAACAAAGCCGCCATCTTGAATCTAACGCACGAAGCTAGGTTATCAGACAGTTATGACAAAGCCCTATATATATATATATATATATATATATATATATATATATATATATATATATATATATATATAAAGTGGTGAACTGAAAGCGAACTTTTAGGAAAGGTAAAACCTATTGTGAAAAGTATACAGCTCAATATCCAAGACTTTTTTGCAATCGGACATTTGCTTGCATTCGGTCAGAGTTTTGCCTTGTGTTTTTTCCCTACAATTTTTATTTTACTTTTTCAAATTTTAAATCTTGGCCTTTGCCAACTTATCTATCCCAACGACTTCCTCTGATGATAAGATTTTGATCTTTGAAAAGCCTGGCTTAAGGAAAAATTTGACTTGAATAAATTGCCTTTTGCGGAATATACCTTGCTCTGAGCAACTGAATAGAAATACGATTTGACTTTTGCTTTTCTAATTCCTTTTCATCCTTCTACATATATATATATATATATATATATATATATATATATATATATATATATATATATATATATGTATATAGTACGAAAACCAGTGAGCGGTTTCTAATTAAAACTAAAGAAACCCCAGTGTTTCTTCGCCTGTGTCCGCTCGCCAAGCTTGAAACCTAAGGTACCATCTTTATCTGATCTTCTGTAATATAATATTACTAATATATATTACGCGATTATGTTTTGGAATTTTTGAGATGAGGATTGATAACTCTTATAATTTTTTTTTATTCGGACTACTGTTCTCATCTTGCATGTTATTTTCTACAATGTTTCGAACAGTAGTCTGAATAATACAAATAATACAATATATGTCGCTCTTAGTATTCAAACATCGAGTACTCTTTTGGATTATTTTCTACAAAAATGAAAGCAATAATTATCTCCCTCTGTCTCTCTCTCTCTTTTTCTCTCTCTATTTTTCTCTCTCCCTCTTTTTCTCTCTCTCTCTTTCTCTCTCTCTCTAATTTTCTCTCTCTCCCTTTTTCTCTCTCTCTCTCTTCGTCCTAGGACGGGTCAAATTAATTCCCTGAACATAACACTTTTGCACCACTTCTATGTCTCAGTTTAAGATAAAAACAATTAAGATATAATGAAACTAAATCTTATATCTAGAATCCTTATTTAGATTTTGATCAAAATCCATTACATGATTCGTATTCTAGAAAATGTCTAAAATTAAAGGGGTCTTAAGAAGAAATTGAAATTCAGCTAACTTTGCTTAATTAGTTTCTAATGTCTATGGATCACATGTAATGCAAATCTGAAATATTTGAAATTTCAAACGGGAGATTTTGCCCATATTATGCTCCCTAAAACTCTTTAATATACCCCAAAGAAACTGAAATTTGGAGAATTGATGTCTAATACCTATTGTAACAATTTCATAAAAATCAGAGATGTCTGACTTTTTACGAACGACTTCCATCCTCTCTTAACGCCCTTCGAATGAAACTAAATATAGCCTACAATACCCACCTTTACGCCTATGGACTGTGTTGCAAAATTCATAATGATCGGTAAATTAATTTATCAGTGAATCCAATACACATAAATATATAAACATATACACATACCTAATTTATATAAGTAGATATACAGCACTAGTGTGATTGTTGTTTCCTAGATGTTAACCCAATGAAACTCCCGTGCTTATAAGATAGTGCTCAACAACAGGTAGAGCTGTATTATAGTATACATTCCTTTATTTATACACACATTACTGTAGAACTATAATTTATACCATAAGTAGATACACATAATTTGTACTATAAGTAAATAAACATAATTCGTACTATAAGAAACACATGTGTATATGGGTTAATTTGAAAATATTATTTATAAATAATTATTCAAAGCTCTCGCTCGATTGAGCACTTTAAGTAAGTTGATGCAATACTCTATACCATGCCGACTGAGTTCTCTTGACGACTTGCTTATATGGCCACTGAATTTGCCATTAAGACGTTAACTTACTCTCCCATTTCTAAGGCAATGCGCGGTGGGAACATCCGTAAGAGCTCCGACTACTGAGTCAAATATAACTTTTCTATTGGGGTTCGAATCGTGCAACCAGCAGGGATGCTATGTGTTATCAAGTGTTGGTAGATGGAACTTTGAGGGGAGGTGGCAAGTTAGTCGGCGTGATATGCTAGTTCTAGTCATGCCGATATACGTGTTGTTTGCAGAGACACATTCTCTGATAGGGCATTTAAACACGTATATGGCATTACTAGTTTTTAGTAAGCTATTGTTGGCCGGGTTATTTTTTATTAATAAATTTGCGGTTCTAGATTTCTTGTAATAAATAATAAATCTAATTTGAAAGTCATTATCTACGGGGGATATATGTGTGTGTATAATATTTTTAATTATTTTTTCATCGACTTTATAGTTGGGGTGCATTTGGTTGCAATAAAACAAGTTAATATTATTATTAATAATATTGTTGTTGTTAGAGTTTTTATTTATGGCGGTTAGGGAGCGTTTTATTTGTTGGTCAACTATATTGTTAGGAAAGTTATTGTTAATTAGTGTCTGTTTAATATCGGCAAGTGTTTTATAAAATATTTTATTTGTAGAATAATTTCTTTTAGCTCATAGACGTAGACGACATTCTCCTACTTACAGAAAACTTATCTAATTTAACTCTAATCAAAAACACACTAAAAAATAATTCAACATTAAATTTCACACAAGAAATTAATATTAATAATAAAATTCCCTTCCTAGATATAGAAATAGAAACCTCTACGGATAAATTTATTACCTACCCGCATAAAAAAACATACGAGCAAAGGTTCAAACCTACTCAATTTTAATAGTGAATGTCCTGATAGATACAAAATGGTCGTAATAAAAAATCTTATTTATCGAGCCAAAAGAAATTTCACCCCAAACAAAGCAGGTCGCCACTGTCGACGTAATGAGCTACTGAGAATTATGATGTAGGTTTTAAGTGTCTTCATAAGCTGGAAGCTGTGAAGCGAGATGTCTGTTTATATTAGATTTAATCGTCTGCATGTCGGTACAATCTGGGAAAAAGGGACCAGGGAGGGAGTTCCAAAGGCCTGCAACACAAGGAAGGAAGCTATTGGAGTAGAAGGCTCTCCGGGATCTGGAGACCTCCACAGTGAATGGATGGGATTTAGCTGATTATCGAGTTGGTCTAGTGTATTTACGACGAGGGGGCACCAGAGCAGCCAGTTTATCGGAGCACAATACATTGAAGTATTTGTAAAACAAACACAATGATGCAACATAGCGGCGATGGGAAAGGGGCTCGAGCTTGGTGGACAGTGAGGGATATATCAAGTTAAATTCGCGACTCTTTTTTGGACCTTGTCTAAGAGGGAGAGACTAGTGGATGATTCTCCAGCTCAGATGTGAAAACAATACTCCATGCATTGGCAGATGGTGGCTTTGTAGAGATATAGAATACTGTCAGGTGTTATAGACGTTTACTGGCACGGTAGAGCAAGCCCACCTTCTTTGCAGCAGCTTTGGCAATGTCTTCAATGTATTTGTTCTAATTCATATATACAAATATATATATATATATATATATATATATATATATATATATATATATATATATATATATAACATTGAAAAACTTGTTACAGATAAATGAAGTATCTTTAAATAATACTCTATCGTGATAATAGTGATTTAAAAAATATTGTAACTGTACAACTTGTATTTTCATCCTTCATTTATATATATATATATATATATATATATATATATATATATAAATTCACCAATCTTTTATTTTGCATACTCATTCATCCGCCTGAAGATGACCGACGTCGGTCGAAAACGTTCGCGAAAATATGGCGATTTTTTATACAACATGGACGACAATACCAAATCGGTCGTACGACGAATCGAAAAAACGAATCAAAAAATAAATAACACACACACACACACACACACACATATATATATATATATATATATATATATATAAATATATATATATATGTATATATATACTTTTGTATGTATATATATATACATAAAAAAGTATATATATATATACATAATATACATAATATATATATATATATATATATAAATATATATATATATATATATATACTTTTGTATGTATATATATATACATAAAAAAGTATATATATATACATAATATACATAATATACATACATATATATATATATATATATATATATATATACGCGTATGTCAACACTCATATATACACGGTTTTCGACCAGTTTCATAACGGAGACACACACACATACCCACACAAAGATACACACAGCGTATTATTAATGTGCATATGCAACATGGTTGCCAACTTGCGTTTCGAGTGCGCTTGATGTCACCTAGGCCACCGAATGCGTGTGACGTCTTATGTGACTTACATACACATATATACATAACCAGATAAGTATAGACACACACGCTGTAAAAGACACTCACGCGTTCTCATACGCGTAACATTCACAACTATGTAAGTCATTTCAGAAGAATACCCTTTGGGAAGACCACGTGACAAGCAACCATTTGTGGAATTTATGAATGCTAAACTTTCAAATTACTACTACTACTACTACTACTACTACTACTACTATTACTTGAAATAATACGTAATAGTCGAAGCTTCCGCCTACGTTTGGTGCGACTTTATAAATAAGATACATTTCTTTGTATAGCTTTTACTGAACCGTTACTTACTCACTTGGAGTTCTCACGCGAGTCATTACAAGTGATCGCTCACTGGCATAAACAGTCGGTGTTACCTGGATATTGAGTGACAACAAGTCTCTCCCGATTTCCAGCACTCTCCGGTTCTTTCAATCACTGTTACAAATATTTTTTTTTCGTTCTCGTAACAGCGTTTCCCATTGAGTTCTCGCTGATAACGGCCGTTGGTTTCCCTGGAATTTGAGTGACAATAAACCGCCTCAGGGGTCCGTTCCATTCTAGTGGAAGTTTGGATGGTGATTATTATTTATTTACCCACGAGCAGTTCCCACACAAGTTCTCATCAGGGATTTCTCACTAGTAAAAACAGGCGATGTTTACTTGGGGTCTGAGTTTGCTTAATAATTCACCCCCATATTTCAAGTACTCTCTGCTTCCTTCAGAGATTGTAGAACATCTTCCATGGGAATAATTAAAATAATAATAATAATAATAATAATAATAATAATAATAATAATAATAATGGAGTAGAGAAAGACTAGCAACGTTTCTTTCGGTGAATACGGGTCTGGTTTTTTCCTTTAGTCCTCACATTTCATGAGTGATGTTTCTGACAAAGGGGGAAGAATTGCTGTTTTCTGGGTTTGACCGAAACACTAAATGGACAATTCGGAAAATTGAAACAAAGAAGAAAAAAGTTTTATTAAGCAAAAACACTCCGTGTAATTTAATAATGTTTACCTAAATGAAAATATGCTGTCTAAACACACACACAATATATATATATATATATATATATATATATATATATATATATATATATATATAGAGAGAGAGAGAGAGAGAGAGAGAGGTAAAAACAGGTGTTAAAGCACTTCGTGAAAATTCAGACAGCTCAGATTTTTATGAAATTTAAAAATAAAAATGAGACGTCAATTGATACATATTCTCGAAATTTCAGTTTCTTTGGGGTATTGTAAAGGGTTTCAGGCGGCAAAAAAAGGGCAAAACCTCCGATTTGAAAATTAAATTAATTTAGATTTGCATTAAATTTGATCCATAATCATTAGAAGCTAATAAAGCTAATAAAGCTAATAAAGCTAATAAAGCAAGATTCCTTGAATTTCAATTTCTCCTTAAGACTCTTTAATCTTAAGCCTTTAATTTTTGACATTTTCTAGAATAATGTAACAGTTTTTAATCAAAATTTAGTAAATTTTACTGATTTTGCTGATTTTAGGTTTCGTAAGGCGACATAAAAGTGGTGCAAAACTGTTCGGAGAAATAATTTTACCTGTCTTGGTACGGGTATATATATTTTTAGCAATCGGTCATTTGCTTGCATTCGGGTAGAGTTTTGCCCTGTGTTTCTTTCCCTACAACTTTTATTTTACTTTTTCAAATTTTAAATCTTGGCCTTTGCCAACTTATCTATCCCAGCGACTTCCTCTGATGATAAGATTTTGATCTTTGAAAAGGAAAATTTAACTTGAATAAATTGCCTTTTTGCGGAATATACCTTGCTCTGAGCAATGTAATTGAAATTTGATTTGACTTTTGCTTCTCTAATTCCTTTCCATTCTTCTTCATATCTACCTGCTCTATCCTGGATATTGAGCTATATACTTTTCACAATAGGTTTTACCTTTCCTAAAAGTTCGCTTTTAGTACACCACTTTATATATATATATATATATATATATATATATATATATATATATATATATATATATATATATATATATATATATATAAGGTTAATACAACAAAAGATATAAGAGGCAACTAATATCTTTAATTAGTGAACATCTGGATAAAACTGAAGCTCAATATACTGGATACGGCATTAATAGCACTAGATAAATTGAAAAAATAAAATAAGGTGCAAATCAAATTTTATTACAATTCAATGTTCAGGTAAAGTACCTTAAAGTCCTTAACCCATGAGTTTTCAAAGATTTTCTTTAAAAACTCATGAGTTAAAGTCTTTAAGGTACTTTGCCTGAACATTGAACTGTAATAAAATTTGATTTGCACCTTATTTTTTTCTTTTACTTCATCTAGTGCTATATATATATATATATATATATATATATATATATATATATATATATATATATATATATATAGAGAGAGAGAGATTTGAATTTTTCACTTAGAAAAAGGATTATTCAGTGAAGGCCGTGGTTTTTTCCAATGAAAACAAGCTCGATGATACTCGATTACAGGATACAGAGCATTTATATGTGATTTTTTGAAATTTAAGAGTTTTTTTACCTACACGTTGAAAAATGATAAATAAATGATTTGTGAATCAAAATATCTTCTGTGGTGTTGTTTGGACTCCTGAACGGAATGCTTTGGTAAGCTTTCAAAAATCACACACACACACACACACACACACACACATATATATATATATATATATATATATATATATATGAAATTGACAATATTGACAAAGTTGTTCTACAAGGAAAGCTTGCAATATATATATATATATATATATATATATATATATATATATATATATATATATATATATGCTAGGCCGAGGAGTTGGATGACGGCGAAACGTGCTTCCGTCGATAATTATATTTTATTAATAAAAATATAGACGCTCCCTATATAGAGGAGGCAACCACAGTGTAAGGGAGGCGACTCCCTCTAGCATCTAGGAAATGCTCTAGATATCTTAATTCTTTCATTTGTATTTAACGCCAACTCGGTCTGATGAGGTTGACTTTCTTGGGAGAGTGCAACCGAAACATGTATGCACATATGTAACCGATAATGTTTGTATAAATAAAAATTTATACTTATAAACAGCTCTACTTGGTATTGAGCACTTTTTATAAACACTTGAGTTTCTACGGATTTACATTTACAGAAACCAATACATATACGATATATATATATATATATATATATATATATATATAATATTTTTTACTATTTTACCTACGTATTATGTGAATGTCTATTTTTACTCTTTGAAATAGTGCTCTACTTATAATTTTATGTAAAGGTGCTTCTAATAATATTAAATTATATTTGTTGAATATTTACCTACGCATTACGTCGTTTCAAGCTTTCGCCTCTCATCAGCGCAGGAAAATAACAAGCTAAAACGGCAACAGGGCGCGAACCACGGTTCACAGAGACACTTTGAATCTGTAAGCGTTCGCCTAGTCCCTTAGGCCACGGTAAATTGTCACGTGATAACGGAAAAATTAAGTGATATTTACACTGAAAGCGTCGAGTATAAATATAAAGACATCCGATAGAACTCAACGACAGAGTCGGAGCATTGCGCTGAGTTTTTATGTGAATGTCTATTTTTAATCTCTCCAATAGTGCTCTACTTTTTATTTATTCTTGGACAGGGTATATATATATATATATATATATATATATATATATATATATATATACATACACATATATATATATACATACACATATATATATATACATACATACATACATACATACATACATACATACATAATATATATATATATATATATATATATATATATATATATATATATATATATATATATGTATGTATATTTAGGCAGCAAGTCATTATCTAAGCAAGCGTCGTTGAACATCACGGAACTTTCGCGTTTGTATATTTTCCTCGTGAGGTTCTCAAACCGTCGAGCCATCTTTCTAGTTTCAGGTAGCAATCCGTATAGTACTTCGGAAGACATTGTTAAATACCCCATCATTCTTCTGTCTAACTTAACCTTTCTTAACGTTCTCATTGTATTACCAGACAGATTAAAAAGATATAATTAACCAGAAGAATTCTGTGGTGTTTAGCAATGCCTTCCTAAATGAAGGAGCGCTTCCTAAATGCACTATATATAAACTAGCAGCAAAATCCCACCCTATCACTGTAGATATCCTCAGATATCCGAAAAAATTTCTTTCCTCAGACCGCTTCCCTTTAGAATTTCCTCCCTGATCTCTGTCTCCCCGATTGTATCAACATGTAGAATTTAAATTCGGCGATCGTACGAACACGAAATTGCGTTAGCGTAAAATTATATATATAGCTTGGTCATTATTTGCTATGAATGCTGGCAGACGTGTAGAATCAGTTAAAGTAAGTCTATTGCGCGAAATACCTTCGATTGTACGGCACTCCTCTTGACAAAGCGTCTTAAGATTGCCAACATTTTTGGAATTCCTCTAAGGAATTTTAAGTTTAGATTAATTCCACAAATTTTCTATGGGATTTGGGTCAGGCGACTGACTCGGCCAGTACAAAACCCTTATTTTACTCGACGTTAACTTGTTTCTTGCCGTTACTTCAGTATGTTCGTTATTCTGTTATAAATTCGAGGAGTGAATGGATTTTTTAACAAGGCCATACCTATAAAATGGAAGGCACGGCGGTTAAGTGGTTAACGACGTGGACTGAAGACCTGGGTGTGCCAGGTTCTAATCCCGTTCGTTCCACAGAAACACTTTCATCAAATCCCACACTTGGAGAAGAGGTTCCTATAATAGGCCGAGAGATATAACTGAAAGGCTCTACTGAAAGTAAGATTTCTAGTCAGTTAGCAGATATCTTTTCAGGTGCTAACCCTTCGCTATCATTGTCCCAAGAAAATTCTGAAACAACACGTTTTCTTTTTAACTAAAATAGAAAATAATGGCATTTCTAGAATAAACACTTCTATCAATATGAATAGAAAACCTTAAACCAGACTGACATGATACTTTTACAAAATATATAAAGCATTTTTTTACAAAATATATAAAACAAACTTTTACAAAATATATAAAACAAACTTTTACAAAATATATAAAACATTTTTTTACAAAATATATAAAACAAACCTTTACAAAATATATAAAACAAACTTTTACAAAATATATAAAACATTTTTTTACAAAATATATAAAACAAACCTTTACAAAATATATAAAACAAACTTTTACAAAATATATAAAACATTTTTTTACAAAATATATAAAACAAACATTTACAAAATATATAAAACAAACCTTTACAAAATATATAAAACATTTTTTTACAAAATATATAAAAGGAACTTTTACAAAATATCTAAAACATTTTTTTACAAAATATATAAAACATTTTTTTACAGAATATATGAAACAAACTTTTACAAAATATATAAAACAAGCTTTTACAAAATATATAAAAAAACTTTTACAAAATATATAAAACAAGCTTTTACAAAATATGTAAAACAAACTTTTACAAAATATATAAAACTGGGTCTAAAAAGTTAAAACTTTATGAAGTACTGTTTTATTTTTTTTAAAGTAATAATGTTCACAATAAAATTTTGACTTTTTATTGTATACTCACAAATCATAATCTAAATATAATTTATGATATAATAAACGTCCCTAGCTGAAATAAATTCGATGGGTTATAATTCCCTTTGAGAATTTTTGCAGAAGACTGTAAATCTTACTCCAAGTAGAGCCTCACAAATGTTAGATCTCTTGGCCTGTTATAGGCATGGCCTTGGTTTCTAATTACTTCTCGACAAACATAACCTTTTGGTTTTCTTAATTTTCGAGGATATATTGTTCGATGTAGAACACGAATAAAAGCCTATTTCATCCATTTCCGAATGATGACTCTAATTCCACATCTGAGATGGTGAGCCAACCACTAGTGTATCTTTCTTGGACAGGGTACAAAAAAACATATGTAACAGAATAGGTTCCGCACTGTCTACCAACCTCCAGCCCCTGTTTCATCACCGTAATCTTACTGTGCTCCGATGAGCTTACTGCATTTGTACCCCCAACGTAAATACCCCCGACACACCCGACTAGCAACAAAATTGCACCCCTTCATTGTAGAAGTTTCTAGATGCCAAAAACACTTTATGTTCAAATAGTTTAATTCCTCGAACCGCTAGCCTTTAAAATACTCTCCGTGCTCCCTCTTTCCCCGACTGTACTAATATACAGAAATTTAAATGTAATGTGAACAAACATCTTACTGCAGAACTCTTTACTTTGGATTCCCCTTACAAATCTGGCCGTTAAACACAGTAGCTCCTTACTTCTAATTGGCAATATACTTTATTTGGACTGAATAAAAGTTTTACAAAGATTGTACTCATTGAAATGCTGAGTTCGTTAGATATTTTTTATATCCGATTCCATGCTTATGCTTGTCAAAATTACTCTGCGAATGTCTTGAAATAGTTCCTTAAACTTCGTAATTCTAAAAAAAACTTTTGCGAGTACAATTTAAACAAACCTTCAATATTCGTTCAAAATACACATATATTGTAAACGTTCTTCTTTTACACGTGGCGTTCTCTCTTTGATAGCAGAAACGAATTAAAATTATTTTTGTAAATACATTCTTCACTGAGATATTCTTTGTTTAATTTAATTTTTGTTTTATAAAACGAATAAAATCTATTAAAAAATGAATTTCATCGACCGAACCGATAATTGTCCCTACTGACCTCAGATGGACTCAGGTGAATATTTAAATGGTGATTTTAGATTCTGTTAAAAAAATTTACCCTATATTGAAACGTATTTTAATCGCATGACACTTAACATATCGATTTCTATAACACATAAGCAGACATTGACTTTTATATATATTAGCAGATATCCTTTACATATAAACATTTGATATACTTTACATATACAAATGTGATATCCTTTACATATACAAATTTGATATCCTTTACATATAAACATTTGATATCCTTTACATATACAAATTTGATATCCTTTACATATACAAATTTGATATCCTTTGCATATAAACATTTGATATCCTTTACATATACAAATTTGATATCCTTTACATATACACATTTGATATCCTTTACATATACAAATGTGATATCCTTTACATATACAAATGTGATATCCTTTACATATACAAATTTGATATCCTTTACATATACAAATTTGATATCCCTTACATATAAACATTTGATATCCTTTACATATACAAATGTGATATCCTTTACATATACAAATTTGATATCCTTTACATATAAACATTTGATATCCTTTACATATACAAATTTGATATCCTTTACATATACAAATGTGATATCCTTTACATATACAAATGTGATATCCTTTACATATACAAATTTGATATCCTTTACATATACACATTTGATATCCTTTACATATACAAATGTGATATCCTTTACATATACAAATGTGATATCCTTTACATATACAAATTTGATATCCTTTACATATACAAATTTGATATCCCTTACATATAAACATTTGATATCCTTTACATATACAAATGTGATATCCTTTACATATACAAATTTGATATCCTTTACATATAAACATTTGATATCCTTTACATATACAAATTTGATATCCTTTACATATACAAATGTGATATCCTTTACATATACAAATGTGATATCCTTTACATATACAAATTTGATATCCTTTACATATAAACATTTGATATCCTTTACATATACAAATTTGATATTCTTTACATATACAAATTTGATATCCTTTACATATACAAATGTGATATCCTTTACATATACAAATGTGATATCCTTTACATATACAAATGTGATATCTTTCACATATACAAATGTGATATCTTTCACATATACAAATGTGATATCCTTTACATATACAAATGTGATATCCTTTACATATACACATTTGATCGTCTGCAGAAAAGTAACCAGTGACGGACAGAGTAACCTGGGGATGCCCGAGACAAATGTAGATTTGATGACTCTTAAATCCTAAAATAATGTAAAATATTATGAGAATTTTTTGTATTTGAGTAGGGAATTTGAGAAACATGAATACGTTCGTTCGCCTCTCGTTAAGAATACATTAATAAACGCTATGACTAACACTTACATAAAGGTAAAACTAACATTACTTATTTAACGACTGCAGTATCTGTTCTTCTATTTAACTAGAAAATGTAGCTGTCTAGATCAGGTATTAACTAAAATTATAAAATTACAATAATTTTTAATACTTTACAATAAAATTACATTTTTACTTTTTACTGTAGACTCACAAAGTTATAATCTAAATGTAATTTATGATGTAATAAAGGTCCTAAGTTTATGATGTAATAAAGGTCCTAAGTTTATGATGTAATAAATGCCCTAAGTTTATGAGGTAATAAAGGTCCTGAGTTTATGATGTGATAAAGGTCATAAGTTTATGATGTAATAAAGGTCCTAAGTTTATGATGCAATAAAGATCCTAAGTTTATGATGTAATAAAGGTCCTAAGTTTATGATGTAATAAAGGTCCTAAGTTTATGATGTAATAAAGGTCCTAAGTTTATGATGTAATAAAGGTCCTAAGTTTATGATGTAATAAAGGTCCTAAGTTTATGATGTAATAAAGGTCCTAAGTTGAAATAAATTTGATGGGTTAAAATTCCCTTTCAGAATTTTTGCAGAAGTATTAGCACCTGAAAAATATCTGCTGACAGACTGGAAACCTTACTCCCATTAGAGTCTCCCAAATGTTAGATCTCTTGGCCTGTTATAGGCATGGCCTTGGTTTCTAATTACTTCTCGACAAACATAACAAGCTTTTGGATATCTTGTTCGATGTAGAACCAGAATCTAAGCATATTGCATCCATTTAGAATGATTACTCTAATGTATATAATGCTATTAAAATACTTACAGAAAAGGAAAACTAACATTACCTACTTAACGACTGCAGTATCTGTTCTTTGATATAGCATACAAATGTAACTGTCTACAACAGGTAATAATTCACATTACACTCCTTACATTTCCATTATATGGATTTACTTTGAAACCATAGTTATTACCTACGGTAAGGAGGTTATGTTTTCGGCCGAGTTTGTTTGTGTACAGCCAAACGTCATAATCGCTTGACCAATCGTCACAAAACTTGGTAAAAATATCGACTGATTCAATTTTGAGATATCTATGTCAAATGTGAAAGTCAAGGTCACGGAAAATGTGTTTTCCCAAACTTACATTTTAGGCGATAACTTAGTTTTAATTCATCCTAGAGACTCACTACTTGACCCATAATATAGCCAATGAAGCCTCGCATCTTATATGACCTTTGACCGTGAAAGATTTGGTCACGGTCGAATTTTTGACGGAATTTAAACTTTCAATTATTCCAAATTTAATATATGGATCAGATTCTCTTTGATAGCAGTAACTACCATGCACAATTTCAGCCCGATCAGATAAATAGTTTTAGAGTTATCAGAAATCATTTATACAATATGAAGAGGTAAGATCCAGATAAGACTGTTGCCTATCCTTACGCTGTCAGGTGGACGTATACAGTCTCATCACTGACTCATGTTCTTGTTTATATCATGTGGAAGCTACTCGATGGAGATTCTCGAAAGATTCTGTCAAGTGTCTTCGATCATCGAGAATGTGTTATGCAATATCCAATGTTGAAAAATCAGAACATAAATCGTCATTTTTCAAAAATCAGAAATGCATTTCTTGTAGGATTGTGGTAAATATCAATCGACCGAAATTCAATAACCAGTGTTTGCATCACGTGAAAATTAATCGATAAAAATCAATGAAATTTCCTGTAGACGCATCTTCGACGCCCCCCTCCAGCGTTGAAAGCAAAAACGATCCCCATGTTATATTTTTACGCCACCGAAAATCACGTTGAAACTACTCGACAAAAATCAATGACGTAATTTTGTTTACGTATCTCCAATTCCAGTGTGTCACCCTCCCAGGCTTTGCCTTCTCACCCTTTGAGAAGGGGTTAGTTTATTGCTAATCGCCTGATGCGCCCCTACCGGGGAATGCTGACGGGGCTGCCTAGGCAATTTTTAAATGACCAGAGTGCTCAAATTGTTGAGCGCTGGTTTGTCAAATCCCACTTTCCCGACCTTGTGTCACATCTTATCTTGTGGGAGGAAGATAAACAACTTCTCTTTTCTTTCAGGTTTACTAATGAGCCACCAATTACCGAGGCCAGAAGGCCACTCGAGCATAAGGGTTATTGAGATGAATAGATTGCCAGTTTAATAATGAAGAATATTATGAGAGGATTTAAAATGATGAATGAAATTACAAAGTTTGATGACTCATGAAAAAAAATTATGACAAATATTTGTTGACATTGGATTTCAAGACGACCATGTTGTAGTCTGTCGGGAAGCAGTCTCGTAGTAATGTGTTCCATAGATGTGAAATTCTTTTAACAAAAGCTGTTCATTGACATTCCGATTGATGTTAGGCACAAGAAGAAATAAAAGAAGGTTCTTTGTAATTGTTGTTGATGCTGAGTTCTTGCCGTGAATGATTTACAGGGATGGACCGGAGATTGAGGATCAGTGTTTTAGGCATATTCCTTTTGAAAACAGATCTAAATAGACTATTGTCACAGTCATGTGAAAATAGTTCAACAGTGGCTTTGTTGGTGTTGGACTGAGGTATGGTCCTGTTCACTTCTAGGAGTTTCACACTCTCAGGTTTTATCTTCTCTCTCAGAATGGGTTAGGTTAGGTGAATGCCGACGGGACTGCTAGTGGGTTGGCTTTTCAAAACATCACCTGACCTTGTGTATAACCTCCTGTAAAAAAGGGGAAAACATATGGTTTTTATTTTAAAGGGAATAACTATCTTCTTTTAGACATATTACTTATATTAAACAAAGAATATTTTACTGCAGATCAATTAGTGGATCCATGTTTCATCCATTGTGACAGACTGACGCAAAAAACACTCCTTTTTTGTCGCGTTAAAACAGTTTGAAACAACGCTCTGAATCGTCGACGTGTTGTTGTCTTTGATCGGCTGTGAGCAAACGCGGCACTCATTTTGAACACAGATTTTTTATTAATCAAACGCTCACGCAAAATCGTGAATTCACTGCCTTCTGATATTTTTAACTCCTTTGCTATCTCACGCAACTTCAATTTACGACTCACCAAAACGAATTTGTGAATTAAAAAATTTTTTTTCTAGGACAACTGCCGAATTTGGGCCATTTTAGCCTCCAGCATCATTTGTGTCTGTACGGTCGCGTTTAAAGTCAGCATATCACCACTTATCCGTCGGTTAGTCAGAGTCCGGACGACACTTATAAAGCGATTACTTTGCTTGGACAGTATTTTTTTCATCAGAAAGCGATGCTTTATCAACACGCAAAATTCAGATTTTTTCAATTGTTTTGAAATGTTGCAACAGTAGCTTCGCTAAAATAACTGTAATTCATAAACTAATAATCCGATTGGACTCAAATTTTCACAAATGTTATTTGAAGGTTAGTACTTTATAAAAATCATATGGATTTTTTATTAGTGGGACCATCTATATGTTATTTGAAGGTTAGTACTTTATAAAAATCATATGGATTTTTTATTAGTGGGACCATCTATATGTTATTTGAAGGTTAGTACTTGATAACAATCATATCTATTTCTTTTTGTTTTTGACGTCATCTATATGTAAGGCCCGGGAATATAGAGTGATGTGTTATTAATAGCAGTAACCGCGACTGTTGAGAATTGGACATTATAAAAAGAAAGAATTGGAACAGCGATAAACGCGTATGATTATGGTTGTAAGTAAATTGATAAATGTGCTTTTTTAATATCAATAAATGCAAAAACAACACCTATTGGTGATTGAGGGGAACAGTTTTAATATTTTTATACTTAAAATAATTGAAATTAGAAAACTGTACATTCATCGATTTTTACCTCATTTACTTATGTTTTCAACTAAATTGTAGCTAAGTGCATAATCATATTCCCAATAACACATTACAACAATAACAAATGAAATTGGCTAGTCATAGATATCATATTAGATGAACAATATAAAACAATATCGTGTCGTATGCGAAGTAGATCAAAATAACAACAACAAACCCAGTCAACCTAACTTGGCGATAGATGCAAACATTAAACGCGTGCGAAGAAAATGGTGAGCTTGGTTTTGGATTAGAATTTATACGAGGGGAAAACTACGCATTTATTTGCACTCGGGGAAACAAGGGCAATGAACTTTTGTTTTTGTTTTAATAAATGCGAAATAGGATCCGATTATATATATATATATATATATATATATATATATATATATATATATATATATATATATAGATAGATATATATAGATATAAATATATAGCACTTCATCAGTTGAGTCAAATATAAAATATCCAGAGAAAAAAAGTAATTAAAATTAAAAAAACAATTAACAATCAGTTATAGTTTTAGTTTTATTACATTCGCTGCGGATATTAATATTTACTGCGTTATAAGCAATATTGCCAACCGCATGTTTTTTTAAAGATTTGAAACACCTACAATTTGACAAAGAGGTCTTCCTCGAAATATATTATGGAACACGGTCACACACATTACATCACAGTGTTGAAGTCATGCCTAATCAAGTAAGATTTGCTATATAAGAAACATTATTAAAAAAATGTTTTGAAAAAATATATATAAGAAAATCACTTGTTTTTGTCTTACTTCTAAACGCCGACATATTTCTATTTTTTGCATTGTGATAGCCTTCTATACCCCTCTTTCTCTCTCTCTCTTTCTCTCTCTCTCTCTCTCTCTCTCTATGTATATATATATATATATAGAGAGAGAGAGAGAGAGAGAAATAGAAAGATAGATAGAGAAAAAGAGAGCAAGGAGAGCGTAACAAACACCGTATAAAAGAACAAACCTGCACTTAGCGAGAGTGAGAGCGAGAATGAGAGCAAGAGTAAGAGTGAGAGCGAGAGCGAGAGCAAGAGTGAGAGCGAGAGTGAGAGTGAGAGTGAGAGCGAGAGCGAGAGTGAGAATGAGAGTGAGAATGAGAGCGAGAGCGAGAGTGAGAGTTAGAGTGAGAATGAGAGCGAGAGTGAGAGCGAGAGTGAGAGTTAGAGTGAGAATGAGAGCGAGAGTGAGAGTGAGAGTGAGAGTGAGAGTGAGAGTGAGAGCAAGAGTGAGAGTGAGAGTGAGAGTGAGAGTTAGAGTGAGAATGAGAGCGAGAGCGAGAGTGAGAGCGAGAGTGAGAGTTAGAGTGAGAATGAGAGCGAGAGTGAGAGTTAGAGTTAGAGCGAGAGCGAGAGCGAAAGTTAGAGTGAGAGCGAGAGCGAGAGCGAGAGCGAGAGTGAGAGTGAGAGTGAGAGCGAGAGCGAGAGCGAGAGTTAGAGTGAGAGCGAGAGCGAGAGTGAGAATGACAAATAGAAGCGATAGGTAACTTGGTGAGTTAATGTCAATTCCGACAAATTAAAACAATTAAAATGAATAAAACATTTCTTTTCATACGTAAATGGATTAAAAAATGAGGAATATTTTAGAATGTATTTTACTGTGAGTAAAATATATAGATAAAAATAGTCATGATATTTCATCCAATAGACCCTAGGAATATCGTTGTAAACTATTTTTTTAGGCATTATTTCATAAATCATCCAGTTTATTCTTAAACTTCAGTTGATTAGACAATTTCTTTAAGAAACAGATTTCCTTATTAGAAAAAAATAAATAAAATTTTGTGGTAGATTTCGTTTTTGAAAAAGTGTTTTCCAATAGATTTCCAGCGCGAGGTTTCCTCTCTGTTCCGTCGTTACTGTCTTCTTGATGGGCTACCCCGACGAACCCCTTGAATTTGAGGAAATGAAAGAAAGTCACACGAAGTTAGATCAGTTGAATAGGAAGGGTGAACCAGTAGGAAGATCTACTCGACCAGTGACTGTCGGTTAATCGGGCAATTGTGAGCAAATACGATGATCTGTCCTGTCACAACACTCGTCTCATTTCAATGATTGCAATAAGATACGATTACAGTTAGCTACTCCACAGATATCGTGTGAGAGATGAGAACGCAATCGGGTAATTCCTCTTCAGTTCATCGTATATAATATATACAACACACCGCGTATCGTTCGATTTCACACCGGCTTTATATGGATTACACTTTTGTTATGCGTCACGTTTCAAGGCCACAAAAGAGACACTCCTCCATTTTGGTTTTCAAGCGTGACGACATCCAATAACGTGGGCGGATCTTTGGTATGTTTTGTTTGGCTTGCGTCTATTTACGTACGAATATGTTTGTATATCTGTGTATTTGCGGTTCGGATTTTTCCGTGACAAACGGCTATTACTAGCTGTAGCCGTGACCCGTTGGGTCATACCACCCACTACCATTATTCATTCTACTTTGATGTCAGTCGAAAATTCGTAGACTTTGACATTTCTGTTTAGACATTCCTTTTGAATAACTAAAACTAATCAGTATATTTACTTCATTATTATTATTATTATTATTATTATTATTATTATTATTATTATTATTATTATTATTATTATTATTATTATTATTATTATTTGTACTCCCTATGGGTTCTCACACAGATCATCGTCAGTGATTGCTCACCGACGATAACCAGTGGTATTACCTGGAGTCTGAGTGACAACAAGCCTCCCCAGATTTCCAGTATTCTTCACCTCTTTTCGATAACGATGCGGTATCGCAACAACCTCTTACCATTGATTTATCGCTGGTAAGGACAATTGGTCTTCTCTGGGATTTGGGTGGCAATATGACTCCCCAAGGTCCCACCATTCTCTGCACTTTTCCAGTGGAGGTCTGGTTTGTGCTGTCCCTCCTCGGTCTTCTCAGCCTCCTCGACCCTCTACAAATATTTTGTCTGGTGTCAGCCTAGGCCGGCACCATTTAAAAAAAAATGTAATTAATTAAAAAAAACAAAAAATAAGTAAATAAAATTATTATTATTATTATTATTTTTATTATTATTATTATTATTATTATTATTATTATTATTATTATTATTATTATTATTATTATTATTATTATTATCATTATCATTATCATTATTATTATTATTATTATTATTATTATTATTATTATTATTATCATCACTATGAGTGTTCACACAGGCCAGGTGTTCCCTCGAGTCTGATTGACAACAAGTCTCCCCATATTTTCAGTATTCTCCACCTTTTTCAATAACCATTGTAAATGACTTTGTATTATCGCAAACGCCGTTTACCATTGATTTCTCGCTAGCAACGACCATTCGTATTTTCTGAGATTCGGGTGGCAATAAGTCTCCTCAAGATCTCAGTCATCTCCGCATTCTTCCAGTGGAGGTCTATTTAGTGCTTTCTCTCTTCGGTCTTTCTATACTCCTTGACCATTCACAACTATTTTAAGTGGTATCAGCAGAGGCTGATGTCATCTTTTTTCTTTTTCTATTTTTTTTGGGGGGGAGGGGGGTAAGGCACAGTTTCTAAGATTTCCTGCAGTTTCAGTTCTCTCGGGTTCACGTGATGTTTCTTTCATGTTTTTGTTATATTTCTGTTGCAATTTCCACATGGCTTGTTGGTGTTCATAGTTTATGTGGGTTGGTTTCCGCATTCAAGGAATTTCCTTAAGATTTCAGCTGTTTTCGTCATTGCCGTCCGTTGTATGGTCTCAGACTATTATTATTATTATTATTATTATTATTATTATTATTATTATTATATAGAAGTAAATGTTCTTATTATTTTTCCATCTAATTTACATATATGTTTGTGGTGGGTACAGCACAGGTATTTAAATTACATGAAGACGCTGGAAAAAAGTCAGTATTTTTCTAAATTCCCACAGATATATTAAGAATAGTAGAGTAAGAGATGGGGAAAGATAAATACATAGATAGCTAAGAGCGTGAGGTTGATGACCTGTTCAGTTAATTATGACTAACGGCTGATTAATTAAAACTGAATTTCTTTTCAAACATCATTCAATCAAAGTAAAAACGCAAATTCCTCTATTACTTTGAGTTGAATTGCTTTAATAACAAAACGAATATAAAAATCTATTTCGTGATTATTCGTCCGTTTCCGTCAAAACACGAAAACATTTTAACTCGATTTTACCGATTTTAATATTTTGTCCGGGTCAATTTTTCATTGTTTTGTCATCCATAAAGAAAGGCGGAGAAGTCGGCACTCACTAACTGATGCGTAATCTTCATCCACGCACGCACACCGGGACTAAAATAATAATATACACTTTCTCCATATACACCGGTTGTCAATCATATTCCAGACGTTTTTATTGGCTTTGAATGATCCGTGACGCAATCTAGGAAAAGAAAATGTACACATAATTAAAGATGGCGTCGACTTCTTTAATTTTTTTCAGAGATGCACATGTGATACTATAACAGCCCCATCCGAGATGAAAGGACATTATTAGCTAAGAAGTAAATGACAATACGAAAGTAATGCACCCATTGTGCTACACAGACAAAGCAGCGCCGGAGAGAGTTAGACATTAATGGTCGAAGAGAGGGTCAAGATAGAGAATTCGGAAGGAAGTATTTACTTCCGGTTCAAATAAGCTGAGAGTAACTGAGAAAAGACCGAGTGTATCGGATTTTTGCTAGATGGTAGACATCGACGGGCAGGTCGGCGGTGAATGACCTTGACAAGTTCAGGAGATCGATGACGGAGATTAACAGTAAATGATCACGACGGGCAGATTGATCACAAAGCTCCGAGGTAGAGCATTCGTACGGCGGAGTTAGTTTAAGCTAATATTCTGAATTTGGAAGATGGGAATTTATCTCAGATGTAGACGTTAGCGACAAGATCCCAACGACACACACATAGTCGCGCTCATTATTTCGTGTTCATACAATGCCTTTAAATTGTGCTGTTTTTATTGTGTACGCAGATCATGTGAGCCATTCTTCTTTTGGAATGGTGTTCATCTCCGCCGTCGCGTTCCACATTATCTTTTTCTTCGCACCCTCTCAACAACAGCTGCACGCCGAACAGTTTGGGGCCTGCCAGAACGCTGGTCATTTTCGAATCGGTTGAACCACTCCTTAATTTGTGTTACACCCATCGCATCTTCTCCAAACACCTGTTGAATCTAACGTGACGGCGGTGATGAACACCATTCAAAAATGAGATTTCCAGACGTGTTTCCGGCAGTTGATGGATCGGTGGGCTAAGTGTGTGCAAGCACAAGGGCCCTACTTTGAAGGGGATTAAGACCACAACCCCACCACGTATTTGAAATATTTTTTTCTGGTCTAAGGTCGGATACCCTTAGAACAGTCCTCGTATATATATATATATATATATATATATATATATATATAGAGAGAGAGAGAGAGAGAGAGAGAGACAGAGAGAGAGAGAGAGAGAGATTTTTAAATTAATTAATTTATAAATATATCTTTGGTATACAGATTTATTTAATTAATTTATAAATTAATTTTTGTGTGCACAAAAGGTAGCGACAAATTATGAACACGCACCGGTAACCACCAATCGACTATCCCCCCTCCCCAAATAACAAACAATCAGCATATATATATATATATATATATATATATATATATATATATATATATATATATATATATATATTTCTATTTTCCCTTGACCCCTATAGAGCATGGAGAATGAATTATTCGTACAAATTAAGCTTTTCCCTAACCAGTAGGTTCGTTAGTTGACCGATCAAAGACGCCACCTAAGTTAGTTTGCCCCTCATTCGAAAGCAGATGTTCGAAACCTTTACGAGTTTCATTTTTTATGTTTTGGTTTTCTTTGTATATTCCTAGCTCCGTGAACTGACTTAGTATTAGCAATAGTCATAGTAGTATAAGTATCAACTATATACCCCACACAATGTACAAATATTTAATAGTTTATTGATAAGAAAAATTCTTTATGATTATAAACTATAATTACAATGTTTAAATATTAACATTTTTTAGTGGGGAAATTTATCTAGGTGGCGGGTTTTCTTGTTACGTAAACTTACTGTAAACGAGAATGTATATTAGACGTTTAGTAATTCCTCGTGGTTATTTAATGGCTTTTCATAAAATGTATACGTCACCTGTTGAGTATATGGATGGAAATAAAATAAAAGTAAGAATCAACAAAGCAAGGCAATTATATATTAAAACCTGATTTTTTAATTATTACAATAAAGATTATATCGCACATTTACGTTTTTAAGCACAATCATCGTAATCTCTTGCTCTCTCTTGCTGTCGCCCTCCCTTTTGCTGTCTCTCTCTCTCTCTCTCTCTCTATATATATATATATATATATATATAGAGAGAGAGAGAGAGAGAGAGAGAGTAATAAAACGTTTTATTTATAGTAACATAGTTTGGCTACACATTCCAAACATGTTTCAGCTGTAGCTTTAATAAGCTCGTCAACTTTAGGCCAACAAACCCTGGTTTCATTATGTGCAATAAAGCCAATTAATATCTGTAAAGGTCACGTGACTAAATTCAAAATATATTTAAAATATTCTTACCGTTAAACTTTCATATATTGAAATGTCAAACGTCAAATCAGGATTAAGTAAATTTCCAGTCTGTGTTGCTAGACTTATAATGGGTCAAACGTTGCGCGTTTGACCCTATTACTTGGTGTGGCGGAAGGAATCAAATCATTGTCGGATAAAGGCACACACAGATCGTACGCATCTTTTGACAGGCATATACGCGTACATCAAGCATTTACACAGGAATACACCATTCGCGAGTTGGAAAATATAGTATTGTTTTAGTTAAGTTAAATTAAAAAGTATGACATTATTTCAGACACTTACATGCCTTTGCATATTACATAATAAAATAGAATTATAAAAATAATTGTAAAATAACAATAATAATAATAATAATAATATTAATGATAATAATAATAATAAGTAAAAATAATAATAAACCATCGTAATAAATTATAATAATAATAATAATAATAATAATAATAATAATAATAATAATAATAATAATAATAATAATAATAATAGTGATAATAATGGTGATGTATGGAATGTAATAACAATAATAATAGTAATAATAATCATAGCAAGTGATATAACCTTTTATAAAAGAAACTAGATAAAATAGTTAGAAAAACACATATTAATGAAGGCTGACTGATAAGACCCATAATTTTTATAAATACAAATACTACACGCTATTCAATCAAAGCAACCCCCACAAAATATGAAATATAAAAAGAAACCATGCATCTTACTAAATGATCACAAGGTTGACTTCTCAACTAAACCCTTTATTAGACTAATTAACCTTACTAGACAAACAATCGGAAAAATTAGTAAGAAAATATTAGAGGAGAAGATCACCTACAAATTAAACCAATAGATAATCACAACTGGCACGATTTAAATGGTTTTCTGCAATTGTAAACTGAATGTCTTTTTTTTATCCAATTTTAAATTATAAACTACTGTCCATCAATATGAAAATAACTTTTTGAAATTGCCATCGAATTTTCTTGACTCCTCTCCGAAATTTCATAACATGAAATAAATATTATAAAAAATTGCATAACTACTGTCGTGATTAAAAAAGAACAATGAACCAAAAGCAACCATACCGGATCTTTTATTGTCTCAATAGATGCCTAAGACTCAGTTGGTCTTTGAATCCTATATAATATTACCATAGGTATTGATGTGGAAACTATAGGCTTATACAGAGATGATGGTTTACTAATTATGGAAAAAAACTCTAACGTGACTAAATGCGAAAAAAACAACAACTAAGAAATGAAAAAGTTTGGGACTAAAAGTAGAAGTAACATCTAACACTAAACAAGTAAATTTTCTCAAATGTAACTTTCAAATAAGAGAAGGAAATCTATAAACCATATACAGACACTAATGCAAATCCCATTTACGTTCACGCCCCCTCAAACCACCCAGAATAAATCAGCAAACGAGAATAAACGCATATAAATAAAAACGAGAATAAGTAACACCTCCTCAAACGATGGAAATCCTTAATGAACATAAAGTTCTGTATAAGAAGGCATTAAAAGACAGCAGTTATAAAAGAAACTTACTTTAAATATGTGAAACCAGTAACACTACACAATCTTATATATATATAAGGATTTTGTCCGTCCGTTTGTCTGTCTGTCTGTCTGTCTGTCCATCTGTCCGCCAGCCACACTTTTAAAAACATAATAAATACATTGCGAAATAATGGTGAATACTGCATTTAGCTAATCTAATATTTGAATCTAAATATGAATAAATTCGAATCTTTCCGAAGTATTTTAACATCAAAACCTTTCAATATTACTTGGTATTTATCTACCTCCAACAGCGGAAAGATGTGACACAAGGTCGGGAAAGTGGGATTGAAAGAGCACTTTGACCTACAAAAGATGAATGGGCAAACCCATCGACATTCCCCGGTAAGGGCTCCGCGGGCGATTAGCAATAAACTACCCTCTTCTCGAAGGGTCAAAAGGCAAAGCACAGGAAGGTGGACCTCTTAGAACTACACAGGACAATACCTCAAGACGGTAACGGTTCACAGAATGTAGCATCCATCGAAATAGATACTACACCCTGATCTTAGCCAAAAGGCCAAGTTATTTACCTCCAGGAGGTAAGATACAAAGTCAAAGTATTTTTTATTTTCCTCCTCTCCAGGAGGATAGACACAAGGTCAGGTGTGGTTATGGTTAGCGCGCTCTAGCCTACAAAAATGCCTGAGCAGCCCCGTCGGCATTCGCCGGTATGGGCGCATCAGACGATTAGCAATAAACTAACCCATTCTCAAAGAGAAGGTAAATCCTTCGAGGGTGGACATCCTAGAACTGCACAGGAGAATACCTCAGATCGGCGGAATCAAAGCCTGAAGGCCAAGACGGTTCCATCGAAACATACACTACACTCTGATCTTAGCCAAAATGCCGTTATTTACCCCAGGATGTTAGACACAAGGTCAAAGTGTTTTTATTTACCTCCTGTCCAGTAGGCTAGACACTAGGTCAGATGTAGTTAGTCAGTGCACTGGGATTAGCACGCCATGGCCTACAAAATGCCTGAGCAGCACGTTTGCATTCCCCGGTAGGGACGCCTCAGACGATTAACGATAAGCTAACCCCTTCTCAAAGAGAAGGTCAAGTCTGGGAGGGTGGACCTCCTAGAACTGTACAGGACGATAACTCTACAGAGTGTAGCATTCATCGGAACAGATACTAAACTCTGATCTTAGCCAAAATGCCACGGAGGGACTTTTAAAGTATAACCTAGTAAAACCTTAAAACTCTGTCAATCAAAACCCTCTTTTGTATATTTGCATATTTATTTTATTTTTAAGTTTCTAATGAATTAATATTCTGTAATATACATTTATAATTGGTATTGTCAAATTTTATTATATATTTATAATATTTTCCTCGATAGTAATATTATTATTATTTACAGAGAAAAAAACGATTTTAAAACTTTCACTTTCAAACGAGATAATCACATGAAAACTTCTGGCGCTGATGTCAAGAGAACAGATACTACACTTTGATCTTAGCCAAAAGGTCAAGGAGCAATAAAACATATTCTGTGTGACTAGACAGTTTTAAATGAATGAAGAAAATCGATTTCATCGGAATTTATAAGTGTAGTATTGGTTCTGTTGTCATAAGACTATCTTCCCAGCATTTACCTCCTCCATTTTAAAGATGTGTGAGAGAATCCTGATATATATTACATCGTCCTTTATATTCAAAAGTAAACAAAAAAAACCTCAAAATTACTAAATAGTTAAAATTAAAAACATAAAAGAACGAAAGACATTTCCGTTCGGCGTTCAATTGTACTATAGAGATTATTTCAATATCTCGCTTATTTCGTTTGATTATTGCACACATTTTCGATGAAATTTATTAATTAAACTTACATTGTTTTTTTTTTTACCATGAAATACAATTCTAATTTATCTTTTAAAGACTGGAATAAAGAACTTTAATTCAATGCCTTAATCGCTGGCGGCCATGTTGTAATTTCCTATTTCCTGGGCAAAGATTCTTTAACTTCATTTCTCATATAATAGCATTCTCCATAAAATCTTTAAACAAAATAACTTTAAATTAAGTTACAGTTACAGCGATAATTCAAACTGTGCCCCTATACTCAAAAACTTTAAGTATATATATATATATATATATATATATATATATATATATATATATATATATATATATATATATATGTAGTCATCTACAGACAAACTGATTCGCTGTATAACGTCTTTTTAGTGCGGTTAGACAAGCAACTGTCTCAAGCCGGGATCGAACACAACCGTCTAGAGGACAATCAGCCCCAGCCCTTCAAACCACTTGACCATCATCTACCTGCTGCTAAGAGTAAGTGAGAGTAATGAAATGAGAATGATATGTATATATATATATATATATATATATATATATAGAGAGAGAGATAGAAATGATGATGATGATGATGATGATGATGATGATGATGATGATGATGATGATGATGATGATGATGATGATGATGATGATGATGATGATGATGATGATGATGATGATGATGATGATGATGATGATGATGATGATGATGATGATGATGATGATGATGATTAAAAAAAAGTAAATATGCGATCTAATTTAAAAAAAATGATGTTTTAACATATAATTGCCTGGTGTTATTGATTTTTAATTTTATTAGTTTATTTTCATATATATATATAATCAACAGATGATGTATAAATTTAGTGAAAAGTCATTAATGGATCATTAGAAATAACTGTAATCTTTTATATACATTCTCGCCAAGAAACTTCTCCAACCCGCTTATGAAAAATGTTAAAACGTTTGCCGAAAAAAATATTTACTGCATATATATTGTGTGTGAATGCGCATGTGCCTGTATGTATGTATGCCTGTATGTATGTATGTATGTATGTATGTATGTATGTATGTATGTATGTATGTATGTATGTATACGTGTCTGTGCGTTTTTATGTTTTTTATGTGTTCACGATCGGGCGTAAGCATTTTTTAAATTCTTAAATTAACTATGAACAAGTTTTTCACGTTGTCTCATATTTTATACGGACAAGTCGACACATGATTGTAAATTTGGCCGAAATGAACGTCATCGTGAAAAAAAATCAGAACCAATGAAAAGCCATGTCTTTTTTTCGCCGAATGGCCAAAAGTTATAAAAAAATCAACAGGAAAACAATAATGCTTATATGACACCATTGTATATTTAAGTTCAAGGTACAAAACTTGTCTATAGTCGTGAAACTGAGCACTTTCAGTGATACTTTTAGAGTGTGACACGATAGCGATGACGGGATTGTTTATAACATTGGTCTGATGCAGATAAGGCACACTTAGGTGCGAAAAGTGTAAGCAAAGATGGACGGAAAAAGTAACATCCTACCAAAACTTGGATTGAGCGCCTCCTCTTCAAACTTGAACAGACGTCTTGAGCAATTCTCTCCATTGTCGTCCACATGATTCGCGAGCCATCTTGGGAACGCCTCAAACAAATGTCGTCCATAAAAGACTTTCGCAACGTTATCTTTGGCCTTGTAGATTGGCTGTCGAAGAATATAACCGACCGGCCATATTCGCCGTGTAGTGACCGTCTCGTTCAACCGGCTCTACGCAGCACTTTGCGACCATCTCTATAAGTAAATGTGAGGATACGTCTTAAACAGCTCTGGTGAACCACTTTCCGTAATCATGACAGTAACTTTCCATGTCTCGCCAGCATATAGTACTGTTGGTAAAACAATTGAATGGGATATTGAGGAGGCTTATTGTCACTCAGATTAAAGTGAAAACCACTCGGTTAGTAATTGCTGGTACAAGAACATCATACGAGTTACAATGGTAATGAAATGGGACGGAGAGTACTGTCCATCTGGGAAGACGTGCTGTCACTAAGAATCCAAAGAAAGACTTTGGTTTTATCATTTTAAGCACCGGTAAAGACTGCCGCCAGTACACCAATCGAGAGGCAATGAGGGCATTTGGTGAACGTGTAAACTATACATATCTGGGCATTCTGAAAGCGGACGCCACCAAGTGAAGAGATTTGAAAGAGATAACGAGAAGAGAATACGTGAGCAGAAAAAGAAAGCTAATTGAAACCAAATTAAATAATAGAAACGTAATAAAAATAAATAAATACTTGACAATATCCGTAGTAAGATGCTCTGAACCCTTCATAAACTGGACCAAAAAAGCATATAGGTACCTGCTTCAAAGTAATCAGGAAAATAATGATCATGTACAACGCCAAAGAATGACACTGACCGACTTTCTGTACAAAGAAAAGAAGGGGAGGAGGATTGGTATTATTAAAGATTGCATTGGAGATACGATAAAAGATACAGAGAGGCTGATTACCGCCGTCAAAAGCACCAGCGTGGTGAATTATACGAAAAGCCGCGAAACTGGAACCAAAAAGACGAGAAAAGCGAAATGTTAAGAGAAGCAGCTACATGGACGATTTATTAGACTGTACAAAGTAATAAACGAAAACACCGAAGATAATCGCTACGGAAAAGACACCTGAACAGAGAAAGATAATCGCTACTGAGAGCCGCACAAAACAATGCAATCAGAATGAATTATATAAAAGCGGATATAGAAAAAACTCAGGAAAATAGTAAATGTAAACTTTGTGGACGCAGAGACGTAACAGTAAACTACATCATAAGTGAATGCTGCAAACTAGCCTTATAGGAATACAAAGGGAACTATGTAATTAAATGCACGTTGAACATTCACTGTACTTTGAACATGAAAACAAATCGTACGGGGACCGTCAGGAGCCACTATTGGAAAACTGATAGGTATAATACCTCTGGGACGTGAAAATACAAACGGACGAAGTTTTCCAATCCAGAAGACCGGGCGTGATAATAGTTAACAAAAGAGAAAGAAAACTGGTAAATAGTAGATTTCACCGTCCCCGTAAGTCTCAGGTTGAAGTTTAATGGGACAGACAACTAAGCAAATACATGGAACCTGCCAGATAGTTGAAGGGAATATAAAACAAGACGAAAACTATAGTAACACCAATCATTGTAGGAGCACGAAAATAATTCCGAAAACCTGAAAAAGATTAGGAGAGAGTGACATCAAAGGGTGGAATGACAAAAGACAAAACACGGCACTAATAAAAACAGGTGAAATATTAACCAAAAAATCATCGATTGCGGAAGCCAACCTACAAAACACAGTGACACAAACCAACCACAAGCAAAAGTTAAAATAGAATAACGCTGTGTAAACACAACTAAAACATCGAAATAACATTAAATGAAACTAAGGGAACTAATACATAAATAAGAAAAATCACATTATTTGACAATCCTACTCTACAGTAAAAATGTGCAGTGGCATTTGCCTGGGTTGATACCACAGACAATGAAGAGTCTAGGAAAATGGAAAGACCGAGGAGGTACGGCACTATCCAGACCTTTACTGGAAGGGCACGGATAGTACTGGTATTCCGAGGAGTCCCATTGTCAAGGGAAAGCAAACTGCCGTTATTTATGAGAATTAAATAGTAAACAGCTGTTGCGAGAAATACAAACGAGTTGAAGCAGTCATCAAAACAAGTGGAAGGTGCTGGAAATCTGAGACTTTTAGTGAGCGATCACTGGCAATGAGTCGTTTGAAAACTCCCAGTGAGTAAATCTGTTACTAATGGAGATTTGGCATCTGTCTGTCTGTAGCGGAAATAATAATAATAATAATAATAATAATAATAATAATAATAATAATAATGATGATGATGATGATGATGATGATGATGATGATGATGATGATGATAAAAACTGAAAAAAAGACTATGATAAATTGCAATTAAAGGGCATACTGAGACTAAACAGCTGAACTATTAAGGAAACTCCTCGCGTTCGGAAACCAACCCACATAAACCGCGACCACTAAGCAACCACGTGGAAGTTACAACAGAAATAAAGCAAAAACATGGATGAAACACCAAGTGAACCCAAGGGAACTATAACTGAAAAAAATCTTATAAACTATTCCCTCTCCCCTAATTTTTTTTTATATCATCAGCTTCGGCTGATATCACACAAAATAGTCGTGAAGGGTCAAGGAGGATGGAAAAACTGAGGAGGGAGAGCACTAACCAGACCTCCACTGGAAGAGTGCGGAGAATACTGAAACCTTGGGGAGGCTTATTGCCATCCAAATCCCAGAGACGACCAATGTTCGTTGCCAGCGAGAAACGAATGGTAAATGGCTTTTGCGATAACGTAAAGTCATTTGCAATGGTTATCGAAAGAGGTGGAGAGTATTAGAAATCTGGGGAGACTTATTGTCACTCAGACTCCAGGGAAAAATTCCGGGTATTATCAGTGAGTAATCAATGATGATGACCTGTGACTAGTGAGCTGATATTATTATTATTATTATTATTATTATTATTATTATTATTATTATTATTATTATTATTATTATTATTATTATTATTATTATTATTATTATGACTATTATTATTATTATTATTATTATTATTATTATTATTATTATTATTATTATTATTAATAATAATAATAATAATAATAATAATAATAATAATAATAATAATAATAATAATAATAATAATAATAATATTACATTCTCTGATCAGTAGGTCATACTGGCGGTTGAAAAAGCGATATAATACGAAATTCTGCTTAATCTATCAATGATAGATAAAACCAATATGTCTTGAAAAGTAATATTCGGACTCATGTTTGTTTGTTTATTTATTTGACCATGAACGCTCGACCGGTCACTCGTGGGAAATACCTGAAAATACCAATGACAGTTTGCATATTTACAAACTATAACTTTCATAGAAGATACAAATTGGGGGTTAGGATGAATCTGTCCAAAGATGGTGCTACCATCTCCGCCCCCCCCCTTCCCCACGTACCAGGGATGATTTCAGCTGCGCCCTGGGGGGTCTTCTGAGTTTTAGTTTTTGACCCCTTAAAATGTTGTCAGTAAAAATTATATAGTATTTCTTTGCTTGTCTCCCAACAGGGGTAATGTTAGACACAAGGTCAATTCTTAATGTGGGCAAACTCCAGCTCTCCAAAAAAGGGGCACTTTGGATTGAGAGAAAAAGTAAAAAATAAAAATTGCCTCAGTCTAGAAGAATTTCTTATTCACTTACGTAGGACATAAATGATGCAGTGTCGTATCAGAACAGATACTACAATTTGCTCCAATCCTAAGGATTAACATAAGATATTACTAATTAAGTGGCATAGGCCAAATAATTATATAGTCGCTTTCTACCGTAACAACATATTTACAATCGTTACTGCGAATATATGTCAATCTGGTAAAAACTTAAATCCCAGCTCTTTTGAAAAATGATTTTAAATGTGACTACTTTTATTCCTCATAAGATATATACTTTATTGAAAACATGATTCAGATAGAATTCTTTTTTCTTTTAACATATTTCAAGTAAAAGTACTTTCGATTTTAATCGTCAAATCATCTTCAGATGAGCACAACAGTAAAGTCATAATTTGTAAAGACACTAAAACTAATACCGCCTGAAGATGATTTGACGATTCAAATCAAAAGTACTTTCAAAAAAGAGAAAAGAATGGAACAAGAAACCCATGGATCATATTTACATCAATTTGACCGAAACATTAGATGGACAATTCGGAAAATTGAAAAGATAAAAAAAAGTCGCATCAAACAAAACCACTCCGTGTTATTTAATAATGATTGCCTAAATGTATGTATATATATATATATATATATATATATATATATATATATATATATATATATATATATATATATATATATAAACTAAAAATAATACATTAATCACTTAAATAATAGTGTCATGGATTCGTCCAAACACTTTAAAATGCAGCAACATTTTTGTAAGTAACGGATAAATTTTATTAGACAGACGAACAGCACAGGTAAAGAATTTTTTTTTTTTTTGTGTCTTAAATAACTAATATAAGTTAGCAAAACATTTATATGGAACAAAACGTAGATTTAGTATAAGGAACGTTTATGTTTTTGTCTTTTAAGGGAAGTGGGGTCTGATCAACTCTGCTGGGAAGCCATGAAATTAAATACTGTCTTGTTTTTAAATTCCCGAAACAGTTTTTCATGGTAAACAACTGATGATCCCTTAAAACAGTGTTAGAAACTAACTAATATAATAACTGTAAAAAATAAATTGACTTACATGAGTGATTTTCCACTGGAAGACTTGAGACTATAAGTTTTTTTTTATATATATATATATATTTTTTTTTATTTATTTATTTATTTTTTTATATAGTTTCAATGGTTGAGAAACTTCCGAGACTATATATATATATATATATATATATATATATATATATATATATATATATATATATATATATATTTATATATATATATTTATATATATATATATATATATATAGTAGTCTCCAATAATAGCCAAATTTTAAAGAAAGCGAGAGAGAGGGAAAGGGAGATGTATGTAAGTAAATGAAAGAAAGCAAGAAAAAAGGAAAAAACCGCAAGTCAAACTGATAAATGAGCTCGTGACAAAAAGATTTACGTGTTAAAAAAATGTTTCCAGCTTATTTAGGCCAAACTGCGCAATGTTTATATTTGCCCCCGTTCATAGAAACGAACGGGTGCTGTGCAGGTCAAGCCAAACTTTAGCGTGTCATATATATATATATATATATATATATATATATATATATATATATATATATATATATATATATATATATATAATGTGTGTGTGTGCATTCTATTGTCAAACAGAACACAGGATAGTTATTGCTCTTAACGAGTCGATTACTTTCCGAATAAATCTCGACTGTCAATATGACTTCATTGAAAGCCACACTAAATCAACGTCACCAATAAAACATACTAGCTGATATAAACAACTTGTATTGATTTACTCCTCTCCAGGAGTTAGGCACAAGGCCAGTTTTTATCTTACTTCCGTAAGATGTGACCCAAGGTCGGGTCGGGAAAGTGGGGTTTAAAAATTGCCTGGGCAGCCCCGTCAGCATTCCCCGGTAGGAGCGCCTCAGGCAGTAAGCAATAAACTTACTCCTCCCCAAAGAGGGGAGGCGAAGCCTGGGAGGATGGACCTCCTAGAACTGCACAGGACAGACCCATAGACCGGCATAAATCAAGCCCCGAGGGCCAAGACAATACCAGTCTATGGAGTGTAGTATCGATTGGAACAGATACTACACTTTGATCTTAGCTAAAACCTCCAAGAAAAAAAAAAAAAACTTGTAGCGTACGAGCGATTCAAAGTATCATCTGCGGATCGTGCGAGAATAAAATTAGAACCTGATTTTATGAATGTTTCGGCGAATGCCGAATCAGTGTATACATTCCCTCCATACTTAACTGCACTGTCTAAGTTAAAAGATTTCAGGGGTGATGTGGCAGGGCTGACTCGTACGTAACTGTTGGTGTTTGTTTGTGCGCACATGTTTGCTGTATGCCCCGGCTCGAGGCATTTGCTTGTCTATCCACACTGATGAAAGAACACTTATATGGCGAAAAAGTCTGTCTGTGAATGATTACATATGACACCTCGTCCCCTGTCTTGGGTTGAGCACTGTAGTAAGTGAACTTCCATCAGCGAAAATGCAAAGCTTTGCGTGTAAACAAATAGAGCACTTTCGACAATTGACAGTGTTTGTATATAAACATTGAGATTTCGCTTAATCACGGCGAGTTACTTGTGACTGAATGTCTACTAGATGCCCGAGTCTCGATCATGGCTTGAGACACTTTCCAGTTTAGCCACATTGAAGAGCTGTGATAGAGCGAAACTTAACAGATTGTTAAAATTAGTTCAACGTTTTTTTAAAAATTATTCTAGTTTATATATATATATATATATATATATATATATATATATATATATATATATATAACGATAGATGAAAGAAGAAGAATAAACATGTACGAATAACAAATTTATTTCAACTTCGATTGTTCAATGCAAGGTGTACTCGGTAAAAACATGTTTATTTTTTCTTTCCTTGAGCCAAGGCTTTTCAAAGATTAAAATCTTATCATCAGAGGAATTACATAGATAAATAAGTTGGCAGTGGAAAAGCCAAAATTCAAAATTTGAAAAAATATTAAGTAATGGAAAGTGCGAATGTGCGTGTAAAAGATATGGGGTTTGTTCAGTTGGTAAGTGTCCGTTGATAAGGTGTCCAGTGAAAGGAGATTTAAAGATTGAAAAGAAGGGTTTTCGTGAAGGCAGCATTCAAAAAGTTCAAGAATGCAGTAAACCCAATAGAAAGATGTTTAGTTCAATCGTAGGTGGAAATAAATTTGTCATTCGTACATGTTTATCCCTCTTCTTTCATCTATCTTTATAATTGCTCTATTTCGTTTATTGAGCTTAAACCATTTTACTATAGGTTCTATCAACTAAAAGTATACTTTTAGTTTCATATTATATATATATATATATATATATATATATATATTTAGATTTTTCACTTATAAAATAGATCATTCAGTGAAGACCGGGGTTGTTCCAATAAAAAAACAAGCTCGATGATACTCGATTACAGAGTACAGAGCATTTATATGTGATTTTATGAAGGCTTACCAAAGCATTCCTTTCAGGACACCAATGATCACCATTAAAGATATTTTTTCTTACAAATACTATTTATTCAAATTAAATGTTTTTTCCTACACTACCAAGCAGTTACTTGCTTGGCAGATCATCAGGGAAATTAAATGTCTGGAATACTGGTTTCAACTGCCGACAATACACAATATGGCGTTGCAATAGTTGAGGTCACTTAAGAAGAGAAGAGGAACAAAAATAAATAAAAATAGAAGTCAAAATTAAAAAGCAAGGAAGAACAACGATAAAGAAAGAAAGTCCTAGAAAAGTCTTAGAAAAGTAGCTCGTGCATTATTTCTTCCACCAAGCCAACAAGCAAATAATCGGTCCCAAATACATTCAATAAAACCATAAAACCGGAACAATGTGCGATAATACACTTTCACGTCGGCCGGCACAATGATGAATAAATCCCCCCCCCCACACAAAAAAAACAAAAGAACTAAATCATTCAAGATACCGCTCACAAGTTACCATTCCAATCCAATGATAGTATGGGAATTCTAAATCCAACTTCTCACAAAGAAAAGTCAACACAAATGTTCGTCCGAGTTCAAAGAGTCTTATTTCGAAAAAATATATTTAATGGTGATCATTGGTGTACTGAAAGGAATGCTTTGGTAAGCCTTCATAAAATCACACACATATATATATATATATATATATATATATATATATATATATATATATATATATATATATATATATATATATATGTATAGTATTCGGAAGTTATTCAATCATTAAAACTATATGGAAAAAACAAAACAAAAAAACAAAAACACTTTAGTCCCAAGTCCTGCGGTGGAAAATTACTTTTCTTGTCAGTCAATTTACTTTTTACAGTCACTATATTAGTTTGTTTCCAAGAATTTACCGTAGTCTTAACATTATTTAAGGGATCATCAGTTGTTTACCATGAAAAACTGTTTCGGGAATTTAAAAACAAAACAGTATTTTATCTCATGGCTTCCCAGCAGAGTTCACCAGACCCCACTTCCCTTAAAAGACGAGAACAAAAACGTTCCGTATATTAGATCTAAGTTTTGTTCCAGATTAATGTTTTGCTAACATATTTTGTTATAATAAGGAAATGAAAAAGGAAAAACCAAGAGATATTTTTTTATATATTCATCAACGTTTCATCTCTATTTGTAAGACTTCTTCAGGATGATACTTTTAAGAAAAATGTCATGCAAGTACATCGAAATATTGGGTTGACATGATGGGTTGATGAGAAAAAGTAGTAGCCGTGGCTGCTGAGAGCGCTGGACTAAGGTCCCGGTTGAGAGAAGTCAGTGGCAGAGAGTGAAATGAATGTGGATGGCTGTGAGTGAAATATATGAAATACATATATATATATAAATAATATGGTGTTTGACCCTGCGGCCGGTGGGACATTTATATATAGCCACACTGATGAATCTTGCCAAAGATAAAACATATGTATGTGGAGATTTAACTATTTATTAAAAATAATCATTTAAAGCTCACTTCAAGGAAGAGGACTCTGTAGTTGTAATATGAAAAATTTCTAAATAAAGCCACATAGTTCACTCCCGTTAGGGGGGGGGGAGCACTCCCTGGAGTTTTACTGTCGTTAAAACGAATAGTAGAAACATTTCTCTTCTCCGTCGTATGGCTCAGAGGCCGTGTGTGTAAAGGCGTCGGATGGAAGTCAAAGGTCACTTTCGCACGGTGTTCGAATCTTGCGGCCAGTGGTAGAGATATTATTTCATATTATACTATACAATGATATTAAGGGGTCGTAAGAAGAAATTTAAATACAAGAAAAAACGCTTCGTCGGTATCTAATTAGTATGGATATGATATTATCAGTCATCGATACCTTAGGTTTCACGGATAATGGGGAATTTCGTCACATGTGTTCAAAATACTACGTGTATAATGTTCTTCAATCATAGGCAAATGTTTATTTCTCCAAAAATACAGTATTATATATATATATATATATATATATATATATATATATATATATATATATATATATATATATATATATATATATATAATTTATATGGGGTAAGGTACACGATAATTCATGAAAATGAAATGTCGTGATAGACAAAATGTGTGAAAAAATGACAAACGGAAAACAAGTTAGAGTGCAGGAGAAAAACAAGAGATTTTTTGACCGGTTTCGTTCGTGAAGAACGTCTTCCTTTTCTGAAGACGTTCTCCACGAACGAAACCGGTCTCTTGTTTTTCACACATATATGTATATTATATATGAATGTTATTTCAAATATATATATATATATGAGTGTTATTTTAAAATCTTTCAAATCTTTCAAATCGAAAGACATTTGTTCAAATGGATTTACATATCTGATGAGAGCGCATCACGCTTGAAACGCGTTATAAAATTATGAAATGATAAAATAACAAAATAATAAATAAATTTTCAAAAACACTTTTTACAAATGTTGGTAACCTTACTACTTTACACACACACACACATATATATTTTTTCATATTAGAAGGCATTTTTTAAAATGAAACATAATTTTGTTTAAGAAATCGATAGGATGGCAAGATTTTGAAAAATATAATAAATCAAATATTTCGAACGGATCTCTGCTCTTTTTGAAATATATATATATATATATATATATATATATATATATATATATATATATATATGGGCTGTACTTACCTGGTAAAAAAATTACTTGTTTACGAAAAAAAAACGGAAATTAATTAAGGTGACTTTATATAAATAGAGATTAAGTAAAAGTTTATAGATTTGTGTGCGTAAGATTCACGTATAAACTAATAAACTGATCATTAGCAATTTTGAGAACGGAGCTACTATGCGTAAGGGGTAGTAATGTCGGCTATATTTAGATTAATTCAGATTTATGCAAAAAGGATAAAGATTCAGTTTCGTTGATGTATTTTAAAGGGTTTTCAGTGGGTATTATAGGGGAACAACCTTCCATTTAAAAATTCAAATATTTCAGATTTACATTAAATTGGATCGATACTAATTAGATACCGAAGAAGCGTTTTTTCTTGTATTTAAATTTCTTCTTACGACCCCTTAACCTTAAAGCTTTCATTTTAGACCTTTCCTAGAATCAAATCATTTAATGGAATTTGATCTAAATTGAAATAAGTATTCTAGACAAAAGGTTTAGTTGTAATATATCTATCTGTTCAAATCTATCTATCTATCTATATGTTCAAATCTATCTATCTATCTATCTATCTATCTATCTATCTATCTATCTATCTATCTATCTATCTATCTGTTCAAATCTATCTATCTATCTATCTATCTATCTATCTATCTATCTATCTATCTATATGTTCAAATCTATCTATCTATCTATCTATCTATCTATCTATCTGTTCAAATCTATCTATCTATTTATCCATCTATCTATCTATCTATCTATCTATCTATCTATCTATCTATCTATCTATCTATCTATATGTTCAAATCTATCTATCTATCTATCTATCTATCTATCTATCTATCTGTTCAAATCTATCTATCTATTTATCTATCTATCTATCTATCTATCTATCTACCTATCCATCCATCCATCCATCTATCTATCTATCTATCTATCTATCTATCTATCTATCTATCTATCTATCTATATGTTCAAATCTATCTATCTATCTATCTATCTATCTATCTATCTATCTATCTATCTATCTATCTATCTATCTATATGTTCAAATCTATCTATCTATCTATCTATCTATCTATCTATCTATCTATCTATCTATCTATCTATCTATCTATCTGTTACAATATATCTATCTATCTATATGTCTTTCTGTACAGTGACTATATGGGGAAGTGATAATTTCGATCGAGTCGAAGGGAAGCAGATGAGGGACATTTTCGAGAGGAAGCAGCTGCTTAATTTAACCATGTGCATCCTCTGTCGTAACATCGGTGTCAGACGGTGATCTATCAGCAGAGGTTTTAGTCACACAATGCTTCGTTTTTTTGTGCACTTTGGACACAGTTTATCTAGGAGGGATAGAGTGAAAAGAGAAAGGGCAGAGAGGGGAAAAACGGATATGCTTTGATATAGAGAAAATGAAGATGAGACAAAGAGAGAAATGAGAGAATTACAGACACAGAAATCGCACTCATTTAGGGAGATTGAGGGAAAAGCGGGAGAAAGAGGAAGAAGGTGATGGGCATGCATCGATACAGAGAAATCGAGAAACAGAAGGAAAGAGAATAAGAGGAAATAAGAGAGAGACAGACGAGAAAGTCGAGAGAGAGAGAGAGAGAGAGAGAGAGAAATGATATAGAAATAGACTGAAAAGAGAAAACGAATGAGTAATAAAAAAGCGACAGTGGCGAGAGAGACATAGATAGATAGAGAAAAAGAGAGGGAGAGAAATATTACAGAGGAACAGAAATAAAGTGTATATTTAAAAGGTCAGTCGAATTCTCGAAGTTAGACCGCTATTGTAATGCATCTGGAAAATAGATATTTGATTATGCCTGTCCGGTGCATTACAAAAGTTTTCAGTCTTTGTTTTCCAAAGATAATTCTTTTTTATTCAAATCGATTTCATCGATTATATAACATATCCAATAACATACATACTCAACAAAGATGATTATCCAATGAAATCACTCTGTATGTTACAAGTAGAAAGCGTAAATGCCTGAGAAATCATTTGTTACGTAGTTTTTAAAATTGTTAATTTAATTTTCATGGCACCCATATTTTCATTGATATATTCATTAATCTTTAATTAGAAGTAACAAATAAAAAATAATTATTCACAAGGATACAATTTAAATTCACGACATCATCTCCGCCATTCAATTAAAATAAACTAAGATTTGCTTAGTTACAACAATGGAAACACGAAAAAATAGTCACACTTTACTTAGTTTTTTTAAGCGTTATAAATATTTATTTTTCTTTAAAAAAAATACTAAAATACCAAAATTTCTACCGCCTATGCGAAATATGCATGGATCAATTTTTGATCGTTTACGATTCTACATCACTTCTGGCCTATTTTCTATTCGACCAAAAAGAAAAAGAAACAGAAGAGGGAAAATAAATAAGATGAACGGTTACTAAATTAAAACGAGTTTACCGATTCGTTTTAGAGATAAAGGTTGCGGGGTTCGAACACGGCCTGGCCGTATTTACGAATTTCATCATATTTTGTCCAAATGTGAAGTTATCATTTCAAATTACAATATTAAGCGAATATTGGTACTTTTCCTTTTCATCCGTGCCTTATGGAGTTTACGGGATCTAGTACCAAGGGCGACGCCTGGAAAATTTGAATAAATCGTTCCTAAAAATACACTTATTAGCCTCCATTGATGATAAAGTTTAAAGTTAAAATGAACAAAATCAAAAGTAATTATCACGATTTCGTAACATGCTCGAAATATCTAAAAGTAACTATAATCTTCCGCCACTCAATTTTCACTTTAATCCGAAACAAACATTAAATATATAGCAACGCGCATCTGTCTGTCTGTCTGTCTGTCTGTCTCTCTCTCTCTCTCTCTCTCTCTATATATATATATATATATATATACTCTAAAGAAGCTTTGAGTCATTTTAAACAAAGAAGGAAAATGCAGTTTAAATTCCCAGAGAAACTAACTAAATCCAAAATATCGCAGAGTTCGTATGCAAAACGCGATAAACGCTATTACAAAAAGTGTGGCATTTAAACACTCGATCACTTTCCAAAATTATGTTTTGCATAATCTGATACCAGCATAATTCTTTTTTGCCTTCAGTTAAAATACATTTTTATTCGAAGTCTAGATTTAGTAGATTCATCGTTTTATTGCTGAATGCCTCAACTTGGACTAATTGGATTTATCGCGTTTTACATTCGAGCTCTTCATATATATATATATATGTATGTATATATATATATATGAACGCCTTCCACTTTCGTTGCCTCCGCAGACTCCTCGGCATCACCTGGCAGGATCGAGTCACCAACATCGACGTCCTGGCCAAGGCAGGATTGCCCAGCATGTATGCTATGCGGCGAGCTAGACGCCTTCGCTGGTTGGGCCACGTGCTTCGCATGAACGACGGCCGCATCCCCAAAGACATGCTATTTGAAGAGCTTGCCACTGGCACAAGGCGTACTGGACGCCCCACACTCCGCTACAAGGACGTCTGCAAGCGGGATCATAAAGCTGGCGGACTCAACCCCTCTCAGCTCGAGACCACTGCCTTAAACCGCCAAGGTTGGCGAACCGTCATCCGGAACATCATTAGTGCAGCTGAGGAGAGGAGAAACACCCGATGGAGGGAGAAGCGATCACGCAGGGCGCAAAAGACAAGAGTCGCCCCATCACATGCTCACTGTTAAAAAAAGAACAGAAAGATGAGAAAAAAAGAAGAAAAAAAAGACTACGCAGCCTGTTGCAGCTCTGGATACGATTCTGACCAAGACCACGACGCGCATCCCCCATGATCTCCCGAGATCGATGGAGCCAACAATATATATATATATATATATATATATATATATATATATATATATATATATATATATATATATATATATATATGAGAGCGATAGAGGGGGCATAGAGATAGATTAGTTTGGTATTGCTTCAAGCGATATATTTTTTAAATGATGGATGGGTTTTGAAGTATAAAACGATGTTGTTTCAATAATTATTAAATACTCACTATTTTAAACACCCTGAGTTCTTTAGCGGGAATAACAAGAAAAAAAAAATGAAGTCACCCATGTGCGAGGCATTAATGCGCATAGAATTAGACGACCATATGTTTTGTTGGGGGGGGGCAAAGGACGGCCGTCTAATTAGAGGTTTGGACTTTTCTGCTCGCGACTGACTGTGATGTATTCTTGCTTGCGCTAGTGTCTGATAGATAGTATTTAATATATATATATATATATATAAAGAGAGAGAGAGAAAGAGAGAAAATAGAGGGTAGTGCAGCATCAGTTCAGTTCCTACGAGAGAAAAATGTATGTTAAAAGAAGTGAGGCTATCAACATTTGTAAAAAAAACTTTTTTCAACAATTGTTTATTATTTTATAATTTTATAATTTTATAACGCGTTTCGAGCATCTTGGCTCTCTTCAGATATTCTTTTCATTTAAAAATGTTTTTATTTTGAACAGTTTGGCGTTTCTGCACATGTGCGCGCGTGTGTATGTGTTTTCATATCCTTTACTTCTCTGGGTAAAAGTTATGTGTTTTTTTTAAACATGTGTGTTTCTGACTTTTACGTTTGCGGTCATCTTCGTGTGTGGAGATTGGGTACATTTTGGTCAGTTTCTCCGGTTATAGAACTGCCCTTGAGATTTTATGACTCTGTTGTCACTCTCTCTGCGCGTGTGTGTTCATCTCCGCCGTCGCGTTAGATTCAGCTGGTGTTTAGAGAAGATGCGATGGGTGTAACACAAATTAAGGAGTGGTTCAACCGATTCAAAAATGGCAGGTTCCAAACTGCTCGGGATGCAGCTGTTGTTGAGAGGGTGCGAAAAAAAAAGAGATAATGCGGAACGCGACGGCTGAGATGAACACCATTCCAAAAGAAGACTTCCAGAGGTGTTTCCGGCAGTGGATGGATCAGTGGGCTAAGTGTGTGCAAGCAGAAGAGGCCTACTTTGAAGGGAATTAGGGTTCCTACCCTGTCACGTATTTGAAATATTTTTTCTGGCCTAAGGTCGGACACCTTTTGGACAGGCCTCGTATAAAATCTGCACATACTTAACTTTATTATGTAGAGATAGTTCCAATGCTGTAAGCTTATATTATAAAATCAACACTAAAATGAAGTTCCTATTAATAATGCCACGAACACTTCCATATTTTATTCATCCCCCCCCAACTGACACTTGACATCATTTCTACAAAGTCCTTTTTCCTCCTCTTGCCTGTTCGACCCCATTATGCAGTCTTTACTGCACTTTTACAATTGAAGGAGTCGTCTCGACAGACAAATAAAAAGTACGCGATTTACGCTATATATGTGAACATAAAAACAAAATAAACAAATACTGTACTCCAACTACTGTCACTACTACTACTACTGCTAAATAAATTTTAATTGAACACGCGAATACAAATAGCAATAAAATGATTACAAATATAAGTGCCCTTTTACAATAAACTAAATCGCATAACATTAAGAGGATTAGGATAATAATTCCGTTTAAGATAAATAAAATGGCCGCCATGAAATAATTTTACGAAGAAAGAAAATATTTGAAATGCTTGAATTAGGCTTTATTTAATTTGATGTGGGCTCAAGATTTTCGTTTCTTTCTTGTAAGACATTCACATCAAGAACTCGTTTTCTTCTACTACACATTACGAAGACTTTTTAGTTTTAATAGTTTGGCGTTTTTGCGCATGTGCGAGCGTGTGATGTTTGACTTTCTTTTCTCCCTCCATGTGTCTAGAGTCAGACGGGATTTCCATGGACACAGCTTTTTTGCAAGGGCTTCCCGTCTGTGAAACACATTACCGCAGGACTGCTTCCCTGTTTATTGCCAACAAATTCTTGTCATGGACTGCCCTATAAGTAATCAAAGTTCATGCCATTGATCACTGTTAGTACTCCAATAGTATTCCTCATCTTTCAGCTGACAATTATCCCCGTCTAATTAAACCTTATTCTTGAGGGGCTTTTGGCTTTGATAAGTGGTTACCCATTAAAAAAAAAATGAAATAAAAATTATAACAATGAAAAATGTGCGTACTGCCATATTATTTTTACCCAATGTTTTTTTTAATATATATATATATATATCAGCTGTAATCCCGGATTTAGGGTTAGCATTGCGGGTTGTAAAGGGGACTTTTAAAATGATTATTTAATCTCATGTATGTTGTCATATTCGATACCTACGTTAGCCATTTTGTCTAAAGTGCAAGTATTAGAAATAACTTGTCTAAAGTGCAAGTATTAGAAAGGTTCGCAAAACGAAAAGATTACAAGACGCCGATTGTTTAACTAGATTTATTCACGATGCCAATTGATTTCGGTACCATGAAGTGAAATCGCGCAAAAGATTGTTCGTGGGCAAATCGAAATGTCTGTAATTCATGCATTTAAATCTCTGATTCTTCGTTACAAAGCATTCACAGCAAGAACTCGTCTTTCTTTATATACTTGCCTCCCCACGAGGGCAGAGTTAGACACAAGGTCGGTTTTTAATGTGGGGAAAATCCAGTTTCCCAAAAAAGAAAAACTCTGGATTTGGTGGGACAACTCTCTATCACAATTGAAAATAACTTTTTCCTTCTCTGTCTGTGTCCCTAGCATCAAACGGAATTTCTATGGATAGAGTTTCAAGGAGTTCCCACATGTGGAACATGTAACCACGAGACTACTTCCTTGCAGGCTACAACAGGGTTGTATTCGTATGCAACGTAACGAAATACTTGTCATAAACCGTCCTCACAAGTAATCAAATTTTGTTCATTCTATTCATCAGTTTCAATCCTCTCATAATATTCTTCATTATTTCAACTGACAATCTGTTTATATGTTTTACTCCCTTCAATTTTGTTCATTCTATTCATCAGTTTCAATCCTCTCATAATATTTGTCATCATTCAGCTGAAAATCCATCCATCTTGTTAACCCTTATCCTCGACTGGATTTTGGCCTCGATAAGTGGTGAGTATCAAATGCTTATAGAAGAACATTATTGGAGTACGATCTGTTACAACTACTGACGACCAGCGAAATGTTTGAAGATTTGCACTGTTACCTAATTACCCGCTTTGACAGTTTCGTTTGATCCTAAATGGATACCCTAATGATGATTCGTGGGGGAATTGGAAGTACTCAGTGTGTAGACAATTATTTATTTGTTTTGTTAATAATTTCGATGCTGATCTTAAGAAACATATCAGAAGAATTGAAAAAAAAAAATTAGATACTCTTATAGCTGACGCACCATGTTTCCGTGACGTTGTAGACGCGAAGTTACGGACACATATTGCGTCATCTATTAGAGTACCAAAAATTAAATAAAAAGATCGATGTGCAAAAGTGATCTGAAATCGATCGATCATCGCCGGCCAGTGTCTTCTCGACGCAAATGCCAACAAACAACCCAGGACTCTTCGTTGCAATTGAAGACTGATAAATGGCACCCGGCTTGCAAGGCCACATGTTCGAGTTATACATAAAGGCCACATGTTCGAGTTATACATAAAAGCCACATGTTCGAGTTATACATAAAGGCCACATGTTCGAGTTATGCATAAAGGCCACATGTTCGAGTTATGCATAAAAGCCACATGTTCGAGTTATACATAAAAGCCACATGTTCGAGTTATACATAAAGGCCACATGTTCGAGTTATACATAAAGCCACATGTTCGAGTTATACATAAAGGTCACATGTTCGAGTTATACATAAAATCCACATGTTCGAGTTATACATAAAGGCCACATGTTCGAGTTATACATAAAGCCACATGTTCGAGTTATACATAAAGCCACATGTTCGAGTTATACATAAAGGTCACATGTTCGAGTTATACATAAAAGCCACATGTTCGAGTTATACAAAAAGCACATGTTCGAGTTATACATAAAGGTCACATGTTCGAGTTATACATAAAAGCCACATGTTCGAGTTATACATAAAAGCCACATGGTCGAGTTATACATAAAAGCCACATGTTCGAGTTATACATAAAGGCCACGTGTTCGAGTTATACATAAAGGCCACATGACTATTCTTAAATTGTCGCGCCTCTAAATACTGACCAGGCTCAACGTCGCTTAACTTTGATGGAGAACCGGTCGGTCAATGTTATTATAAGGGATATATTATTTAAGTGTATTTGCTCGTCTCCAACTGCAGCAAGGTTAGAAGTGGGGTCGGTTTATGGTGGTGAATTCAGCTTCACACAAGTTAGGGCACCCTGGACGCGTGCAAAATTAGCCCTGGCCGGAACTGTTGCCATTCTCCGGTAGGGGCGACTCAGGCGACCCTCAACTTCTCCCCTTCCTCAAAAGGGGGAGCAAGCCTTGGAAAATGGTCTTTTACGACGGAACAGAACCATACTCAACTTTTGATAATAAAAATGTGTTTACTTAATAAATTTCCAAATACAAAAATATACAAATGTTAGCGGGAGCGGGGACTTACCTATAATGGACTCTTCCGCCAAACTCCCTACATAAGCCCGCACCCCCCCTGTGCTAGGTATCTATTTAAAAATAATTAAGGATCTTTTCCAGAAGAGTCTCGACAAAAAATGCGGCCTGTAGTAAAAAAAAAAGTGTTATTACTTACTCCAGAGAATGCAATTGATTCATGTCATTATTTCATATTTTCCGAATATTTCTACCTCAACATAAACTCACAAAGATAGCTGTCCGTCATACCGCGTTGCATTCAACAGTGGCGTCTATCCTACATTTTGTACTGATGTCAGAAGGATAAAATGATGTGAGTTAAGTCTAACCAGATGTATATCTAGACAGAGCTCACAAAAGTAGGACACTGGCGTGCCCACGCACTGCGCATGACTGGCGGGGTTATTTTTTGCAACACTATTTTTTTATTTATTCGTGTTAGGGCTCTTCTACGGAAAATCCATAACTTATCTGAATAAGTAGATGCTTCCTAAATATACACATTTGGTACTTTCACAGATTAGGACCCGCGCTAACTTTGACCTTAACCCTAACCCTAACTCTAACACTAACCCTAACCTTACCACCTACCTTGACCCTGACCCTAACTCTAACCCTAGCGATGGGGTCAAATTTAGCGTGGTTCTTAATCTGTGAAAGCACACACATTTTAAATTAAACAGAAACAAAAAATGAATGGAATTCAAAAACATAAATAAAAATTAGGTTGACTGAGGACTGTTCACATGGTGCGGTAACATTTCGTTGGTATTTCCAATGCTTGAGTCGTGTGTTCTTTTTTGTTTTCTTTCTTTTTGAGAGGTGAGCAGGGGAGATAACTCCGCCATTCAAATCTGTCAGGGATGATCGAAACTACTTCCTGTTTGTCTCATTTGGAAAACATAATGAGGTCACATTCTTTTTATGATGACATTTTATTCGCCCCATGAAATATATATAAATGAAAGTAACGAATCACACGAACAAACTCGAATTGCTTGCAAGGGCACCTGACGTAGTTCGGGAATTAATGTTGTCTCTACAAAAAGCAAAACATGCAATATATCAATTTTGAAATAGTTAAAAGTGCAAACGTTAAAATAAACATATTTCTCTATTATTCTTAATACTTAAATATTTTTTATAATACATTTTTTCGCAAATTTCAGAAAATCAAACGCTACTATCAGTCTGTATACTATTAAATGTTATGGTGTTTCTGAATATTGTCTTTTCGGACACAAATAGAAACATGTAATTGGTTGACAAAAAAGGAATAGGCAGAGTGCACGTCACTAAGGCAGTAGGTTTAACGATGCAAATACGTCAGTTCGAATTTCACGTACGTATAAGATAATGTTTTAAAACTGGATATGTGTTTTATAAATTTTTAGAAATTAGTTTAAAAAATATGAATTCAATGTTTTTTTTATGTTATTACGTTATGCTAATCAGCAAAAAAGTAGACATAAAAGGTATTCAGTATTATTCCAAAGCAAATTAGTTTTGTTTAAAAAGATGATTTCTTTTTTTTGCCAATAAAACAATACGTAAATATATTAATCGTCGTTACTTACTCTCTCATGCAAATACTAAGTGACGTATTTTTTTCTCGAAATTTCAAAAATATTTTTCTTCGTACTAGCTAAAAGCGGTAAAATGATGGTAATTGAGATACCCAGGTAGTGCGCCAACACCGCTCAAGAAACGGGTATAAACTAGAAATGATTATCTTCATTGGATTCTTGCTAAAATCTCACGACAAAAAGTTGTTTTCAATTTTGTAACTAGGTTTTCTCTAACATATAAAGTTATCTTGTGAGATTTTAAAAGTTGGACCTAAACAGCATTTAAGTTGACATATCGAACTTTCATTCTGTCTCGAAAATAATGTACTTTGCTACATTTTATTTTTTCTCTTTCTCTTTCTCTCTCTCTTTCTCTCTTTCTCTCCCTCTCTTTCTATTTTTCTCTCTCTTTTTTTCTCTCTCTTTCTATCTCTCCCTTTCTCCCTTTCTCTTTCTCTTTCTTTTTCTCTCCCTTTCTTTCTCTCTCTTTCTTTCTTTCTTTCTTTCCCTCTCTCTCAGCAAATTGTATACATCTAACATATAAAGTTATCTTGTGAGATTTTAAAAGTTGGACCTAAATAGCATTTACGCTGACATATCGTACCTAGATTCTAAATAGCATATTTGTTGTTGTTATACCATTTTCTTGTCACTACAGTAACACATTTCGCTACAGTTTGTTTACAAAATTACGTAGTCCCGCTTGAACAACAGGTACAATAGAAACATTTTTCAATTGTGACCGTATATTTTTTATTTGTGAATATAAAAACAGTTGTCTTCTTTACAACTAAATTTTTATTTGCCTTTTCTGTATAAGTTTCAAATAAATGTCCAGACAAATAAAACTTAAAAACTAAAAATACATCACTGCATCCCAAGCACCGCTAATGGAAGGTACACCTGGTTATAAATAAATTAGCAAGTCAGAAGAGTGCTCGACTTAAAGTCAGCAGCAAACTGTGTTCGGTCAGATTTAGTTCCTGATATTAAACTTTAACCGTAATATAATATGACTTCCGGCGGAAGTTTCGGTTTCCCAAATTTATTAATTCATTTATTAAATTGTTTGATGAAAGTACAGAATAGTTAACAAATCATCCCCCATGTTAAGAATGCATTCTAAATAATAACGTTATTATTTCAACACGGTCCGTAAACTATATATATTATTTAGAGAGCTATTCTTAACATGGGGAAGAGGGGCTTTGTTAACTATTCTGTACTTTCATCTAACAATTTAATAAATTAATTAGTAAATAAAAATTAGTATAAAACTTGGCAAACCGAAAGAGCAAGTGACTCTAAACAGGAAGTTTTTTTTATATCAGGAATTAAATCTGGCCGAACATCGTTTGCTGCTGACTTTGAGTCGAGTACTCTTCTGGATTGCCTATAGATTGAAGCATAACATCGTTTTTTGTTGCTTATGGAAGTCTGGCGTGAACAGAGATCCCACGTTATTATTGTAAAAATAAGTCAGTCGTGAAACTACATACCTTTGCCTGACAACGTAAGAATGGACCAAACTTTGTCTAGACGTTACTTCATTTGTATTCCGGAAATTCTTCCATGGAAACTCAAAAATGATTCATCTGATCAAGCTTAAATTCTGCATGGTAATTACTGTCATCAACGAGCATCATATCCATGCATCTAATTTAGAAAAAAATCGGAAGTTGAAATTTCGTTTAAATTAACGACCCTGGCTGAACTTTTCAAGGCCAAAGATCAAGGTCATGTCAGATGCAGGACTCCATTGCCTACAATACCGAGTCTCGACTATGTACAGAACCGAAGTTGTCGCCAACAGTGCGACTTTCACCTTTCCGTAACCTTGACATTGACCTTTGACCTAGATATCCCAAATTAAATTAGTTCTAAGCTAGACCATGTGCGATATTTTGACCAAGTTTCGTTACTATTGGTCAAGTGATGTGGATTCTCGGATGTACGCAAACAAACATAATGACAAACCAGCAAACACACTCGTCAGAAAACATAACCTCCTAGGTGGAGGAAATTAATGGCATAATTAAACCATTTGATGATTCAAAATCAGTTTTTATCTGGAATCAACAGTTCAAATCTGATGTTCACGCACACAAACACATGTCTATTACCTAACATCTATCTATAGACTATCAATAAGTTATGGTGTTTAGGACGTCTGTCTTTTCGCATGCGAATGGAAACATGTGATCGGTTGACAAATAAAAATGAACAGACAGTGTACACATTACTAAGGTCGTGGTTTTTACGTCAAAACACTGGAAATTAGCTAAGATAGATACTTGTCTTTCAATGTTTCACACTTGCCATACCCGAGTTCGAATCTCACTTAAGTCTAAGGGATTTTTTAAAACTAGATACGAGTTTGATACATTTAAAGAAATTGACATAACATAATACCATAAAAATACATTATATAAATAGTTTATTTTAACAGTAGGTATAAAGTATCATTTAATAAATATTCTCAACATTTGAAAATGTTAATATTTCAGATTTACATTAGATTTGATCTATAGTCATTAGACACTAAGTAAACAAGATTCTCTGAATTTTAATTTCCTTTTAAAACCTCTTAAGATTAAGCTTAAATTTGTGACATTTCGAGAATCAAAAATATGTAATGAAATTTGATCAACTTTTTTTGTGGAAATCGCTCCAGACAAGGCATGAAACCACTTGATGTAAAGAGCTAACAATAACAAATATGATTATTGCAAAGACAAGAGATGCCTACTGGCCTTACGTTTTGAAAAGACCAAGATTATAGGTAGGAGAAAAACAGTCAGCAGGAAGAGAGTTCCACAGGCCTGCAGTTCTTGGAAACGAGTTATTGGAATAAGTATTATTAACATAAGATTTAGTATCATTATATCACCATACGGTGAGAGGGGAATTGGTTTCAACAAGACGGAGTAACTCGCAACACAGCTAACATCTTTATGGAGTGGCTGGATCGTCGCTTTGCAGGTCGACTCATAAGCATATGCCACGTTTCGAGATCGTTACAACATTCACCGGATTTAACCCCTTCGATTTATATCCTTTGTTATTTTTAAGACCATGTGTACCAAAACAATCCACAAAGAATGGCAGAACTCAAGATAGCCATCACTCAGCAGATCGATAGATGCCAAATCTTCATTAGTAATAGAAGTAATAGTATAGTTTCGGCTTCAGTCAGACATATACAAAATCTCCATTAGTAATAGACCAATATATATATATATATATATATATATATATATATATATATATATATATATATATATATATATATATATATACGATATATGGTTTAGTTTTCGGACCCTATTCACAATTGAAACACTGATCCAATAACAATCGATTAAAAACAATTATTGAACTCATGTAAAAGAAAGAGTTTGTAACTAAGTAAATATAATAACATATTGGAAAACTTACATCATCGGGATTGCTCACTTACATCATCGGGATTGCTCACTTACATCGGCTGGGATGCGTTCATGTCATTCAAACTGATGCTGCTGCTGTCAAACTTGTTCTTTTTACTCATATTCACCCCAAACAAGGGACATTGCCACTGAGATGTAAATGGCTACTGTGAATTAAGGAACGTGCCTACAGGGACACTCTAAGTAAAGAGTTAAGCAGCGTGATGTCTGTTCACATTACGTTTACAGTTCTGCATGTTAGTACAGTCGGGGAAGCAGGAAACAGGGAGGGAATTCCAAAGTCTAGCAGTTTGAAAGAAGAAACTATTAGAATAGAAGGCTTTCCAGGCATCTGGGGACCTCTACAGTGAAAGGGTGGGATTTTGTTGATTGTCGGGTTAGCCGGGGGTATTTACGTTGAGTGGGTCACCAGTTCTATTTGTTTGTCGGAGTACGTGTAAAACAAGCACAGAGATGCAACATTGGGTTTTTGCTTTCTTTTTCTACTTTCGATTATATTGAACCAGTTGAGAGAAAAAGAGAGTAGAAGAAGAAGAAGAAGAAGAAGAAGAAGAAGAACTAGAAGGAAAAGAAAGAATAGAAGAAGAAGAAGAAGAAGAAGAAGAAAAAGAAGAAGAAGAAGAAGAAAAAGAAGAAGATAAAGAAGAAGAAGAAGAAGAAGAAGAAGAAAAAGAAGAAGAAAAAAAAGAAGAAGAAGAAAAAGAAGAAGAAGAAGAAGAAGAAGAAAAAGAAGAAAAAGAAGAAGAAGAAGATAAAGAAGAAGAAGAAGAAGAAGAAGAAAAAGAAGAAGAAGAAGAAAAAGAAGAAGAAGAAAAAGAAGAAGAAGAAAAAGAAGAAGAAAAAAGAAGAAGAAAAAAAAGAAGAAGAAGAAGAAGAAGAAGAAGAAAAAAAAGAAGAAGAAGAAAAAGAAGAAGAAGAAGAAAAAGAAGAAAAAGAAGAAGAAGAAAAAGAAGAAGAAGAAAAAGAAGAAGAAGAAAACGAAGAAGAAGAGAGAGAGAAATATATTACGCACACTTTTTACAACTATACTGTTTTGTTATCCTTGCTTCCAATAGCCATGCTAGTTTGAAATAAGAGGAGAAAAAGAACTTAGGAGAATTGTGACGTAAGTAGTGACTTAGTTTCGGTTACAGACAGACACAAGCTCCATTATAATTAGATCTAAATAAGACAAAGTTATGTTGTGCGGTATTTTAGTCCTATCCGGCATATTTACATGTCATGACCTCATGACCCACTGACATATATTTTCATTCTTTCAATAACTGACGTCATAGTATTGCTCTTTCGTGCATTCATATTCTATATACTTATTTCATTGTCAGTAATATGTTTCTCAATGACTATTCACGTATCAACTTAAAAGCCGCTGTATGCGTGGAATTTAAGCTTTACGCCCACTGAAAATTCCTTTTTTTACGAATGAGCACAAATCGAGGATGAGCATTTATGCGATAGATTTTAATTTATCTTTAAAACTTAACAAAAAAAGTTCACAGTATAATAAATTTAAAAAAGTTCACAGTATAATAAATTATAAAAAAGTTCACAGTATAATAAATTTAAAAAAGTTCACAGTATAATAAATTTTCTTTATAAAATAAGATGTGGCACAATGCCAAAATTGAGTGGTGAGGGATGGGGGGGGGTCGGCCGTCGTCTTCTTTGTCTATTCTCTAAACTAGTTTCAGTCACCAAAATACCACATTCACTATATGGGTAACACCTACTTAACATGATCCACAATGGTTTGACGTTTTTTATTTACAAAAGATATATGTACAAATTCATCGGTTGGGTGTTGTCGGGGTGCTAAAGACAACGAAGATTGCTAAAAAATGAATTGTGAAGTGCGGTGGTTAGTGAGACTCCTCCCAAATCTATCTAGGTATGAGCTGCTCACTGTTTTCAGGGTTGTTTCAAGCGCTGAACACAAGCAGGACAGTTTCTAAGTAGGGATAAAAAAATAGAACGGGGCCAGGACTCATTTGCACTACTAGCTAAAAGACTTTGCTAACTGCGATGGGGTCTGATGATACCTCGAACTTGGTTCGTCCAAACACACATAAGCTAGGTATCCACTCCATCTTCTTTTTAAATAGTGCACAGTGCACAGTGCAATATCCTTCTAATGCGATGGGTAGATTGTCAGTTGAATGCTGAAGAATATTATGAGAGGATTGAAAATGATCAATAAAATAAACAAAGTCTGATTGCATGTGAGGACGCTTTATAACAAGTATTTATTGCCATTGGGTTTGAACACGAGCATGTTGTAGTTTGCAGGGAGGCACTCCTGTGGTAATGTGTATCACATATGGAGGAGCTATTAGAAATAAACTCAGTTCATGGAAATCGGTTTGTATGTTAGGCACACGAAGTACGAAAGGGAAGTTCCTTTCAGTTGTGGTAGCGAGACGAGTTCTTGCTGTGAATGTCTTACAAGGAGGAATCAGATTGTAATAACTACCTTATTATTCACCTAGATATATGCCTTCCTCTTTTTTTTTATACAACGTGCGATTGCACGTGCTGTATCCTGTCCCAATCAACCGCCAACCAGGAGTGCTAACACAATTTCAGAAGATACCGAGGTACTTCCACCCTGGCGCCACCTACAGTTTAAGCTACCGGATATGATATTATAAACTACCACTTATATAAAAAAAAATTTGAATCATTATGTTCTTATTTTTCACACCTCTGACTTTGACACCTTACCGAAGTACGAAAGGGAAGTTCTTTTCAGTTGTGGTAGAGAGACGAGTTCTTGCTGTGAATGTCTTACAAGGAGGGGGCGATTACAATAACTACCTTATGATTCGCCCAAATATATGTCTACAATGGTCGTCAAAGTCACTAATTTAGCTTTAAGTCTGGCGCAAGGTCATGTTATTTATGTTACACTAATAAGAGCTACAATTAAAACTAAAATAGTCAGATTTCCCGAATATTATTTCATTCAAAACGAACTAAACGTTATAGTCATTTGGCCAATGGGATACCTAGTATATTTAACAAAGGATTTTACATCCGTATTCGCGGAATAGTTTTTTTTAACAAAGAAGTTTTTACACCCTTTCCAATGACTCAACTGATGCAACATTTTTACGTTTCCTATCAGTCTAACGATCAGTCTATCTAAATTTAAGAAAAATACAATTTAGTTAATTTTCTCCTTGTGTTTCATATCAACAGACGAATTATTAGTGAGATGATTTAAGAGACTATAACGGCAACGGGGTGCACATCAGAGTTCATTCCGGGTACTTGTGGCTCCTAGAGCCGGGATGATAAGCTATGAGATGAGGCGCTACCTCAGATAATTCAAGAACAAGTAAATGGTTGATTACACCATGTTAATCTAGACAGATAACATGAGATTTTGATATTTCGTACAAACCAAAAAAACACCAAAAAAGACAATGGAATTGAACAAGGACAGTTTAAGGAAAGGGCTAACAGTCTGTATGTAGATGACTATATAAACCCCCCTTCCTGGGTAGAGCTTATTTGTAAGGATATCGCCAACTGTCATTAGCTTTAGGGCATAGCTCATTGGGTAGAACTAATTCGAGCTCCGGCACTTGACAATGTTTACATTGAGATATTACTTATATTCAGTCAGTGTCGTATAATAGCACAGAGGTAGGAGCGCCGATTGTCAGCTCAACGGTTTGAGGCACTAACTGGTCTAGCCGCACTGAAGAGCTGTGATACAGCGAAACAGTCTGTATGTGGATTACTATATATATATATATATATATATATATATACAGGGTGGGCAAAAATAAGGGTCCTATTTTTTAAAATTCATAACTTTTTTATTTATTGATTTTTTTTTTTTTTTAGAATAAGTAAAGGACCCCTTCCGAAGCAAGCATGAGCTGTATTAGCCCTAAGGAACGTACCCTCATTTAGAAAACATTATTTTTGCTTAAAAAACTCAAAACAGTGTAAAAAACAATACTTTAGTTTTTGTAAGTTTTAAGAAGTGTTATCCGGCTAAAATTTGTTTTGTTTATTTCAAAAAATCTCGGAAGGGTCAGTCTACACACACATAAAGTTTGGTGAGTTTAACTTTTATTTTGTGGAAGTTATTCAAATTCAAGTTATTCAAATTTAAAGATAGGACCCTTATTTTGGCCCACCCTATATATATATATATATATATATATATATATATATATATATATATATATATATATATATATATATATATATATATATATATATATAAGAGAAATGAGAGGTAGAGAGAGAGGGGAGTGCACGTAGAAAAAGAAATAGGAAGAGATAAGATAAAAGAAATGAATAAAGCGGTTAGCAGCACCATCAAAAATTTAAAACTAATGTAACTGCACAGCTCCCAACTTAGGATGACCCCTATAACTCACACCCTATCTTTCAGTAGCCCCTTACGTCTACAGTGGCGGCCTGCCTTGTTTAAGGTGAACTATGTTAAGAGAGAGAGAGAGAGAGAGAGAGAGAAGAGAGAGAGAGAGAGAGGGGGGAAATAAAGGCGGGGTATTGTTGTGGAAAGTGTATGATTATAACCATTATTATCCTAGTTATTCTGATGATTATTTGATGTATCAAGAGCTTACCCACATGGATGGACTTGTAATTACGACGCAGCTGTTTCAAAGTAACGAATTGAAATAATAGACCGGCAGATCAAATTGAAGAAAACAATTAAAAACAACAAAACAAAAGTTGAAAGCGTAAATTAAAAGCAAACAAAAGATGGGATCGTTAGTCCCATTAAAGTCCATCCTCTTTTGTTGTATCCGTTGTTATCTCTGATATCCATGCTGACACTCATGACGGCCAATATGGCGTCGACCGGCAAACGCCGCTTTTTATACTTTACTCACTCGCTGAAAAACTCCTACACATTTTTTTGTTGCTAGAATTGAAAAGTAATCAGAAGATTAAACTAGTTTTCTTTCCCTCCATTTATGGTAATGTTCAACTGAGCTGTATAATGTATAAAAATAATTTTACACTTGATTCGTTAATAGATTATGAAAAAAACAGGTTGTCCTCTATCATAATTTCTTTGATGCGTTATACTTTTGCTGCTTCTTCCTCATCAAGTTCTGTGTCTCATTGTTAATGGAATGGATAGTTTTTAAAACAAATTGAACAATCATCTCGCTGCACAGCTCCAAATTTAGGATGACCCCCTAAACTTTCACCCTAATTCTTAGTAGCCTTGTACATATACAGTGGCAACTTGTGTTGTTTGGGGTGAACTATGTTAGAAAAAAAATTACAATCCTTTCTGCAATCAAACCATATTTGGTACAAATAAAATTCAGTCGATGCCTGACTTGTCCACCAAGTTTCACTTATAAATGTCCACCATTCTTCCTTATATCGCCATTTTTAATGGTTACCTCTAAATCCCCCCCACTGCGCTTCAGGCATAGTTGGATACGGCAGATTTTGGTCCTTTTTAGTGCATGAGTAGTCTAGAGATTCTTTTGATAGACATCTTCGAGATACAAATCTGAGAGGTTGAATGTGAAGCCTATTCAGAATCATACCTCCTACTGATGAGACGGTCACCAAAGTGCCCCCACATATCATTAAACGGCAATAAAACAAAAACTGTTGGACATTCATGATCGAAACTTGGTGGACAAGTCAGACATAGACTGAAGTTAATTTGTATCAAATATAGATGGATTGCAGACACGACTATGAATTTTATTAACGATTCGGTGGGTGTTATTTGTAGGGGGAGGTACCCTATATTAATATTAAAATTCCACTAACTAATGCAGTACATCATGTATTTTAAGAATGTGCGAGGATTTTATATTGTTCAACGGATATAAGTATTATGCACATTAAAAATATACAAGCGCAGTATCTCGTGGAAATTCCACAGACTCTTTTTTCATATATCTGTAATAATACTGTTAATAATAATACTGTTAATAATAATACTGTTAATAATAATATTTCTCTTGAAATAATAAATGGTTCTAAGGATCAATAATATTAATACAAATATTCACTCTTTCTTCTAAGTTAAAAATAATTATAATTGCCAGAATTATCTTTTAAATAAATAAAACGAATGCCACTATTTAAAACGTATTTAATTAAAATTGCAAAAAGTCAATGTATACAAATCAAACTAAAGAATGAAAATAATATTCTTAACACTGTGTAAGTGAACGAAGACGATACAACTCTATTTATGACGTTATATTCGATTTTGGAACAAATCATTTTTAATTAAGCTTAATCTAATTTTTGCCGTGCAGCGCCACCAGATAATCATCAATTACTTTTACATTTCATCTTTGGCGATTGGACGATCTCATTTTTAAAATGGGTGTAGAAGGTCATAAGGTACGAAAAACGAATGCAGATATTTTAAAGAGAACAAGAAGTTTAATCGCCCATCCCAATTAAGATGCCCCTTTATTTACCGAGAGAATAATTGCTGGATTAACTTGCCGGATCATTTAAAGAATGTAACCAGTTAAAATAGTTTTAAAAGGAATATTGATCGATTTTAGGATTATTATTATATCTTGCTCACTACGATATCTCATATCATTACCAACGAAAAACAGATTGTCCTCTATCATAATTTCTTTTATGCGTTCAACTTCTGCTGATTCTTCCTCAGCAAGTTCTGTGTCTCATTGTTAATGGAATGTACAGTTTTGATGCTTCTAATGTGAATCTTCTTTGGGTGTCTATTTCCTGTTCTACTGTTTTGGTTATAATTCCGCTTACTTCAATTAGTCCTATCCACTATAAACTATCTTATTTTAGATATATGCCTTGTTTTGTCCGCGAGCATCTGTTTTGTTACATGAAACACAGCAGATCTGTTTCAAATGTTCTTTGTGCAATTCAGAGCGACTCTTCGTGTCGGGTTGCGTTTCTTCTTCTTCTTCTTCTTCTTCTTCTTCTTGTTATTCTTCTTCTTCTTCTTCTTCTTCTTCTTCTTCTTCTTATTATTATTATTATTATTAATATTATTATTATTATTTACTTACTATAAGATCTTACACGAGTTATTTGTAGTGCTCGCTCACTGGCAACAACCAATGATTTTCCCTGGAATCTGAGTGACAATAAGTCTATCCGTTTTCCAGTATTCTCTGTTTCTTTTAATAACCGTTCCTTTGATTCGACGGTCGTCGATTTTCTCTGGAATTTGAGTGACAAGACACTTTCTCAGGATTCCAGTACTCTCTATGCTCGTCTCCTGCTTTCTATCTTCCTTGACTCTTAACGCTAATTTTCTGTGTTATTAACTGTGCTACTACACACACATCCTTTTAGCTAAGATCAAAGTGTAGTATCTGTTCCGATGAATGCTGCACCCCATAGACTTGTATTGTCTTGACCTTCGGGGCTTGATTTACGCCGGTCTATGGGTCTGTCCTGTGCAGTTCTAGGAGGTCCACCTTCCCAGGTTTCGCCTCCCCTCTTTGGGGAGGAGTAAGTTTATTGCTTACTGCCTGAGGCGCCCCTACCGGGGAATGCCGACGGGGCTGCCCAGGCAATTTTTAAACCCCACTTTCCCGACCCGACCTTGGGTCACATCTTACTTGTGGGAGTAAGATAAAAACTGGCCTTGTGCCTAACTCCTGAAGAGGAGTAAATCAATACACACACATGTGTGTGCGTGTTTTTTCTGGTGCTCAGATGATGTGATTTTTCTTATTTAATCTGGTTGTTTCGTTTCTTTCTTTTCGTGTAATGTTCTCTCAGTGTTATTCCATGTCAGTTTAGCTGTGATTGGCTGACATTATATGGTTATGTATCTTGATTTCCGCACTCAAAGGTTTTTCTTAATATTTCTAGCTTTTTCCGTCAGTACTGTGCTTTCCATTGTGTTACTCTCCCTTTAATTCCAATTTCTCTTAGTACTATCAGTTTTTCGGAACTTCTACTATTATTTGTATTACAGTCATTTTATATATGTTTCATGTTCCTTTCAGCCCTTTGGCAAATTACATTACATTAAATCGCTTAGTTGTTCTGCTTCCTTGGTTTTCACCATGTGACTTGCTGGGACGGCTAAATCTACTTTATTGGCAAGTATTTTCCTTCTTGGTGACTATTATTACGGCCTGTCTTCTTGTTTTGGATAGGTTCGTATGTTTGTATTTCCATGTACCATCGGATGAATTTATAACTTTCGTCTCCTCCAGTTTATGCTTGTACTCAATATGCTTGTATTCAATTTAACTACCGCCGATTTCGCGTGTGTCGTATTTCTAGTCATTTTTATGTACTAACTAAAGAGAGGTAATTCTATTTTTTTTCAAATAATTATTTTCTCTTACGCCGACTTGAGTAATCTATAAGAAGCGTATGTCCAAAGAGAGGAATGAGCTGAGCGGAGAAGAAAGAAAGGTTGGGGTGAGGGAGAGCGACACCGGAAAAGGGACCGCCTTTACAACCCAATCATGTTTTTTTTGTATTTCCTTTTTGAATTAGTTTGTTATAGTCAATTACCATGGGTTTATTCTATTTAGTTATCCACACCCCGAGTAGTCATGTTAATAATAAATAAATAAAATATACTTACATAATATAATATTATTTTCTCTCTAGAAACATACTTGCAAAAGACATGCACATCTCTGGCAGCTTTCAAAATTGACTGCATTTTGCAAATGGCGTCCATCTTACACACCCATTACATACTTTCTTATTATATGTGTTATGTAACTTTTTTATATAGGCAATTCGGTAAGCGTTTACAACATACTTTATTTTAGTTTTAAGATACATATTTATTTCAAACTAATTTTTCTTTCGGAAGTCATTTCCGAAGGAAAATTAGTTTGAAATAATTTTAGATAATAAACAACAACAAAAACAACAAAAACTCACATGTCTATTTCGTTTCGAACTTCCGGCGAACCTGATATATCTAAACTATATTTTATTTTCATTTCCGTTTACTGATTTATCATCTTTTTTCTTTCTATTTTTCTTCTATTTCATAATGCTAACACTTTTCTATTTACATTTTCAATTTTTTTTATCATAAATGAAAATGATACCTCAATTTAGGTGATTTAGTTTAGAGTTTGTTTATTTTTATTTTTACTGATTGTATATTTTATCTTACTTTTGTAATTGTCTATTTGATCGAAAAAAATATTTTTTTCGACTCACAATACATAAAATTATACAACATAAGAAAACAACAAAAAAAAACTGCTTACGAACTAATTATTTTTTAGTTACTCGTGCACTTAATTCAGTTCATTAAAAAGTTATAGTTGATTACATTTTTTCTCGTAGCCTTTTCTAACATAACTCCGGAATCAAATACAAAGAAATGTCTGTGTGGTTCGTACATCTTTTTTTATGGAAATCGCTCCAGACAAGGCATTAAGCTACTTGGTGTAAGGAGCCTAACATGAACAAATATGAATATCGCAAAGACAAGAGATGCCTATTGGCCGTAATCTTGAAAAGACCAAGATTATAGGTAGGAGGAAAACAGTCAGCAGGAAGAGAGTTCTACAAGCCTGTGGTTATTGGAAAGAAGCTACTGGAATAGGAAACTGTATTATAATGAGGTATCAAAACAGCGAATTGATTTAGACCACTAGACCACTAGACCAATGAGTCAAACGAACTGGAACAAAAGAGGCAGGGAATAGATCAGACAATTCTGAAGAACACATGCCATAATAATATTTATAGAAAAGACTGAGACTAGCAACATCGCGTCTGTGAGAGAGAGGGTGCAAAGAAAAAGAAGGGGCGTGGCCAATCAAATTACAGATACGTTTCTGCACCTTACCAAGAACCCTCAAATCGCACAGAGATTCACCAGTCCAAGTACTCCATACATGGTCTGATTGTGGATTTGTAGAAATAGAGAATAGCCTCAGGTGTGAGAAAGTGTTTGGAGCGATAGAAAGAACCGACTTTATGAGAAGCATAGAAGGGTTAGGGTTAGAGTTAGGGTTAGGGTTATAAAAATTGATTTAAAACAATTAAAATATTTATAAAAATATTTGTTCTAGAACATAATTCTTGTGTTTTCACAACACAATTAAAAAACAGCACAATTTAAAAACAACACAATTTAAAAAACAACACAAAAACAACACAATTAAAACAACAACACAATTTAAAAAACAACACAATTTAAAAAACAACACAATTTAAAAAACAACACAATTAAAATAACAACACAATTAAAACAACAACACAATTTAAAAAACAACACACTTTAAAAAACAACACAAAAACAACACAATTAAAACAACAACACAATTTAAAAAACAACACAATTTAAAAAACAACACAAAAACAACACAATTAAAACAACAACACAATTTAAAAACAACACAATTTAAAAAACAACACAATTAAAAAACAACACAAAAACAACACAATTAAAACAACAACACAATTTAAAAAACAACACAATTTAAAAAATAACACAATTAAAACAACAACACAATTAAAACAACAACACAATTAAAACAACACAATTTAAAAAACAACACAATTTAAAAAACAACACAATTTAAAAAACAACACAATTTAAAAAACAACACAATTTAAAAAACAACACAAAAACAACACAATTAAAACAACAACACAATTAAAACAACAACACAATTAAAACAACAACACAATTTAAAAAACAACACAAAAACAACACAATTTAAAAAAACAACACAATTAAAATAACAACCTAATAAAAACAACACAATTTAATAAACAACACAATAAAAAACAACACAATTAAAAAACAACACAATTAAAAAAAACAACACAATAAAAACAACACAATTTTAAAAACACAATAAAAACAACACAATTAAAAAACAACACAATAAAAAACAACACAATTAAAAAAAACAATAAAAAACAACACAATAATAAAACAACACCATTAAAAAAACTCAACACAATAAAAAAAATAAAAAAACAATACAACTTGTTTAAGTCTTAAATAAAGTTTCTTATCTGCTTGATTTAAAAATGCTTTTGATATGTTGCGAGGTTATTAAAGAAATAACTAATACAAACTGTAACAATAACGACGTTTTATTTTGTCCTCTTTCTACTCCCATTCCTTATCTCCACATCTTTGATCTTTTTATCCTCCATTTCCTAACATTTCTTTATAGCAAGGTGTAACACACACGCAACTCATTAGGTAACCTCCCCTGCGGCTGTATTTCATACGAAGCCGAGGATCCGACCTCGACGATCAATCCGACAGTGGCAATCGAACTGTGGCATCAGAAGTCCCTCTTTTATTGAAATGACGTATGATCCAGCTAGGGTGTTAGAAGGCGCACTCTCCCAAGCATTACCTTCTCTATTTGATATGGGGCTGTTGTATTGCCGATGGCCCGAGGCGTCCCTGCATAGGAATACCCACGAGTTTGTTCATGGTTAATTTTTGTACCCAGCCAACGTGACTCCTCGGGGTTGCTGACTTTCTACATCTCCTCCGGTATCTAATCAGATACTAAAGCTGACTCGTTGGAATTTACCGGTAGGGACACCTCAGGCGATCGACCGTACACCTCCCCCCCGATAAAATGCCGAAAAGAACAAATTTCTTAGAAACGGGATAAACCATAACTCATTCCGAGAAAAGAAGGGTCTAGTTACAAGCGAGTCAGCCCCTGTTGGCAGAATGATGCCAAGGCGAACCTCAACTCGTACAAAAACGACCGACCTCTCATTCTAAATGCGGGTAAATGCGGTGGTGGTGATGATGGTGGTTGGAGGAACGTTTATGTGCCGAACAAGCCATGAATATGGGTGAAACCCACACAGCACGGGTTTTCATAATATCGACTAATGGACGGCTGCTTGTAATAGAATAGTATCGGACTTTTTCTGTGTTTGTAGTAAAATATAATATTTATTTTCGGGGTACACCCTTTTCTCACGCACTCCCGTACTCTTGATGACACAAGTGAATGCTTAATCGGAACACGACACGGCCCAAAACATTAACACAAATAACAAATAGACATGAATGTACACTTTCATCTTGAAACGACGCGCACACACACACGCACGCACACACACACACCCACCCACACACACACACACACACACACACACACACACACATATATATATATATATATATATATATATACCTAGCTTTATAAATATATATTAGTTTTATCTAAACCGGAATGAAAAACTTCATAGGGGAAACCATCTAAGATATTAAACAAACAACAGCTTCTATGATCACAAAAGTACATTTAATAAAAGCAAATACAGATGTGGTTAAATATAGTTGTTGTTTTCCTGTAGTTGAGTGGCAGATCTTCAAATTATCTAGGGTATGCAGATTTTCAGACGATTCGCGTAGAATATGGCTGTCTTTGAAATAGAAATTTATTAAGTTTAAGATGTAAAAGATTTGTTAAACCACAGAAGTAAGATAGCCACGAAATGGAGACAGACAAAAACGATTATTTGGAGTAGTTTACAATTTTAAATTTCTCATTCAGACATAATCTACACAGGTCGTATAAACTTTAAAGACCCTCAAAACTATTAAACTGTAGAAGTGAAATAGCGAACAACTGCCTGAATAGAATCAAATTTAGGTTTACAATACATAATAAATAAATAAATACACAAATAAAAAAAACTTAACTAAATTAAACCTTAAAAACTTAAAAACTAAAACCTAAAATACAAATACAAGCAAGCACGTGTTAAAATAAGGTCGCCCATTATTCCGACACAACAAAGGAACAGGGATAGGCCACCCTATAGAAAGCAGAACCATAGAATAGAAAATAGGATATAAAATCAACCGAACCTTTGTTTGTGATAACGATTGGCTAAGAAAACATCAAATATACAGGGATGAGTCATCCCATAGAAAACAAAACATTAAAATAGGAAATAGGAAGTAAAATCAACAGAACCCTTGTTTGTGAAGAAGCCGAACGATTGGCTACAGATAAACAAAGAATCTGATTGGTTAACTAGCTAGACGTGTATATAAAAACACCCGGCAAAACTCACTCCATGCATTTTAACAAGACGATTCCCTTCGCGGATGAAACGCCGAAGCCTCTGTGTAGCGTAATTGCCATAAATATATTTTCATAAATTACTACCTAGCTCTACTCATGTATCGAGCACTGTTGAAGTAAATACTGAAAATTAATACATAAAAAGTATATCTCATTATAACATTTGATGTGGATACATGAAATAATATAGAGAGAGAAATGAAAAAGTTAGCAATGAAGAGAAAAGATTTAACTGCATAACTCGTAACTTCATCCACTACAAAATAAATGTCTAACCAAAAGTATTGTATACCAAGGCACAATATTTGCCAAGGAAAGACCGAATAACAGGAAGTACTACGTGGGTATGACCTCCCTAGATTTTAAAACCAGATGTTATGACCACAAAAGCACATTTTAAAACAGAGAACCTCGAATAAATACAACACTAGCAAACCACTATTGGGAGCTCAAAGAAAATGGACGATCACCAATAATTGAATGGGAAATAATTCGACAGGCCAGTACATGTAGAAATTTAGACGACCCGTGTAGATTATGCCTGAGTAAAAAATTTGAAATCCTAAATTTTAAAGACCCCCCGAAACCTATTAAACTGTAGAAGTGAGATAGCAAACAGCTGCCCACGCAAAAATAAATTTACCTTAGGCTAACGATACATAAATAAATAAATAAATAAATAAAATAATTAAAAAAACTAAACTAAACAAAAACCTAACAATTTAAAAATTAAAACTTAAAATAGAAATACAAGGAACCACGTGTTAAAATAAGTTCAACGATTATATTGACACAATAAAAAAAACAGGATATAAGCCAATCTATAGAAAACAGAACAACAGAACAGGATATAGGAAGTAACACCTTTGTTCGTGGGAAGCCCAACGATTGGCTGAGAGAAGAACAAAGAATTTGATTTGTTAACTAGCTAACCGTGTTTATAAAAACACTCTGCAAAAATAACTTCATGCATTTTAGTCTGAAGATTCCCCCTGGGGATGAAACGCGGGAGCCTCTGTGTAGCTAAATTGCCATAAATATATTTGCATTACTTACTACCTAGCTCTACTTCGAGCACTGTTGAAGTAAATGCTGAAAATTGATACATAAAATATTATATATCCTTATACATTTATATGTGGATACATGAAATAGTATTATATATATATATATATATATATATATATATATATATATATATAGTCTCGGAAGTTCTTTTAACCTACAAAACTGAAAAAAAAAATTGTTGAAAGATTTTAGTCTAGTAAGTCAATCAATCTACTGCAATCACTATTTTAGTTTACTTCCAAGAATATACTCTAATATAAATATATTTTTACATATGTTTTTATATATAAGGGATCGTCAGTTGTTTACCATGAAAACTGTTTCGGGATTTTAAAAACAAAACAGTATTTCTTTATCATGGCATCCCAGCAGTGTTGATCAGACACCACCTCCCTATTTAATAATTATTTTTTAATTTAAAAAGTTTACAAATATTTGATTTAGTTTTGCCTCCAGATTTGTTTTTCTAAAGTATTAAAATATAGTTTCTCCTTACCTGTGTTGTTCCTATATATATATATATATATATATATATATATATATATATATATATATATATATATATATATATATATATATATAAATGTACAATGTATATTTAATAATTTACTATTTATTTATAAATATTATAATAAGCCCCTTTAAGGGATTAAAGTTAAATACTCTCGACGATGTTAAAAATAGATTGTCAAAAAGCTCTAATGCAAAGTTTCGAATACGTTAGTCGAACACTCTCGACTAGTCTTCTATCTGTGTCCGCTTCTAGGTACATATAGATCTTAATTCCTCTTAATTGCGTGACAGTTTCCGGTGGCCGAGTGAATATGGCGACTGCTTGCAGATTCCAGGCTGACTCTGTGAACCGGATTCACGCCACCCGACAGTCTGAAATTTTTACTGGTCTCCACATCCTACACCCTGCGATTACTTTTTGTGCATCTCCTTGCGTTAATCATCTTTCGTTCTGTTGTTGCTCTTTCAAAGAAGATTCATAGGGATAGAAATGTAAAATGCAGTCAAATGACATTGGCGAAATAGCAACTATTACATGGAATCGACTGAGTCTTTATTCATAAAAGAAGAAAGAGGGGGAAATAATGTATTCTTTGGATTTTAAATTTAGAAAAAAAATGTTTTTATTTTAGCAACTTTGTTAAAAGAAAGCAAATCAATGAAAAGACGAAGAAAAAGATTATTTTCACAAAGATGTCTTCCAATCGACACTTTGTCGACACTTTAATAGACGAAAATCACGAATGAAGACATGGTAAAAAATACATGAACTAGATTAGCAAATGAGGGTTTAAAAATTGAAAAACAAAGCTAATATATCTCAACGTATATTCATTGTGGCTTTATTTATTGTGGCTTTAATCTTGTTTACACAAAAAAGTTCATGCACGTTAATGCATCCAAATCGAGATGATTTCTCGAATGAGTTCTGTGTAAAACAGAAAACGCATCGTCAGAGTACCCGCTAGTGTACAATTGGCAATCCAATAAATGGTCAGCGATGGCCGACTCATCGGATTGTAAGCGCTCGGATGTCAGCCACTGTCTGTGTCCACATATTGAACTGGCATGTCTTATGAAATTATAACCGCTAAAAGTTGAAATCTGGATTTAAATAACAAAGCAAGTGTTTGTTTATGCGTCTGCATTTATTAGGTCGTTACAAAAATAATGGCCGATTTCACAGACATAGATTTATTCATAAAAAATAAACAGTAGAAATGTTGAAATTAGTCAAAATATGTACGAGATATCTACGAGGTTATTGATTCCTTGTTGATAAAAAGACAGGTGGCATTGGTGTTACGCAGACAGAGCATCGAACACACTTCAAACCGCCGCAGTTTCTGATGCTCCTTGAGTTCATGAGGAACCCATTTATCAAGCTTTTTTCACCTTTTTCAATCTACTGTAAATGACGTGTGAATGACCTAAAATTGTTGCAGTGCCGACAGTAAGTGTCCGAGACATTTCTTTGACACTTTGACGTGGATTTTGCCCAACAAGCGCTTGCAACCGTTCATTGTTAAGATTACACGGCCGTCCCCTACCTTCTTCATCCTCAAGGCTCTCATCTTCACTACGGAATATCTAGAACCACGTTCGTACTGTCCGATAGCTCGTGGACCCATCTCTCCATTTTCTATTGATATTGGCAGGAATTTCGAAGGTATTGTGCTCACGTTTGAACACATGAGGAGGAGGAGGAGATCATGTTTTGGCATGTTCATCATTGAGAATCTTCTATGCTTCAAAAATACTTTCTACCTGAAAAAAAAGCTACAAATTATTATTGAGAACACATTAATTATTATATATGTAAAAAAATACGACAAATAAACTACAAATTCTGTGTTAAAATATCTTTTTTTAAAAATCCAGTATTACGGATACTCATCGAGTACGGCAAATACATCTGCCAGTTCTAGCTCGAAACTCGAAAACCACTAAGGAATTTAGAAAGGATCAAAGAAAAGACATGCAGACACAAGTTGTCCGTAATATTTAATGAAATATACTGACCACACACACACACACACACACACACACACACACACACACACACATATATATATATATATATTTATTTTTGTACAGAAAAATTAGTACAACATTCGTATTGTCGGTTTCAAATATACAGTATTCATAATATTGGCTCACGGGATTTATATAGAAATATTTTTATTATTTTTTTATGTTTTTTAATTTGTATATCTCTTTAAATCTTCTCCTGTTTAAATCTCAACTGTTACTTTTCACCTTCCCCACTTTTTTCAAACCTTATTAAACCTTCCTTACACTATATTTAAACAAACATACATAACACTCTAAGCAAATAATGCGTCCAAACGAGAGTGACACGTGACTTCACATTTCTGAAACAGATGACAACAGAAGCTGAAGAGAGCCGGATGGCTAAGTCCTTCTCTGCTTTAAACCGACGGTACGAATGTTGTACTAATTTATCTGTACCAAAATAAATAAATATTACGCTTTTAATTTTTAATTTGTAACTTTAATTCTCAATTAATCGAGCACTCTGCTGGGATTTTTTTCTGCTATATTACAAAGAAGTTATATATATATATATATATATATATATATATATATATATATATATATATATATATATAATCCACGGACTGTTTCGCTGTATCAAAGATCTTCAGACAAGCAAAAATGTCTCTGTCTGTCAACGCATCAGTTGTCAGTGATTGATCTGCGAGCAAATAAAGTAAGGTTTTGAATCTACGAATGTTTTTGTTTGTTTTGAATAATTCAAAGTTTGTTTCATTCTATCATTATAAAGTGTAGCTTATTTCTTAAACGACGTGTTTTAATGATGTTTTAATGATGTTTTAAGTATGTTTTAATTATGTTTTAATGATGTTTTAATGATGTTTTAATAATGTTTTAATGATGTTTTAATAATGTTTTAAGTATGTTTTAATGATGTTTTAATGATGTTTAATAATGTTTTAATGATGTTTTAAGTATGTTTTAATGATGTTTTAATGATGTTTTAATGATGTTTTAAGTATGTTTTAATGATGTTTTAATGATGTTTAATAATGTTTTAATGATGTTTTAATGATGTTTTAATGATGTTTTAATAATGTTTTAATGATGTTTTAATGATGTTTTAATAATGTTTTAAGTATGTTTTAATGATGTTTTAATGATGTTTTAATAATGTTTTAATGTTTTAAGTATGTTTTAATGATGTTTTAATGATGTTTTAATGATGTTTTAAGTATGTTTTAATGATGTTTTAATGATGTTTTAATAATGTTTTAATGATGTTTTAATGATGTTTTAATAATGTTTTAAGTATGTTTTAGTGATGTTTTAATGGTGTTTTTTATAATGTTTTAAGTATGTTTTAATGATTCTTTAATGCTGAGTATTATTTTCTAAACAAATTTTCTATTTTTGTAAACGACTGCATAGAATAGTAGCTGTACTATTTAATGAGGCGATTCATACCGTTTTTCATTTTCTTTTATGGAAATCGTTCCAGACAAGGCATGAAGCCACTTGATGTAAGAATATTACTTTACGGTCAAAGAGTAGCCAACAATAAGTGTTAGATGGATAGATTCTGACCCCAAAACAGCAATTCTTCCCCCTTTGTCAGAAACATCGCTCATGGAATGTGAGGACTAAAGGACAAAATAAGGGAAGCGAGAGTTACGAGGCTGCTGAAAATAAACCAAAGGTCCGCACTCTACTCTCCTTAACTTTCTACTCTCCTGTGCAACTTATTTGATACCCAGCAAACGTTGGGTAAATCGACAAGTTACTCCGCCAAGACGGATGTTATGTTTTCGGTCGGGTTTTTGTGTGTGTTCAGTCTAGCGTCGACATCACTTGACCAACCGTCACGGCTGATTTATGTTTTTGTTTATGTACATGTTTGAGAGAAAACAAGAAAAGGGCGATAGAAAACGAGAGACGGGGAGTAAGTGAAAGTGAGTGTTTTTGTGGGAAAGAGAGAGAGACAGAGAGAGAGAGAGAAAGAGAAAGAGAGAGAGATAAATAGAGAGAGCAGGAAGAAGTGGATCAGAGATAGATAGATATAGAGAGAGATAGATAGATATATAGATAGAGAGAGAGAGAGAGAGAGAGAGAGAGAGAGAGTGAAGGAAGTGGATCATTGATATATATATATATATATATATATATATAGAGAGAGAGAGAGAGAGAGAGCAGGAGGAAGTGGATCAGAGAGAAAGAGATAAATAAATAGATAGAAAGAGAGAGAGGGGGAGACAGAGAGGAGAGGCTAAGAGGTCTTAAATTGAACAATAAAGCGTTTATTATTTGGTGGTTTTATGACCCGGGAGTTGCAATTTGCTCTCCAAATTCCAGCGGACCCTCTCCAACACTACGACTCCTTGCTCTCCCTTTTATTTTCTCTCCCTCCTCACTCGTCGAGAGTCGAGCAGGGAAAGCTCTTATAAAACAGTCGATTAAGCAAGCTTTTTCAACGCATATCTCGTCTTCTTGGCTGTGTCGTTCCCACAACAACCCCCCCTCTCACTCGTTCGACCTGATATAATTTAAATATACTGTTTTCCTCTCTTTCTTTCTCTCTATCTGGATGCTTGGTATTTAGGGCAGCAGACCGTGACCCAGCCAGGCGACCAACTTGAAAAAAAAAAAAAAAAAATGAAAGTAAACGGGATTGTCGCTCGCTAACTTACAACTCTCTCAGCCAGTGCAGCAACGATGATTACGACAAAGTGGAATCCCCCCCCCCACACACACACATACACACCCACACACACATACACACACACACATACCCACACATACACACATACACACACATACACACCCACACACACATACACATACACACACATACACACATACACACACACATACACACACCCATACACACACATATACACACACATACACACACATACACACACATACACACACATACACACACACACACACACACACAAACACAGAGTAACGCAGGCATGTACACATTCACCCATATATCTATCTACACACCCTCTTAAAACACGAGCACAAACATGCACTTCCTCTTGACACACAAACTCATACACACGCGCAGCCGTACGCGCACACAAACACACGCATAGGGTCACATAAACACACACGTACACTGGCACGCATATCTATCTTCGCATCCACATAAAACTATCGCACAAAACGCACACACTAACACGCACCAACGCTCACGCACTTACATATGTATAGACGCACACACTATGCACACACAAACACCATGCACGCACATGCATATGCATACAGACTCGCACAGACACGTACAGTTACGGACGCACATAGTTGCACACACACACGCGCATATTAATGCATATATCTACAAAATCGCATAGAAAACTTTTACAAACACGCACGTTCAGACAAATACGCAGCTAAAACTAAGTTTGCAAAGTCAGAAGGTATAAGGTTTGACTCCGACTCCTACTTTGACTTGGACTCCTAGAATTCCAAAAATCTCGTCTTATTTCAAAGTCTTCCAATTTTCTCGGCCTTTTGGCCGGGATCAAAGTGTAGTATCTGTTCCGATGGATACTACACCCCGTAAACTGGTATTGCCTTTTCACCCATTGAGAAAGGGGTTAGTTTATTGATAATCGCCTGAGGCGCCCCTACCGGGGAATGCCGACGGGGCTGCCCAGGCAATTTTTAATGGCCAGAGTGCTCAACTTCTCGACCGCTGGTTTATCAAATCCCACTTTCCCGACCTTGTGTCACATCTTACCGCCGTGGGAGGTAGATAAATCACTTAAAAGTATTCCAATATTCAGTCTGTCAGTTGATTCTTCGGAAATTAAAAACGACCCCGACTTTGACCCCTAGCATTCTTACGAGTCCGACTCCGACTCCGATGACTCCGACTCCGCAACCTTGCCAACAACACGTAGGTCTTACGCCCACACACAACCAACGGACACATGCACTCATCTAAATTCCTACTTATTTATTTATGTATTCCCTAGCTGGGTGTGTTTCTTTTCATCGATAATATATCGGTTGAAATACCAGTTGCAAGATTGGTTCACAATACTGAAAGAAAGAGAATTCATG
>OY744532.1:106649582-106672082 GCA_963556195.1 Sepiola atlantica | reverse complement strand
AAATAGAAACACCCCGCCTCCCCGTCGGTTCTCGGCCAGTGATATGACGCTCCATCCACCCCAACCAGCACCACCACCGAGCACCCACGCTAACCCGAATCGCTTTTTACTCAACACGTCGATGGATGAAGAAGATGTAAAGCTCATAGCTCACTCGAAGGATAAAAGCTTGAAGGAAGCGATATATTTCTATTTTATAGACGTTTCTTAGCACAATATTTACTCACTAGGAGTTGCCGTAAGAGTCGTTATAAGTGGATCGCTCACTGGCAAAAACACGTGATGGTCTCTGAAGTCCCTATTTACTTTCCAACCCATGAGGACAGTTAGACACAAGGTCGGTTTTAATCTGAGGTAATCCAGCTCCCCAAAAAGGAGCACTCTGGATTGGGACAAAAAAATAAAAGTTACCTCAGTTGAGAAAGATTTGTCCCTCACTGACCAAGGACAGAAAAGCTGAAGTGTAGTATCAGAACAGATACTACACTTTGCTCCTAGCCTAAAGGTCTGGAGTCAGAATGACAAACAGTCTCCGCAGATTTCCAACAGTCACTGCTTCTTTCGATTACGGCTGCAAATCAAGCTTCGTTCTCTCAACAGCTGTTTAACATTGAGTTCTCGTTGATAATGACCGTTGACTTTCTCTGAAATGTGTGTGAAAATAAGTGTTATTCAGAATTTCAGTACTCTCCGTTCCCTTCTAGTGAAGGTTTTGATGGTGTTCCCCCCTCCTCGGACTTTCCACTCTCCCTTCACAGCTATTTCGTTTGGTAGCAACTGCCACCGTATTTCCTGTGATGTGTAGGTGAGGTGCTGGATTATGGGACCTGTCTCGCCTATCCACCCTCACTGGCAGATTCTGTTCCCATTGGTGCGGCTTAATATGTTTTATCTGAAATTGGGTTAACGTACTTCTATTACGTTTCAGTTTAACCGTGGCTGGTCAGTATCATCTATCTCTGTTGGTTGGTTTCTGCGCTCCACGATTTTTCTTGATTATTAAGTTGTTTATATCAATGTTGTGCTTTGTATGTTGTCAGTCCGACCTTTGATTCCAATGTCTCTTAATTTGATTGCCATTCTAATTCCAGAGACTACCAACAGCCATTGTCAGCATGAACACAGTTGTAAACTACTGTTAGGAATGCAAGCTGATGGGCTACGGGTATCCGAAGAAACGGAGAGTACTAGAAATCTTAGGAGATTTGTTGTCACTCAGATTTCAGGGAAGACCATCTGTTTTTTTTGGGGGGAGGGTAGTGAGTAAAAACTGTCAATGACTTATGTGAGAACTTCGAGTAAGTAAGTAAGTGATGATGATGATGATGATGATGATGATGATGAGTATGATGATGATAATAATCATCATCATCATCATCATCATCATCATCATCATCATCATATGAGCACTAAGAACAGTTACGAAGAACCTGAGATAAAAGACTGGGAGAAATTGGAATCAAAGGTTAGACTGAGACCACACAACGGACAGCAATGATAAACACAGCTGACATCTTAAGGAAAATCCTTGAATGCGGATACCTTTCCACATAAGCTACGAAGACTAACCAATCACATGCAAGGGGCAATAGAAAAAAACAAAATCACATAAAGAGCACCACAAGAATCCAAGGAACAGAAACTGCAAACAAATTCATAAACTCCTCCTCTCAAAAAATGATGGCACCAGCCCTGGCTGATGCCACACAAAACAGTCGTGAAGGGTCAAGGAAGATGGAAAGACCAAGGAGGGATAGCACTAACCAGACCATCGCTGGAAAGGTGCGGAGAACACTGGGACATTGGGGAGGCTTATTGCCATCCAAATCCGAGAGAAGGCCAATGGTCGTTACCAACGAGAAATCGATGGTAAGCGTCTGTTTTGATAACGCAAATTCATTTGCGATGGTTATCGAAAAAGGTGGAAATCATTGGAAATCTGGGGAGACTTGTTGTCACTCCAGGGAACACCACTGGTGATTATCAGTAAGCAATCACTGATTACTGCCTGTGTGAGAACTCCTTGTGGATACATAATAATAAGAGATAAAACCCAGGAAAACAGTAAATGCAGACTGTGTGGACAAAAAGACGAAACAGTAAATCATAAAATAACTGAATGCAATAAACTAGCATAAAAAAAACGAATACAAGAACAGACATGAGTGTGTGGGAAAAGCAGTCCACTGGAAACTGTGCAAACGATTGCATGTTGAACACGCAGAAAAATGGTACAAACATAAACCAGAAACAGAACTGGAAACGAAAAACACAAAATCCTCTGCGGCATGAATGGACAAACAGATGAACTCATACAAGCAAGAAGACCGGATGTCATAATATTTGTCAAGAAGGAAAAATTCTGCCAAATCGTAGACTTTGCGGTTCCAATAGCCCCCAGCGTGAAGATCAAGAAGATGGAAAAACGAAGCAAATTCACGGAACTTGTCAGAGAACTGAAAGGAATATGGAGCAAAATATCAAATATCGTAGAAACAGTTCCAAAAAACCCGGAGAAAAGACTTGAAGAAATTGGAATAAAATGGATCACTGAGACCATACAAATGACGGCAATGATCAAAACAGCTGCAATCTCGAATGCGAAAACTAACCCGCATAAGTTACGAATGGTAACCAGCCACATCGAAGTTACAATAGAAAGAATTCAAAACCACATGAAGAACATCACCGCACGAACAAAGGAACAGAAATTGCAAAAATATCATAAACTGTCCACCCCCAAAATGATGGCACCAGCCTCTGCTGATACTACACACCGAGGAGGGAGAGCACTAACCAGACCTCCACTGGAAGAGTGCGAAGAGTACTGGGACCTTGTGAAGGCTTATTGCGACCTAAATCCCAGAGGAGACCAATAGTCGTTACCAAATATCGCAGCAAAAGAGGGAGACTTAGACGATACAGATACAAATCGGAACAGTAAAAACAAAACAGGACCTTTCAAAGCAATAAAAGACAGTTTTATCAACACGTAAATGGAGGAAAAACAAGAACAGAACAATCAGACCCGACAGAAACAAACACATGTGGAGACAGATATAGGAGCAGCCTTAAGACCACAACAAAATACCAAATGGCTGAAAAACATGAAAGAAGAACTTCCGGAAATTGAAGAAGGAACAGGAACAGAAATTAATGAATGAACGCTGAAGGAAAATGGCAAATTTGTAAGCGCGAGGCCACAATGGAAGACATGCATACTGGTTTTAAAAAATCACCACGCTACATGAAAGACTAACGCAAAAAGAGAGAGGATGTATCCACAAGACAGATGTATCAGAAGTGATGACAAAAGGAAGCACTGCGTAAATACAAAAAGATTCCGAAAAAAAAATCCCAAGCGACTACAGACCAATAACCTGTTTACCAACTAGGTAGAAAATCCTAACGGCACAACTGAGAGAACAGATGTACTACTCTCTTAACAATCGTGGACTACTTCCCGAGGAAAAAAACGGATGCCGAGAAGGTAAAAAGAAACACGGCCTGTTATACATAGATCAAAAGATCCCAAAGGAGGTAAAAAGTAGGAAAAAGAACATAGCCATTGCATGGATTTACTACAAGAAAGGCTACACCAGAATCCCTCAAGCGTGGATAATCGAATGCTTCAGAATGTACAAGATATCTGACAAGATTATTAATATAAATAAGAAAGCAATGGGAACATTGGCACTGGAACTGGCAGCTGGAAGACAACATCTGACTGAGATATAAATACAGAGAGGCATTATCCAATGAGACTCTCTATCACCACTACTGTTTAGAATAGCCACGATGCTATTGAACAACATACTTAGGAAATGTAATACCGGATACAAGTTTATAGACACAGAATAAAGAATAAACCACTTCATGTATATGGACGACTTGAAGCTATTCTAAAAAAGCAAAAAGGAACTGGAAAAGCTGATAAACACGACCAGAATATTCAGTTTAAATGGAATTCGGAATTGAAAAGTGTGCACTGCTAGAGATGAAAAGCGGAAAACTGGAGACATCAGAGTACATGAAACTGTTAGACCAAGAGGAGATAAGGGCGCTTGGCGAAAATGATACCTACAAATATTTGGGAGTTCTAGAAACAGACACCATCAAATCTACAAAAATGAAAGAAAAGATTGAAAAAGAATACATTAGAAGAACAAGGAAACTCTTAGAAACAAATAATATAGTAGAAATCTAGTTAAAGGAATAAATACCTGGGCAGTAGCACTAATAAGATAATCTGGACCATTCATAGGCTGGACCAAAGAAGAATTTAGGCATCTTGAGCAGAAGACGAGAAAACGGATGACCATGCACGATGCACTACACTCGAAAGATGATACTAACCGACTCTACGTGAAAAAGAACGAAGGGGGGAAGAGGACTGGTAAGTATAGAAGACTGTGTGGAAGACATAAAGAAAGACCTTGAAAATACATAACTCAGAACACAGAAAGGCTGATCACCGCAGCAAAAGACACCGTCAAAATGAACAATACAGGAAACAGTGAAACCAGAAACAGAAGGACAAGAAAAGAAAAATGGGAATAGAAACAACTATATGGACGATTTATAGGAATGACAAAAAAAGAGATTCATGAAAACCCCTAGACATGACTAAGAAAAGGACACTTTAACAAAGAAACGGAGTCGCTACTGACAGCTGCACAGAACAATGCGATTAAAAGTACTACATTAAATCTAAAATAGATAAAACCCAGGAAAACAGCAAATGTAGACCCTGTGGAAAAAGAGACGAAACGATAAATCACATAATAAGCGAATGCAGCAAATTAAAGTATACCTCTCCGATCGTTAAAGAATCGCCCAGGGTAGGGAACTCTGTTTCAAAAAGTATGTGGTTCAAGCTAAAAAAGAAAATCAGTGAAATGAAAACCGTTTTCATCACCATCTTGTCTCAACATATAACAACATGGCTTCTTTGTCAAATCGCATGGCTGTCCTTTTTTGAACGAGAAGTTTTCCCATTCATCGCGCGATAAAAGTCGAGCCGCTGACCGTGACAATGCAAACATAACATAGAATAAAGCTTCATTGAAACACAAAAAGCTTTCACTCTTTTTCATTTCAGTATTTTTTGGCATTCTTTTATCCATTGTAAAAACCAAAAGATTTCTCGAGTTATGCAAAGAATTTTTCAACCACAAGTCGGCTTAACTACACAAAATAATATTAATAAATGTCTACACATGACTAAACACTATTTTCATACAGATTTCTTTTACAAATAGCGGGACCCTTGGAAAGTCCACGGTTGTTTTCTTCGTCTAAATTCGTATAGATTAGCATTGTTCGACTTTTCTGGCCGGTTTGATTTTATTGTTGGTATTGGTTATTCAGATTCTTTTATCTTTTGAATGAGGTCCAGCAAGAAAACAGGTGAACGTTGCCAACGTCTATAATAAAAGTGATGCCATGGAACCGGCTAGATTCGAACTTCGCACACCCATGCCCTTAGTCCACGTCTTTAATCATTTCACCATCACCACCTCCCAATTATCGCTATAATTTACTGGTAATCCTTATATAGGCCTTGAAATAATACATGTATTTATGGTTTAATAATATACACAAAAATATTCGATCTTTCTTCTACCATGAAAATTAAATGTAATTTTCAGCTAAAAGTTAAATAAATAAACAAAATATATCTCTTCTTTAATTATTTACTCATGTAAAATTATAAAATTATTAGATGTTTTCATACCGTTAAAATTAATTGTAATTTTCAACTAAAATTTTAATAAATAAACCGAATATATCTCTTCTTTAATTATTTACTCATTTAAAATTATAACATTATTAGATGTGTATTAAAATGGCCTTGAAGTAAAACGAATGCAAATAGTTTTTAAACAGAATTCAATTTTGGAACAATTCATTTTAAAATAGGTAAATTCATAACTTTTACCTTAACAACGCCAGGACATTTTCTATTACTTTTTGGCATTGCATTTCATCTTTGGCAATCGGACGATCTCATTAAAGTAATTGGGTATTGAAGGTGATAAGTTACATACGGACAGGAAATGCCGTAGCGTGTTATTTTATAGAATAGCGAGGCCCGTGGAAACTCCACGGTGCTTTCTCCATCACTCTGTATAATTTACTGTTAACAATAATATTCCTTTTGAAATAATAAATGTCTGTCAGGTTAAATACTATTAAGAAAGAAAATGAATCTTCTCCCGTAAAAATAATTGTCATTGTCGGTTAAATAATCTTCAAATAAATAAAACGAATATGTCTCTTCTTTATGTATTTATTTATTAAAAATTGTAGAAATGTAATTATTTTTTTAAACAATAAATTTATTTATTAAATATTGTAGAAATGTAATTATTTTTTTTATAATAATAAATTTATTTATTAAATATTGTAGAAATGTAATTATTTCTTTAAACAATAAATTTATTTATTAAATATTGTAGAAATGTAATTATTTTTTTAAACAATAAATTTATTCATTAAATATTGTAGAAATGTAATTATTTTTTAAACAATAAATTTATTTATTAAATATTGTAGAAATGTAATTATTTTTTAAACAATAAATGTATTTATTAAATATTGTAGAAATGTAATTATTTTTTATAATAATAAATTTATTTATTAAATATTGTAGAAATGTAATTATTTTTTTAAACAATAAATTTATGTATTAAATATTGTAGAAATGTAATTATTTTTTAAACAATAAATTTATTCATTAAATATTGTAGAAATGTAATTATTTTTTTAAACAATAAATTTATTTATAAAAAATTGTAGAAATGTTATTATTTTTTTAAACAATACATTTATTTATTAAATATTGTAGAAATGTAATTATTTTTTAAACAATTAATGTATTTATTAAATATTGTAGAAATGTAATTATTTTTTTAAACAATAAATTTATTTATTAAATATTGTAGAAATGTAATTATTTTTTAAACAATAAATGTATTTATTAAATATTGTAGAAATGTAATTATTTTTTAAACAATAAATTTATTTATTAAATATTGTAGAAATGTAATTATTTTTTAAAACAATCCATTTATTTATTAAAAATTGTAGAAATGTAATTATTTTTTTAAACAATAAATTTATTTATTAAAATTTTTAGAAATGTAATTATTTTTTTAAACAATAAATTTATTTATTAAATATTGTAGAAATGCAATTATTTTTTAAACACTAAATTTATTTATAAAAAATTGTAGAAATGTAATTATTTTTTTTAACAATAAATTTATTTATAAAAAATTGTAGAAATGTAATTATTTTTTAAACAATACATTTATTTATTAAATATTGTAGAAATGTAATTATTTTTTTAAACAATAAATTTATTCATTAAATATTGTAGAAATGTAATTATTTTTTTAAACAATAAATTTATTTATAAAAAATTGTAGAAATGTAATTATTTTTTTAAACAATACATTTATTTATTAAATATTGTAGAAATGTAATTATTTTTTAAACAATTAATGTATTTATTAAATATTGTAGAAATGTAATTATTTTTTTAAACAATAAATTTATTTATTAAATATTGCAGAAATGTAATTATTTTTTAAACAATAAATGTATTTATTAAATATTGTAGAAATGTAATTATTTTTTAAACAATAAATTTATTTATTAAATATTGTAGAAATGTAATTATTTTTTAAAACAATCCATTTATTTATTAAAAATTGTAGAAATGTAATTATTTTTTTAAACAATAAATTTATTTATTAAAAATTGTAGAAATGTAATTATTTTTTTAAACAATAAATTTATTTATTAAATATTGTAGAAATGTAATTATTTTTTTAAACAACAAATTTATTTATTAAAAATTGTAGAAATGTAATTATTTTTTTAAACAATAAATTTATTTATTAAATATTGTAGAAATGTAATTATTTTTTAAACAATAAATTTATTTATTAAATATTGTAGAAATGTAATTATTTTTTAAACACTAAATTTATTTATAAAAAATTGTAGAAATGTAATTATTTTGTTTAACAATAAATATCATGCCTTCGTAAATATAATTATCAGCTAAATATTCTTCATGTCGATCAAACGAATCACACTTCTGAAATATATCTTTAAAGGGTACTGTTTTAGTTGACGGGAAGGCAACATTCACATTTGGAACAATTCATTTTTAAAATGGTAAATTCTGGATTTTGTTTTACCTTAGCAACACCACATTAATCACCAATCATTATTTTTGCTAATCAGAAGACTCCATTTATTCTCATCTATTTTAATGTGTGTGAAAGGTGATAACGTACGCACGGACTTGAAATGCCTCAGCATATTATTATATAGATGACTTAGCACTTTTATCCGTTGCGCCACGGGTCTATGTTGATTTAATAAAGGATTCCGTTCGAAATTATCTATAGATTCCCGAGTTCGACATAAAGATTCCCGAGTTCGACAAAGCGCACTTGAAGAATGTCGGAGGTTGCATCGACCGAAACGTTGTTCGAATATTATCTAAGATGAGAACAGTAGTCCGAATAATCGAAATAATACAATTGCATTCCACATGTTCAGAATGATCATAAAAAACTAGATAGCGATGACATTCTTAAATATAGTGAATGCGGTATTTGGGACAGAAAACCACTGAGTTAATACTTTTCAAGTCGTTGTGAAGCGGCTTTAGTTTTTCAATGCTAGTATAACAGCTGTCAAGCCCCCTAGTCTTAACAAATCTTGAATAGCGGCCATAAGCACCGGTGGGAAAACGCAAATATTTCAAGCACAGACGGACGGGGAGGGCGTCCTTTTAAAAAGACAGAAAGATGTCAAATGTGTGCTGAGAGCCTGCAACGCATACGATGCTCGCTTGAATGTAGATAGTTCTATCTTGGTTGGGGTTGGGGATATGTGTCCTTCTATGTTTTAACAGTGACTCGTCCCCAGGGTGGTTTTATTTTTTTGTTTCTGTGCAAAGAACGAAGAAAACACGTAACTGGTGGCAGATGTTGGTACTCATAAGGAATAGATATCCAGAGGATTTCAGTACTTATAACAGTCAGTTGCAAGTATCGACGGAGAATCCGGAGCCAGCATCGGGAAGGGCTGAAGAATTTTACGCCGCGAAAGAAATGTAAAAAGGCAAACAACACTAAACATTCGCAGGGTTTAGGGTTAGGGTTAGGGTAAGATTTAGGGTAAGAGTTAGGGTTAGGGTTTAGGGTTAGGGTTAGGGTTAGGGTTACGATTAGGGTAAGGGTTAGGGTTAGGGTAAGAGTTAGGGTTAGGGTTAGGATAAGAGTTACGGTTAGGGTTAGGGTTTAGGGTAAGGGTTACGATTAGGGTTAGGGTTAGGGTAAGAGTTAGGGTAAGAGTTAGGGTTAGGGTTACGGTTACGATTAGGGTAAGGGTTAGGGTAAGATTTAGGGTAAGAGTTAGGGGTAGGGTTAGGGTAAGAGTTACGGTTAGGGTTAGGGTTACGATTAGGGTTAGGGTTAGGGTTAGGGTAAGGGTTAGGGTAAGGGTTACGATTAGGCCTAGGGTTAAAAAATATTTGGCACCCAAAAACAAAAAAAAGTAATATTATGTTTCTGAATTTTATAGATGAGGATTGATAATTTGTATAATTTGGATTATTTGGACTACTGTTCTCATCTTGAGTGTTATTCTCACAACGTTTCGATCGATGTAACATCCGACCTTCTTTAGGTGTATCATGTCTAACTCGGGAATCTGCACGGAATTTCGAACGGAAGCGTTTATTTAATACACAGGGGGGCATGAAGGTTGAAGGTCCAATCCTCAGTGCGGGCGATACGACGAACGAATTGCGAATTACTGAAGACTTCTTCCCGGTCATGTCTGACGATACAAAGGCATGTTACCCCCGTAGATTAAATAAAGGCTTCCGTTCGAATTCCCGTGCTGATTCCCGAGTTCGACAGAAAGATTCCTGAGTTGGGCAAGATACACCTAAAGAAGGTTGGAGATTGCATTGGCCGAAATGTTGTGAGAATAACACTCAAGATGCGAACAGTAGTCCGAATAAAATATAAAATAACCAAAAAAAAAAAACCTAAAAAATAGCAAAAGAAGAAGGTTGCTTTCAAATCGTAAACTGCTTCGGCCGTTTCCATGATTGATTGGAGATTTTCCTTCGATACTCGGGAATTACTGGGTAGTTACTACAATGCCCTGAATACCCATTTCTTACAAGTACGCAGATGTCTTGTTTTGGGCGACTTTTATTTGTTTCTTTTTTATCTTTTATTATTTATTTTTTTTTGGGGGGGGGGGGGGAGCCCTTGAAGGAAAACAATGGCTGTACTTTACTAAAAAGTACACGTTTCTTCATATTTACACATGTAGAAGTCACGTAATGACATTTGTACTTGTGAGAAGAAAAATAAGAAGAAGAAAAAGAAGAAGAAAAAGAAGTAGAAGACGAAAAAGAAGAAGTAGAAGAAGAAAAAGAAGAAGAAGAAGAAGAAAAAGAAGAAGAAGAAGAAAAAGAAAAAGAAGTAGAAGAAGAAAAAGAAGAAGAAGAAAAAAGAAGAAGAAGAAAGAAGAAGAAGAAGAAGAAGAAGAAGAAGAAGAAGAAGGGGGACGAGAAGAAGAGGAAGAAGAAGTAGAAGAAGAAGAAGAAGAAGAAGGGGGACGAGAAGAAGAGGAAGAAGAAGTAGAAGAAGAAAAAGAAGAAGAAGAAAGAAGAAAGAAGAAGTAGAAGAAGAAAAATAAGAAGAAGAAAAAGAAGAAGAGGAAAAAGAAGAAGAAGAAAGAAGAAGTAGAAGAAGAAAAAGAAGAAGAAGAAGAAGAAGCAGAAGAAAAAGAAGAAGAAGAAGAAGAAGAAGAAAAAGAAGAAGAAGAAGAAGAAGGAAGAAGAAGAAGAAGAAGAAGAAGAAGAAGCAGAGGAAAATGAGAAGGAGGATGAGGAGTAGAAGTAGGAGGGGAATAGGGGGAGTTAGAATAATAATAGAATAACACGAAGAGTACTAGGATATCTGTTGATATTGCTGTAACCCAATTTCCGAAGAAATCAGTGAGAACGACTAGTGTGAAAACTCCAAGTGACTAATAATAATGACGGTGCGAATAATCTAGATAAATAATACGCTGAGGCAAATGTTATGTTCCTATATACGTTATCATCCTCCATCCCCATATTAAAAGATGGAATCGTCCGAGCACCGAAGATGCGATTTAAAAAAAGTAATTTTTTGAATGGTATTTGTTGTGTCGAACGTGAAACTCTAACCAAAAAATATGCTTGATTGGCAGCAAAATGTAGCATGTGTTCTGGCAAAAGATGGTCCGATAATATCGCGTGGTCTCGGTTCGTGCCGTACGTTTATAGAATAGAAAATATGGCATAAACTCCTACAAGCGTTTTGAAGATAGACCCCCATAAACAGATATATTCTGAAACTTCATTGACCAGAGTAATTAGTTAAGTACTTAGTTAAGTATTTAGTAAAGTACTTAGTTAAGTATGTGTTAAGTTGAACAAAGGTGGAACAATAATATCGTGCGGTTTACGTTGGCGTTGGACGTCCATAAAATGGGAATATTTTAAGCACGGCAGATGAAGGATACAACGGTAGAAAGTTCTAGTTATAGTAGTCGTATTATTATTATTATTATTATTATTATTATTATTATTATTATTATTATTATTATTATTATTATTATTATTATTATTATTAATTATTATTATTATTATTATTATTATTAATAATAATAATTATTATTATTATTATTATTATTATTATTATTATTATTATTATTATTAATAATAATTATTATTATTATTATTATTATTATTATTATTAATTATTATTATTATTAATATTATTATTATTATTAATATTATTATTATTATTATTATTATTATTATTATTATTATTATTATTATTAATAATTATTATTATTATTATTATTAGGGCTTCGAGTATTTTTAATTTTTTTATATTGGTATCGTGGTGTATTATTTTGGTATTGTTAACAAGGATGTTTCTATATTGGGAGGGGGTGCAATTATGTTTTTTAGGTGTTGGCATATAGAGCTAGTGTCGGAGAGATGTAGGGTGAGTCTTCGGGATAGTGTTGTGGAAGTGAAACCTATGTAAGAATTAGTTGTTTTATTGTTGTCGGAGATACATTCTCCCATAGGGCATTGGAACTGATATATTACATTGGTTCTTCCTAATGTATTTTGAGTTTGAAAAGTGTTATTTTTAACAACATGGTTTGATGTTTTCATTTTTTTATAATAAATGATAAATCGTATTTTATCATCAGAATTGGTGGGGGATATATAGCGATGTATTATATTTTGAAGAGCTTTTTCATCCAATTTAAAGTTTGGATGCATTTGGTTACAATAGAATAGATTTATGTAGTGGGAATTATTTAGCTTATTATTAGTAGGATTATCTAAATTTCTAATCATTAATGTCATTTGTTCATCAACCATATAATTGGGAAATTGATTATTAATTAGGACTTGTATTATGTTTTTTAATTCATGAAAAAATATTTTTTTGGATGAGGAGATTAATTTTGCACGGTTTAATAGATTTTTGACCATAGCAATTTCATATCTATATGGGGATTCACTTTTAAAACTTAAAATACAGGTGTTAATAGATGTAGGTTTTTTATAGGGAGAGGTGATGAATGTATCACTGTTGGAGTCAATGAGAACATCTAAAAACGGAATTTTATTGTTAACATTAAGCTCATGAGTGAATTTAAGAACTGAATTATTTTGAAAAGTATCTTGTAGTTTTTTTTAATTTCATCTATACTATTTACTAAAATAAGAATATCATCAACGTAGCGGGCATAAATGGAAGGTTTAGTGATTATATTAAATATTTTATTTTCGAGGTCGGTCATGTAAAAATTACTAAAGGTCGGTCCAAGGACAGATCCCATAGAAACTCCGTCAATTTCGGTATATATATATATATATATATATATATATATATATATATATATATATATATATATACAATGGAGAGTAAGAGTATGCGTGTAAAAAAATATGGAGTCTGTTCAGTTGGTGAATTTCCGTTGATAAGGTGTCCAGTGAATGGAGATTTAAAGATGGAAAAAGATGGGAAACGCGCATACCCTTACTCTCCATTACTTTATATTTTTTCAAATTTTGAATTTTGGCTTTTCCACGGCCAACTTATTCATCTATGTAATTCCTCTGATGATAAGATTTTAATTTTTGAAAAGTCTTGGCTTAAGGAAAGAAAAATAAACATGTTTTTATTGAGTACACCTTGTATTGAAAAATCGAAGATGAAATAGAATTGGTCATTCGTACATCTTTATCTCTGTTCCTTCATTTATATTTATAATTGCTCTATCTCGTATATTGAGCTTAAACCATTTCACTATAGGTGCTATCCTCTAAAAGTACCCTTTTGTTTCATATATATATACACACACACACATATTATATATATATATATATATATATATATATATATATATATATATATATATATATATATATATATAATTTGATCTCTTTCTTATTTTCTGAATATTTCGAGCATGAAACTCGGCTTGTACAATTTATTACCCTACAATTTTCGTATTTAGTATCCCTCGGATTTAAACCTCTTGGGAAGTGTATATTAGCTTTAAGATAATACCGCTTTCACTAGAAATACAGAAGACGAGAATGCTTTTGTATTGTTAGCAGTGTGGGTGTTTCTGTGAATGGCGTATTCACAGAAACACCCACACTGTATTTATTGTCTATTGTCGATATAAATTATTTTTTGGTAGCTGGCAGTGTATATTTTATATTGAATCTCTCTCTTTCTCTCTCATTCTCTCTCTCTCTCTCTCTCTCCTTCTCTCTCTCTCTCTGTCTTTCGTGTACAAAAATTATGAATATATATATATATATATATATATATATATATATATATATATATATATAGGCGGGGCACTTTCGAGGAGCTTTAATAACAAGCAGTACAAATAGCTATATGCATGGTCCGACGTGTCGTAGATCACTCTAGCTGCTTGGTGAGTAGTCGCCGAATTCCGCTATTTACAGTTAAAGTTCCTCTCTATTTATTAACTAGTTGGCAATGGCCTATGGGTAAGATCCCCGACTGCGAATCAGGGGTTCGTGCCTACCGACCGTTGAGAATTAGTTCCTAGACTGAAGATTGCGTTAGCATGAAACATCGATGTCTCTAGGTATTTAAATATTTAATATTTATTTATAAAAATATTATTGTTTATATAAATATATATATATATATATATATATATATATATATATATATATGATATATAAATATATATATATATATATGAGAAAGGAAGGATGAGAGTAATCCGACGTAATAGGAAATGAAAAAAGAAAAAAACAAACGATGTTTTTTTCATGTATTCATCAACGTTTCGTCTTTATTTGTAAGACTTCCTCAGGATGTACTTGCATGACATTTTCCCTAAAATTATCATCCTGAGGAAGTCTTACAAATAAAGACGAAACGTTGATGAACACATAAAAAAAACATCTTTTGGTTTTTCCTTTTTCATTTCCCATATATATATATATATATATATATATATATATATATATATATATATATATATATATATATATAATCTTGTTATCTATGTTCTCATCAATAAGGACGTAAATTATACATGCTATCATATTTCATTTAATGTGGAATAAAGTAGTCAATGTTTGGATATATGCCAGTCGTAATTTTATTGCGTGCAATTAAACTGTCACACTGGGAATAAGATTTAAGAACTTTGTTCTATGCTATTAAATACGATATTTTCGGAAATTAGAAATAAAAAAAAAAGCAAAAAAATCTCTGCGTTCGAAGCAAAACCATTTTACATCATATGAATCCTTTTTTAGTTTTTTTTAATGCTAAACACGATACCTACTGTAAACAATTAATTGTATACCTTTAATTAAATACAAGTTGCCGATAATTGCGAGTTCGTAGTTTCACAACTGTGTTTCTATCTGTATTAAGTTAAGTACGATGATGTGTTTCTATGTTTGTATGCACATGATTTACTCCTAAACTGATTAACGAGAATTTATTAATTTTAGGACACAATTGCCAGAAATAATTCGAAAGCATTTAAGAACCTATACACGGAAAAAGTAGCATTTTGCTGCTAGTCGGGTGGGTCGAGGATATTTATGTTGGATGGTGGACTGCCCAGGCAATTTTTAATGGCCAGAGTGCTCACCTTGTCGAGCGCTGGCTTTTCAAATCCCACTTTCCGACCTTGTGTCACATATTCCTATTGTGGGTAGGGGTTAAATAACGCCTTTTGGCTAAGATCAAAGTGTAGTATCTGTTCCGATGGATACTGCATCCAATAGACTGGTATTGTCTTGGCCTTCGGGGCTTGATTTACGCCGGTATATAGGTCTGTCCTGTGCAGTTCTAGGAGGTCCACCCTCCCAGGCTTCGCCTCCCCTCTTTGGGGAGGAGTAAGTTTATTGCTTACTGCCTGAGGCGCACCTACCGGGGAATACCGACGGGGCTGCCCAGGCAATTTTTTAAACCCCACTTTCCCGACCCGACCTTGGGTCACATCTTACTTGTGGGAGTAAGATAAAAACTGGCCTTGTGCCTAACTCCTGGAGAGGAATAAATCAATACTCGCGTGTGGACGGATTGCATCGATTTTATATGAGCAAGTTGACTTTTAAATTACGAATAATGCTATCAAAATTCCCTTATTTTCATTTAAAACGCGATCTCATTTACCCCCCATATGTAACACGATATAACTTTAATATATGTGTATAGTATCACCATAACTCTTTTGCCATTCAAAAGAAGAAACATAGAATCAACTGCTGATGATTAAAAAACAGATCTTTTTCAGCGTACGAAAATAATGAAAATGAGAAACTAAAAACGTGTGTACTTTCATTTACCCCTTAAAACAACGTTCCTATGTAGTGACCATTTTTTATGCGCTAACACCCGTGTTAGCAAAATCTAGCAAAATCTAGTAATGGTCACATTTTCACGAGATTTTCGATACTTATTCGTTATTGGACTAATTTATCTATAAAATACTCATTTTCGTAAAATATATAAGATAAAATATTTTTTCTTAGTGTCCCCTCCCCCCTTATTTCATTTTATGAAATCTGAACAAAATATATTCTGATCGATCGAAATTTTGATGTTATATAAAGCGAAAGAGTCTTTAAAATATATCAGATTTACGTTTATTTTTTATTGGTAAACTTTTGGGTAAAGTATCCTGAATTTATAAATAAAAAGTGTACACATTAGCCCCCCCCCTTCTCTGTAGAAAAAATCAAACTTCGTACTAAAATCCCAAGATAAAAAATGGGTTTATTTCCCAGTTTGATAACTTTATCTTTAAATAAACTATTTTACTTTAAAACAACTTCCTATATTTAAAACAAAGAATTAAAAACGCATTTAAGCATCTTATGTAAAGTACGCAAATAATGATGACGTCATCGATTTTGTGGTACGCTTTGGAGGTCCCTACAGAAACAGAGAAAATATTTACTACTACTCGCGTTTGGACGAATTGCATCCATTTGATATGGGCGAATTTGCCTTTAAATTACGAAAAATGTTATCAAAATTCCCTTTTTTAAATTCGTTTTGAATTTAAAAGAAGGAATTTTGATAACATTGTTCGTAATTTAAAGGTAAACGCGCTCACATTCTACTGGTTTTCTTTTACTAAATCTAACGATTTATACTACAATTGTCGACATGCCTTCGTGGCGCAACGGATAAAGTGCTAAGTAAAATTCAGTTCTAAGTGACAGTCTTCTGGAGGTTGAACGTTCAATCCTCAGTACAATAAATTGCTGGTCATAGCTAATGAAAATGAGAGTCATCTACCCTTTTATATAACTTAGTTGACCCAAAACAAGGCAAGTTACCATTGTAGACGTAAGGGGCTACTGAGAATAAGGGTGAAAGTTTTAGGGGCCATCCTTAATTTGAAAAATTTGCAGCGATATGCTTGTTCAGATTAGTTTTAAAGTTCTGCATGTCAGTACAGTCGAGAAAACAAGGAGCAGGGAGTGAGTTCCAAAGGCCGGCGGCTCGAGGATAGAAGCTACTGGAGTAGATGACTCTTCGGCATCTAGGGGCCTCCACAGTGAATGAATTGTACTTAGTTGATTGTAGAGTTTGTTGAATGTATTTACGTCGAGGGGACATCAGAGCAGCAAGTTCATTGGAGCACATTCCATTGAAGTACTTGTAAAACAAGCACAAGGATGCCATATTGCGGCGATGCGACATGGTCTGGATCTTGATGGATAGTGAGGGACCTATCAGATTAATACTCTTTTATGGACTTTGTCTAAGAAGGAGAGACTAGTGGATGGTGCACCAGCCCAGATGGGACAACAATACTCCATGCATGGACGGATGGTAGATTCGTAGAAATATAGCATACTGTCAGGTGTAAAAAATTTTCTATCTCGATAGAGGAAGTCCACTTTCTTTGCAGCAGCCTTGGCAATTTTTTCTATGCATTTGTTTTAATTCATGTTACCTGTGAATGTTAGGTCGATGAGTTTAGACTCTTAAGTGGCAATCGGTGGTTGAAGAGAGTTCTTGTAGTTGTTGAAAGAAAAGAGCTTTTTCTTAGCAGCATTAAATATTATCATCCATTTATGACCCCATTCCACTACAGACTGGGGGTCCTATTTTAAGGATTCAGCCATTGCCTCGGATATGTGCGTGTCGGTTTTACCTACATGAGGAGACTAGAGCATGGTGTGATCAGCAAATATACCCATCTCAGACACAATGCCATCAGGGAGGTCGTTTATGAAAATCAGGAACAATAAAGGTTCAAAGATCGATCCCTGGAGTACACCTCAATTTATATCATGTTGTTTGGATGAACGATTGTCGAGAACAACCTGGATCTTTCTTTTTGATAGGAAGGATCTAATTATATTAAATATTCGTCCAGTAATACAGAATGAATTAATTTTTATAAGACCTTTTATCCAGACCTTGTCAAAAGCTTTGGATATATCAAGCGTTACCGCCCTAGTTTCACCTTTCCTTGTCCAGTGCATGGTATATGCGTTCAGAGATGACCGTTAGGATATCCGCATTAGACAGTGCTTGCCTAAATCATACTGATGGTCAGAAAGACGTTTAGCAGTAAAGAGGTAACGGACTATCGCTAGATTGATTAAGGATTCAAAGATTTTAGCGAAGGGCGGGAGTAGACTGATTGGGCGATAATTCTGAGGGTCAGTTCTATCACCAGAATTCCTGAAGACTGGTACCGCAGAGGCAATTTTCCAGCTATCAGAAAGCAAGATTTGGCAAGGCATTTGTTGGCAGAGAATTTCTTTATTACTGGTATGAGATCAGGTCCACATGGAAGTGTCAAGGTTTTTTATGATGTCTTGGACACGAGATGGGGTGATGGTCAGATCATTAAGTGTGAAAGATTCGGAAAGGCATTTGTTGTAGAGTTTGGAGAGGGCAGGGGCCAGTTCAGCAGAGCATTTCTTTATTACTATTATCAATGTGTTGTATTTATTTATCGAGATATTGTCTAGGTTTTTTTTTGATGTCTCGGACATGAGATGGGTGATGTTCAGCTCATCAAGTGGGGCTTCAGTCCGCAATGGGAAATTAGGGAGGGAGTGGTTTGCGCAGTCCAAAGTGGAGTTTAAGGCGAAACGCTGGGCAAGTAGTTCAGTTTTACCAGTTTCCGTGCAAACGACATAATTGTGGTTGGATAGTGGGGGAATTGTATATTAGCCATTGTTCACCACACTATTGAAGATTTTCCAGAAATCACGATTACCTTGTTTCTGTGACTGAATGCGTTTTTCGTTCATCTCTATTAACCTTCTCTTTGCTTCATCTATTATAGAAATACAATGATTTCCTGACACTATAAGTTTCTGTCTATTTGTAGTTGACTTATGGCGGTTGAATTGTCGAAGTATTTGCTGTTCTTGAGCAATAGCAGCTGCACAGTTCGAGGTGAACCTTGCTGTAGGATTTTTGAATGAGGACATGTGCTTCAATGTCTGCTTTGCCTTATTCGGTTAACTCATTTGCGGACTGATCAATATAGAGAGAAAAGGTTTCACTCCATAGGGCGTCTCTGATGTGATCTATGATAGATTTTCGATCATCCCGCTTGTAGTATCTCGTCGTTTTGAGCCACGACTCATCAACTTTGAGCCGAGATTTTAGGGTGATATCAAGCATTACCACAAGGTGATCAGCGTTCCAGAGCGGGCTATGGGCATTCGTCGTTGAAGCGTTGGGCAGTAAGATAAAGAACAGGTCGAGAAGTGAGGCTTGCTGGTTCACACGATCAGAGAGGCGGTCGGGAAAGTAGCAGTCTGTGAGAAAGAGTGCGCTATGGAGAAACTATACGTGGAGTTACCAGCTGCGTCTGTATAGCCAGGGAATCCAAGCCAGTCACAGTGATGTACATATAAATCTCCAAATACATGTATTTGGGCACTTGAGTCAAGTGAGAGTGCTGTATCTATGCTTTCAGAGACAAAGTTAAGCAGGGTACAGTCCTGAGTCGAAAGAGAACGGTATAAGAAATATAAGTAACTAACGCTGTGCTGTAAGGTTGATCTAAAGCACATGTAGGCCTGCCCATCTGATTCTAGCCTATATTCTCTAGTCAAGGGGGAGGGTGTTTCGAACATAAACTCCTATCCCGTGCGTACGTTTGTCAGAGTTTTTACGGTAGAATGGGAGATATTCAGCCATGTCAAAATGGTGTGAGGAAATTGACGATTGTAGGTTTGTTTCACTTAGTGCTAGGATATCCGGGAAGTTTACAAGGAGAAAGGTTTCTACGTCATTGATATTGGTTCTAAGCCCCCGGATATTTGTTAATGCTAGCCTCAAGGCGGAGGCGAAGATATTTTTCGGTGGGTGTCTGGTTTAGGTTTGTTTCTTTTTCTTTGTATTGTCATTTTTGTTTTAGATAGAGTGGGGAGGGAAAATTGGGTTCTTATTTGATGATAATAAGCTAATAATCTCACACAACCAGACCATAAGTCGGGACTTGATCCATGGAGGTTGTGGCTTCGGGAAACCCCACCGAGGATAGCTGTAGGGCCCCTTTCCATGCGCGATATGGCAAGTACAGTTACCCACAATATTATACAACTGCCGATAGAAAAGCAACTACCTAAGAGTTAGGGATCCTGCACTACAAGTCAGAAACAGCAACCATCAACCTGTCGGAACAAGAGCTACCCAGACTAGTCATGTGAGACTTAGTGACAAAAAATTTCCCCAACTTGCCCAGATAGAGAGAAAGAGAGACGGCGTTCATTGTCTTAGTCAGGAAAACAGGGCCAAGCACTGGGTGTCTTTGAGGTGTCCCTGCGCTAGTACCTCTTCGCCTGGCTAATAGACAAAGAGGGGTGCAAAGGCTGGGAAATAAGCAGAGCCCATCTACTCCTTAAGCAATTTTTAGGTTTACGAACCGGATATTTTGTTCGAGACTACAGCTCTAGGAATGTTGTCGATCATGATCAATGGTTTTCTGTCAGTAGCACAGTTTTTATATCAGAATGTTCCTTCTCCTAGATGGATGACCTGACACGTTCTACGGGTCCGTCACACTGAGAGGGATGATCCTGCACCCATGTACTAGTCAGAGCCCCGGCAGGTATTAAGAAAATAAAACAATTCTCTCTCTCTCTCTCTCTCTCTCTCTCTCTCTCTATATATATATATATATATATATATATATATATATATGTGTGTGTGTGTTTGTGTGTGTGTGTGTAGATTGAATAAGTTTACACGTCACCTCCCAGGGATAACAGAAAATTGAAGATGGGTTCCCCTCCTATAAGTAAGAATAAGACGGAGGGAGGTGGTATCCTGGGCGGTAAGACTTTTTAGCTACTTATTCTTAATAAATTTATGCTTTCATTTAATCCTAACCGACATTTCAACGGCCAGTACGGTGAAAGTAAGGCACACGGAATAAAATTAAAATAAAATTTAAAAAATGAGAAAATAAATACAATTAAATAAGACAAGAAGTTAAAATTAAGATAGTTTTCACAATTCATATGCAAAATATATGTGAGATCAACAAACTTATATAAGTGATAACTTGTTTTTTTTTGTTTTTTTACCCCAGGCAGATTTGGGGCAAATGTATCGAAATTAGTCTGCCAGTTTAAGAGTGAGTTAGAGGAAAAAATAAGATGGCAAGTTGTTGTTTTTTTAAGAGAAAATAAGGAAAAGCGAACATTACTAACTTCACGTGGGGCTTGTTTTTAAAGAAGGAATTCATTCACTTAGAAGCCAGTGGAGAAGGAAGGGTCAGCATGAGAAGGAGGGGGGTAGTAAGTTCTTAAAATGTCCAACTCTTTAAGATACTTTCCACAATTCATATTCAAAATGTATCTGAGATCAAAAAGCTTTCATGAGTAATAACTTGTTTTGTGTTTTTTTAAAAACTTAAGCAGATTTTGGGCAAATGTATCGAACTCATTCTGCCAGTGTAAGAGTGAGTTAGAGGCAAAAATAAAATGGCAAAAAGGGTTCCTTTTGAAATTCCGTACGGATTCCGGAGTTTGACATAAAGATTTCCAAGTTCGAAAAGACGCACCTAAAAGAAGGGCGGACGTTATATCGGCCGAAACGTTGTAAGAACAACAATCCGAATAATCCGAATAACGTACATTATAATTCCTCAAAGAAACCAAAAAAAAAACCCAACCAAAATCTAAAAATCAAACAAAATCACTTACACATTATGAATAGTCAAATTCCACATTCTAAAAACACCTTCACAAAAACGAAACATTGCAAAAAATCTCAGATTCCGAAAACAAAACCGGTTTGACTTTGGATAATAGTTAAATAATAGTTATAATAGTTTAAAGAAAGCCAGATCTCAAGATCGAGAGTATTTTCTACGTATTTACCCACTGAACAGTGGATCCCAATCGTCCCATTTGCTCACATTCTACATTTGCCACATAGATCTGTCATGTGTTTAATGGTGACATTCGCATCGGACTCCTGATCCTAATATGGATTATAATTTAATGTTTTCTTTATACGGTTCACAAGCGGTGAACGCCGCCAATATCCTTTGTTGATTATGTATAAGTTGATATGCTTGAACGCACTCAGTTTGTGTGTTAATAGTTTGAAATACCCCATTTTCTTTCAAGCCGTTGTTCTATCTCATCTATTGTTGTCGACAGTTAACGTGACGTCAGCAGGTTAGATGTTTCTACTACTACTACTATATATATATATATATATATATATATATATATATATATATATATATATATAAACAGTGTTTTCATGGTAAACAACTGATGATCCCTTAAATAATGTTAGAAGCAAACTAATATAATAACTGTAAAAGTTAAATTGACTTACATGAGTGATTTTCCACTGAACAACTTGGGACTTAAGGTTT